>JAJTUV010000037.1:1850000-2357500 GCA_021653895.1 Mastomys natalensis
ACAGCATCCTCTTCTCTATTGGATCGTTTACTTTGTTTTTTTTTCCCCTAAGCTAAAATATTTAGTTTTTAAATCTTATATCTAAGTAAGCAAGTAAAAAGATAGATTTTGACCGCCATTTTTCTTGTCTATCAGATCAATTTGATATAACTAAACATAATTTGTGGTCGAAAAGTCAGCTCGATCAAACAAAACTCTTACCTCTCACATTTGTATTATTTTCTGCTATAGGTTTCCCCACGCTCTGTTTATTTCTATAAACAGTTATTTCATTGGCAAATCTTCAGAGTTTTTCTAATTATTCTAGTGAGATCTTATACTTGTTGATCTTTACTCAATAAATATTTACTTAATTCCTATTCTGTGCTAACCATCACTCTAGAAAGGAGTAAAACCAACATAGAGTATGCTCTAGCTTCATCAAATTTGTAATGTGAACATCAGAGAATGGGCAGGCAAAAAAAAGCAGTGGTGCCATGATAAGGAATTAAAGAAGGTAATGAAACAGGACGTATAATATGTGTGGTATATATTTTAGGTTATTGTGTTTTGAAGACTATTCAGAGGTGGGGATGGGTGAGCAAAGCCCCAAGTAGCTGAAAAGAGATGAGAATATCAGTCTAAGTAGATAGAATGACTAGGGAGAACAACCCGAAAACAACAATATGCTTAGTGTGTGGAGGGAACATAGGCAGGGCTATTGTGCTAGAGCATGGAGAGGGGGAAAGGGGAGTTAGGTTTGAAAGGATGTGGGGTACCAAGGTATTGTGAACACTGCAAACCATGATGTGAACATTTCAGTACTTTGATTTCGAAAAACCATGGGAAGCTGTTAATTAGGAAAGAGATGTGATTTTTATATCTTAAAAGATCCCTGTGTCTGGTGGTGAGGCCATGAGACTAGCAGAGAGCAAGTCTGGGTAGTGCAAGATGGTACATTAGACTAAAGCAGCATGGGTGGGTATGTTGATAAAGTCTAAGCTTTAGAATATATGCGCATAAGGACTCAAAGACAACTTCTGGACAAAGAGGTCAATGAAACACAAATTTACATGGTGAGTTCAGTGTTAAGAGGAGCACAGGGAGAGGCAATGAAGAGGAATTCAGTATTCTCATTTAGAGACAGTAATTTGAGAAGGGTTAATTAGGTGTCACAGTGACACATTAGAAGGTAACCTGGAATTTAGGGGCAGGTTCTAGTCCATGCTGGAGATTTGACAGGCACAATGTTTAACTATCAGGATTAAGAAGAACATCTCTAGAGATGAGAGGGCTGAGAAGCACACACAGAGACTACCAAGGTTCAGCAGTAAAGAAGAGAAGACAAATTGTCAAAGGACAGTTCCTGACCAGGAAGCCAGGGAGGTGTGGGGAAAATAGAAGCAGGAAGAGTTCAAGCAGTAAATGAAGTCTTTGATCCTACTTCTTTATCATTTATTATCAGTACTCCTCCTCCTTATCTATAAACATTCCTTTAAGCAATGTTGGTGCCTCCTCTCTTCAACAATGTATTATTCCCAGATCTTCTGAAAGCTATTTACATTGTTTTGGGACCACCTTGCCAGACACCTATGGGGATAACACTCCCTCCCAACTTATCCAGGGAAAGGTCAGCCAAATACAAATCTTTCCTGTATAAGGGATTTACTTCTCTCTCCTTTCCAAAATAACATGTTTCCACTGTTTTGTTCACCTAGCATTGATTTCCCTGTACAAATAACAGCATGTTTAATGGACAAATGCTCCTAGAAAAAAATGTTGAATACACAGAGCAGACTTCCAGGTGAGTAGTGGACAGGGTTTCCTGCTTTTCTTGCCAACTTAGCACTGCTCTTAAAATCAAGAAGGGGTTGTCTTCTTGGATACACAGCCGAATGTAATTCAGATCAGTTATGAAAACCACTGCACAAGTAAACACTGATTGTAGGAACGGGAGTACCAAATGTTAGCACCTCCAGCTCTTGCTAAACCTTGGGAGTTGTAGCTAATCAGTTGGTAACATTGAAAGACTCCTTTTATGGAGGCTTCCCTACAGTCAATGAACTCATTTTGTGTAAATATTTAGCCAGGCAATAAACTGGACAGCCTATATTACTCAACGGCAGCCTTAAAAGGCCCTCCCGATTTATATACACGGCATTTCAGTAGAGCAATACATTTTACATGCATGACATGGTCAGCGATAAATATACCAGGGTAGGTCAAACCCTATTTGATTCTTTGCTTTTAACTGTCTTGGGCTTTGTGTGTTTCTTTAATCAGTTGGATGATTTAGATAAACAACATGTATTAGTCTTTGGAAGTATAACATGCCTTGAACTTTTTCCAGATATTCATTCCCATTCATCATCATAATAGTTGTTCCCTTTGGCCATCATTAAGATTAGAAATGCCCCTGGACCATTTAATGATATTCCAGAAGGCTGGACAGACTTTTCATGCCTTGATGAATTGCGATCATTCAGCTTAGACCAATGAAACTGGATATCCTTTAATGTGCCTCATGGCTGTAAGGAGTTTGGGGAAAACTCTGCAGCCTCAAAATGGCTTCACAGAACAACTATCCATTGGGGAACATGTGTGACTTATGCAAAAGTTGATTAATGAGTATCTAATCTAATAGCAAACTACAATGGATATTCTTTGTTTATAATGCTAACTATGGTTTTTCTCCAGTCATTAAGTAGCTCACTAGAATCCTTATGAAATGATTTTTTTAAACTCTACTTATATGCCAAAGAATGAAATTCCCCCAAATTGACTTTTAAATGCTCACACTAGCATGGAGTATGCTCTTCACCAAATGGAGAAGAAAATATTTTAAAACTCACTACTAGCTTGCATTCCAGCTACCTCAGAGTAAAGAAAAACTCATTACATCTCCATGTATCTCCAGTGGCTACTGTGGGAACTATGACTCTCACATGTCTGTAACAAAGCAAACACATGTAGCATTTGGTCCCACAGACATCTTGTGTCCATTGCCATATCTCTGCTTTAGAAATAACTGATACTAGTAACACACTTAAATAATCTTTAAGCAGGCACAGAGCTCAGTAGAATACTTACATAGTATGAATGTAGACCTGGGTTCGAGTACCAGTACCATCAAAATAATTTTTAAATGTAATATAAAAACTTTTAAAATATTATGTTTTCCAAATTGGTGTCTCTGTGTGCTTGTGTGCACATAAAAGCAGGTGCCTGCAAAGACCAGAAAAGGATATCAACTCTTCTGGAGCTGGAGTTAGAGGCAGTTGTGAGCTGCCTGACCTTGATGGTAGGAATTGAACACAAGACTTGTGGAAGAGCAGTAAGAGATCTTAAGTCCAGACCCTGTAAATGTAATTTTTAAGTTCACCTACAACTATTGTTGAGAATATGGTGTCAGGAACAGAAATTTGGGTATATGATTGTATATGTACCCAAATATATACATAATATATATATATATATTCTCCAAATATATATTCCACACACAGAGAGAAAGAGAGATAGAGACAGACAGACAGACAGAGACAGACATAGAGACAGAGACAGACATAGAGAACAAGTACACGATGACTAGAGCCCAAAGATTCCTTTAAGATTCTGGTTATACCACCTGCAGTTTTATCAAGTTACTTACAGGAATATCCTCCATTTCTCCCTTTATTTGTCAGTTATTTATTTAGCATGTTTAATAAGCCAAATGGTATCCTTCGGATACATGAGAGGGGAAGAAACAGATAAAGGGATTTTTTATCCTATTGCAGGTCTTGTTTAATATAACTTTCTTCCTTCCAGAACAGCCAAATGAGTCAAACTAGATACAACTCCTGGGAGCCATGAATTGATGGTCTCATGGAATGTCACTACTGGCTGGCCAGAGGCAGACTGGTCTCCTGAGGAGGACTTGGAGACTCCTCAGGCAGAAATACAGATAAGCATCCTTGGAAATGGATTCCAGCACTTTGGAAGTAGTAGAGATCAAGGGCTCTGGAGGACTGCCAGTGAGTAATCCAGAGCAAAGAAAAAGCCCCCAGCTACCACCACTACCTCAGCAGCCCTTCCCAAAACCACGGGTTCCAGTTCTACTAGAAGTATTTTAGGAGCTCTTTTCATACAGCTTGAATCAAATCCTATGTTTCCCAAACTACACTTTATATACTCCTGTATGTCTATAGATATAGTCTCATAAATTACATGAAAATTATACGTTTGGAAAGCAATGAGTTCACAGTTCAGGCAGAACAACGAGAGGAGCCTCCCTGAGCATGAGGGAATTCTTCAGTTGGCTGTCCTCAGTCCCCTGAGTCTCAAGGTCTCGACTAATAGGCCTGTAAGTACTGCTACAGCTATGTCAGTTAGTTTTTTATTTTATATGTACATTTGGACCCTCTCGCCTTCCTTTACTGTTTGATTTCTTCGTTTCCTGAGCTTGAATGTAGTGCTTTTCGTGCAGCAAGTTTCAGTTGCTATTTCTTTAAGTTGCTATTTCAGCTCCCTCCTCTTCTTGCTACAGCTTCTATTCTGCACATGACAGTAAACTAGGTGTTCTGTATTCCCTGTTCCTCCTTCTATGGCCCCACCTTCCTTAGTATGCACAGTTAGATTAGCATTTCAGTCTGTCTAGTTTACATGGTGGTCCAGTTTCCCCCAGGTGCTTGCACCAGGAATTGCACCTTTTCATCTTGGAATGAAAGGTAAGAAATACCAGTGGCCTGCCCCTACTGGTGAGACACAATAGGATCAAGGAAGAATTTCTCTCTTCTTTTTTTTTTTATTTTTTTTTAATTTTTATCCTTTTTATTGGATATTTTATTTACATTTCAGATGTGATCCCCTTTTCCCATCCCCCCCAGGAACTCCCTATCCTATTTCCCCTCCTCCTGCTTCTCTGAGGATGTGCCCCCACCCACCCACTCCCACCTCCCCACCCTTGAGTTCCCCCACACTAGGGCATCCAGCCTTTATGGAACCAAGGACCTCCTTTCCCACCTATACCTGACAAGGCCATCCTCCCCTACATATACAACTGGAGCCATGGATCCCTCCCTATGTGCTCCCAGGCTGGTGGTTTAGACCCTGGGAGCTCTAGTTAGTTGGTATTGTTGCTCTCCCCATGGGGCTGCAAACCCTTTCAGCTCCTACTGTCTTCTCTCTAACTCCTCCATTGAGAACCCCATGATCAGTTCAGTGGTTAGCTGTGAGCATCCTTCTCTGTATATGTCAGACTCTGGCAGACCTCTAAGGAGACAGCTATATCAGGCTCCTGTCAGTATGCACTTCCTGGCATCCACATCAGCGTCTACCTTTGGTGACTGCACACGGGATGGATACCAGGTGGAACAGTCTCCAGACGGCTCCTCCTTCAGTTTCTGTCCTACACTTTGTCTCCATATTTGCTCCCATGAGTATTTTGTTACTCCTCCTAAGAAGGACTGAAGCACCCACATTTTGGTCTTCCTTCTTCATGAGCTTCATGTACTCTGTGAGTTGTATCTTGGGTATTGCAAGCTTTTGAGCTAATAATATCCACTTATCAGTGAGCGCATACCATGTGCGTTCTTTTGTGATTGGGTTGCCTCACTCAGGATATTTTCTAGTTCCATCCATTTGCCTAAGAATTTCACAAATTCATTGTTTTTAATAGCTGAGTATGTAAATCTAACCAAGCAAGTGAAAGATCTGTATGCCAAGAACTTCAAGTCTGAAGAAAGAAATCAAAGATCTCAGAAGATGGAAAGATCTCCCATGTTCATGGATTGGCAGGATTAATATAGTAAAAAATGCCCATCTTGCTGAAAGCAATCTACAGATTCAATGCAATCCCAATCAAAATTCCAACTCAATTCTTCATAGAGAGAGAAAAAGCAATTTGAAAATTCATTTGGAATAACAAAAAAATCCAGGACAGCAAGAGCTATTTTCAACAATAAAAGAACTTCTGGGGGAATCCCTGACCTCAAGCTGTACTACAGAGCAATAGTGATAAAAACTGCATGGTATTGGTAGAGACAGGCAGGAAGATCAATGGAATAGAATTGAAGACCCAGAAATGAATCCACACACCTATGGTCACTTGATCTTTGACAAAGGAGCTAAAACTGTCCAGTTAATAAAGGACAGCATTTTTAACAAATGGTGCTGGTTCAACTGGAGGTTAGCATATAGAAGAATGCAAATCAATCCATCCTTATCTCCTTGTACAAGGCAGACTTTATCCATTTTTTCTTCTTCTGAGAACTATGTGCTCAATCCGTAGCCCATTTTAAAAAAATGGGCCATTTGTTTTGCTGAGCATTTTTTTTGAGTTCTTTATATATTCTAGATATCAATCCCCTGTCAAGTGTGTAGCCAGCAAAAATTTCCTCCCATTCTGAGGGCTACCGCTTCACCTGGTTGATTGTTTCTTTAGCTGTGTAGAAACCTTGTAGTTTTATGAAATCCCATTTGCCAGCTGTTGGCCTTAATTCCTGGGCAAATGGAGTTCAATTCACAAAGTCCTTTCATACCCATTTGTCATGAAGGCTACTGTCTATGTTTTCTAGCTGTTTCGGTTTTTCAGGTTTCACATATAGTTCTTTGGTCCACTTATAGAGTTTGTTTTTTGTGCAAGGTCAAAGATTCGAGTCTAACTTCATTCTTCTGCATGTGGACACCCAGTTATCCCAGTACAAATTGTTGAAGATGCTTTCTTTTCTCCAGAGTATGTTTGTGGGGTCTTTGTCAAACATTAAATGGCTGAAGCTATGTGTACGTGTGTGGGGTTTCAATTTTATTCCATTGGTTACATGTCTGTTTCTCTGCCAGTACTATATTGTTTTTATTTCTACAGCTCTGCAATATAACTTATGATCTGGAATAGGGGGGTGGGAGTGGGGTGATGGTGGTGGGAAGGAAGGCCCTCACTCACTGCTGGTTGGGTTGTGGATTACTATAGTCACTACAGAAATCAGTGTGCAGACTTTTCAAAAAACTAAAATTCAATCTACCATATGATCTGGCTATACCATTCCTTGGCATAAGCCCAAGGACTTGACATCCTGCTCCACAGATACTTGCTCAGCTGCTCTATTCACAATACTTAGGGGACGGAAACAACCTAAATGTTCATCAGCTGATGGATGAATGGATACTGAAAACATAGTGCATGCACACACACATACACACACAACACACACACACACACACACACTATGGAATATATACTATGGAATGCTAGTCAGCTGTGAAGAAAAATGAAATCATAAACTTTGCAGGTAAATGAATAGAACCAGAAAGGACTCAGAAAGACAAATGTCACATGCTTTCTCATCAGAGGTTCCTGGTTCCAAATCTTCCGATGTCAGTATATATCCTGTAGTAACAGCAGAAACCATCGAAGTAAAAAGGAATCATTGCCAGTTGGGCACCAATAGAGGGGATTAGCAAATACGTGATCTGATAGGGTAAGTGTGGGGCTCTAATTGGGAAGGGAGAATGAGATAAACACAGGGATAAGGAGGACAAGATAACACTAATGATGTCTGAGGAAGTCATAAAAATCATACTACTAAAAAAAAAAAAAAAAAAAAAAAAAGCGTGTAAGTTAGTGTATAAACATATGTAACTTAAAGGAACCTTTCCCATCTGGGCTGACAATGCTCCCTCCAAGAGTCAAAGACCGTCTACCAGCCCCCTCCACCAAGGGCCTGTTTCCTTGGTGTCATATATCCAGAATAAACCATGTGTCAAGCTAAGGTAAAAACTGGTGAAGTGGGGTCGTGGTGCAAATGCCAGAGTCTAGTTGTTCTTAGCCAGTTCTGGTAGATTTTCTTGCATACCGTTTCTTCACTTGCTGTTACTTGTGTGTATAGTGTGAGGTGTAGCTCACATGTTTCCCTTTTGGACAGCTAATTGCCTCAGGAACACTAACTACAAAGACTCATCTCGACTGCTTTGGTATGCTGTATTTGTTGAAAGTCAATTGATCATGTACTTGCATGATACTTCTATTTCTGGACCCTATGTTCTTTTAGATTGTTCTTTTTCTTAATGTCTTTGTCAATACCAAGACACAATCTTGATGAGTATTCTTTACAGTAAATAAGTGTTGACACCTTGTGGTGCCCGTCACAATTGTTCTGGTCATGGTGGTCTTAGCTACTACCAGCCTGCATATCTCCAGATACATTTTAGAATAACATGCCAGTTTTCATAGACACTAACATCTAGCAAGGATTCTGCTTTGGCAGCCATTCAGAGGATGAGAAAACAGATACAAGAAGCCAAGAGAACAGATAATCACCCCCATTGGTGGGTTTCTCCCCGCCCCATTTTACCTTCTCCCTTTGCATCCTTAAGAATTTGTAACATTCTTTAAAAATATCAACATATTTCTTTCTCCAGTTTTAAAAATTAAACCAGCAGCCCTGCTCAGCCAGTGAGCTACATTCTCCAGGCCCACCTTTCTTCCTATTTCTTTCAAGATTATATAAGAATTTGAAAATGCAGTCTTCATCCTGATTCTTATCTTGAAGACCACAAGGTGTTCACATTAATCTTTATTTTGCTTTTTGCAATTAATATACCCCAAAGTTAGTCTCCTTAAAATATAAAGAGAAACACACCTTCCCTTTTAACACTGCATACTACTCTTATATGAATAAGAGTAATAATAGCAGGTAATTCTATAACCCTACAGTAGTTACTGGCTGTCACTGTTCTATGATAGGCTGGAGCCCTAGAAGGAAAGTGATAAGGACCGATGTCACAGATGAGCACTGAGGAAGGCCACTAGGATGGTGAATCTTAATTGTCAATGTGATCCAATTTACCATCAGCATCCCGTGACAGAAGAATGGATACAGAAAATGTGGTTCATTTATACAATGGAATACTACTCAGCTATTAAGAACAAGGGCATCCTGAGTTTTGCAGGCAAATGGATGGGACTAGAAAATAACATCCTGAGTGAGGTAACTCACACTCAAAAGGACATGCATGGTATGTACTCACTAATAAGCAGATATTAGCCAAAAAAAAAAAAGAAAAAAGAAAAATTATCCAAGATACGGTCCACAAAACTCAAAAAAAAAAAAAAAAAAATCAACAAACTGGAAGGCCCAAGTGAGGACGCCTTAGTCCAATGGGGAGGGGGGGGGAGGACCAATCACAAGGGGGTAGGGAGGGAAGGACCTGAGAGGGAAAGTGGGCTTGGCGAGGTGGTGGGGGAAGACGGGAACATGATCTGGTATTGGGTGGGGGAAAAAGGACAGAAGCCCTGAAGGCCAACAGAAAGAATGGAAACAGGAAGCCTCAAGAGGTAGGAGGTTGGGAGGATCCTCCAGAATGTACCAGGGACCTGGGAGAGGGGGGTTAGAGACTCTCAGGACTCAAAGGGAGGGTCCCTAGATGAAATGCCCTACAGGGAAACTTGTAGAGCCCACTTCCAGCAGAAAGACAAGGCATTAAGTGAGAGATGGGGTTGCCATCCCACAGTCAAAACTCTGACCCCTAATTGTTCCTGTCTGAAAGAACTGCAGGGATGGAAATGGAAAGAAGCCTGAGAAAAAGAAGATCCAGCAACAGGCCCAAATTGGGACCCAGCTCAAGGGGAGGTCCCAAGGCCTGACACTATTACTGAAGCTATGGAGTACCCACAAAAAGGGACCTACCATGATTGCCCTCCAAAAGACCCAACAAGCAGCTGAAAGAGTCAGATACAGATATTTGCATCCAACCAATGGACAGAAGCTGCTGACCCCTGTGGTTGAATTAGGAAAAAGCTGGAAGAAGCTCAGGAGGGGGGTGACTCTATAGGAGGACCAGCAGTCTCAATTAACCTGGACCTCTGAGATCTCTCAGACACTGGACCATCAACCAGGCAGTATACACCTGCTTCTATGAGGCCCCCAATACATATACAGCAGAGGACTGCCAGGTCTGGGTTCAGTCAGAGAAGATGCACCTAATCCCCAAGAGACTGGAAGCCCCAGGGAGTTTAGAGGTCTGGTGGGGTGGGGGTGGGGACAGCCTAGTAAAGACAGGGGGCGGGGAGGAGGTATGGGATGTGGAACAGTCAGAAGATGGACCAGGAGGGGAATAAAATCTGGAATGTAAAATAAATAAACAAATATTAAATAAATAAATAATAACCATGGAAACAGGTCTCTGGATTGAACCAGGAAATGCCATTCTAAGTGTGAGTAGTGTCATCCATGGTTTGGGGACCTGGACTGAACAAAAAGGAGAAAGTAGGCCTCACACAAGCATTCTTAAGGCTCTGCTTCTTGACTAGATACAATGAGACCAGACAACTCAAGTTCCTGTCACGCCTTCCCCTTCCTCACCACAATGCACTTTTTCCTCTCAAAGCATAAAAATAAACTGTGTGTTATGCCACATCTTGCCTGAGGAGACACAACACACCATATATAAGGAAATAACAACAGACCAAAGAAATTATGACACCAAAGTCTAAGTTAATGAACTAGTAAGTTTCTTGAAGTTACTTCTAGGAGTACATTTGAGTGGCTACTCAAAGGCAGCTGCAGCACTGACTGCCTTCTTCAGCATGTGTGACTACTCAAGAGATAGAAGCCTAGATCTCACTGAATAACTGTCAGGCAGCTGGATAGGGAGGGTTCTCTTCTCCACAATCCTTATTGCTTGTATAAGCTTTGGAAAGAAGGGTCTTGTGAATTTGATCAGTTTCAAAGACTTCCTGAGATTTGTGAGTTGTTTACTTCCTGAGTTTTAACAGCTTCCTTTCAGAACTTTCCAAGTCTTAACAAGCTTCCCTCCAATATGAAATATTTCAATTTAGAGGTAGTTGCTACATAGCATTGCAATAAAAATGCCCAGACAAAGCCAGCTTAAGGGAGAATGGTTATATTTTGGCTCACAGTTGTTAGGGAAGTCATGATGGTAGGATCTTCAGTGTAATGATGGCCACACTGCATTCAGTCAGGAAGCAGAGACTGGTAACTGTTAATGCTCATCTCACTTTTCCTGTTTATTCAATCCAGGACAACTTCTACTCAAGGAACAGTGAGGCTCATAGTTAAGATGGATTTTCCTACCTCAGTTAACCTAATCTAGGTAGCTGTTCACACACCTGCCCAGAGGATAATAACATGGATAATCCTCAGAAGCATGAGCGGAGGCCTATGTTCTAGTTGATTCTAGACCCTGCCATGTTGACAGTCAATTAAGTATCACACCCTTGCTCCTTGTTTTCTCTGATACTTTGTAACAGAATGAGAAAAGTAACAAATACAGTGATATTCAGCAAAGACTTACAGTAGATGGAGAAGCAACCCATGTGAATTCATCTGCAACACTTCATTGTAACTTTAGCTTACTGGGAGCTAAGGCAGGAAGATCAGAAGCTTGGGGTCAGCCTGGGCTACTGTAGGAAGATCCTGACTCAGAAGTATTTTCTAAGTACATTACAATCACATGAGGTGATTCTGACATGCTACAGGTGTCTAGAGCAGAGTGACCAAAGGAACAAAATGAAACAATCATAAACCAAGGGAAAGTAAATCCCAGGAATTTGAAGGATTTGAAGAGCAAAAGATAATGGAAGTTCTGAACAAAGGGGTACCATGATCATACTACTTTGGGCTCAAAGAGACAAGTGCCTGTTAGGGAAAGAATGGAAGCAGTGAAGTCAGTGAAGAGTCATTGTAATTATCCTGGCAACAGAGATCTTGATGGAATCAGTAGAGATGTATGTAGTTGGACTCAGGATGTACTGTAAAGCAGAGCCCGTGGGACTCACTGGTGGACTGACTGTGGAACAGAAAAGAAGATAAAAATCCTCGAATGTCCAGTTAGTGACCCCAGTGAATGTCTGGTGGCTTCTGGTATTAATGCCCTTCTCCAGTTCCTTCCTTTCGAACCTGCACCGTCCCAGGCAATTTGAAGTAAATGATGTAATAAAAGTGATGCTGGGCCAGTCTAGTCTGAACCTAACCTTAGTCCTAACCAACTTCTGCTTTTGTGCTCTTGAAAGTCTTGTGATACTATCTTTTGAGTTGATGGCATGGACAGATTACAAAGAGGAGCCCTGGGCATGCAGGAAGGATGAAACACCAGTATGCCAGATGGGTCCAGCCTCTAAGTAACCCTCCAACTTACCACAGCACACCAGGCACTATCAGCAAGAATAATAGAATATGCACGGAAGGAAGCCAATCCCAGTTACAGAACCAAGAGCAAATAGTTTAAAGCTACTAAAATCTGGGGTATTTATTTAGCATGGGACTGTCAAATAGATGATGCAAGAGTTTCACCCAGAGCACCTAGAGGGTTGAGTTAGCATTAACTAGGTGGTTGGCATGGTTAACAAGTTTGGGGAAGAAATGAAAATCTTACCACTTCTAGATGAAGCAGGTAGATGCCAGGTTTTCTTAATTCTCTATCTCTTAAGTACTGATGACTTTTCCAGGGTTTAAAGAGGCCATGCGAATGGATACTGATCTAATAGCGGAAGTTAGAGGAATTATTTCAGTTTTTCTCTTTCCAGCTTCTGAGACTGTTAATCAGAGGAGTACATATGTCTGTTCATGGCAGGGAAACTTTGGCTTGTCCCTGGTTTTGCTTGCTGTGGTTTTAGGGCTTTGGTAACAGCATCATGTAAAGGAGAAACCACTGAGCTCACGTTCCCTCCACACTTTCCACAGCTAGTCATGGTAAACCACCTAGGGCTTGGATGATGGCTTCTGGAAGCTGAGTGGGCTCCTTCGACAGTAGCCCTGGCCAATGTTAGATTTAATCCTTCCTTTGAACAGCAGCTTGTGGGAAAAGAAAAACTGCTTGGTCAGTCTGGTCAGCCTATGAGTCTCTCTGATCGTAGACATCTGAGCTAATACCTTGTAGACCTGAACCCAAACTATGCTGAAAAAAAAAACAAAAACAAAAACCTGTGCATTATTTAGGAATTCTTAATGTCCCAGAACAAATGTGAATTTACAAGGAATAATTACATTGCCAAGCTTCCATTCATTCCCACTAATAGCCCATGACATCCATCCAATCATGCTTTCTCTCTGGTTAAACAGGATTCTATAAAAGGTTTATAAAACACACAACAGTTTACTTCTTCTGGGCTCAGTCTTCTCTTGTGCCAATGTTCCTCGGAAGATGGAACAGCTTTCACCTAGATTGCCTTAGGAGGTCTTCCACCCAAGAACGACTTCCCTCAAAATGCCCTGACAGTCCTCCTATGAGCTTTGGCCGAACTTAAGTTCATGACCCTCCTGCTTTAGCCTCTCGCATGCTGATTGCTGAGATCGTGAACATATGCTCCCACACCCAGCTTGAAAGACACCATCTCAAAATGAGTTTCATATGAGGCGTTATTACATGGTCATTCATGGCAGAGTACACTGAAGCAGTAGTACTCTGAACCAGTTCGGGCTCGAAGGTCCCTTAAAGCAATAATGTGCCTTTGGGTAAGCTTTCCTCCAACCTCTGTAAATACAATACTAGGTCTGTTCTGTGATGCACAGTAGGTCTTGAGGAAGTCCTGGATAAGCTGCTCTTCAGAGTCCATGTATCCACCATCTCCTTAGCAGTACAGGACCTGCAACAGACTTAGATGCAGATTTCTCAACTTCGATAGCACATTTGGAGTTGTTTTGGAGAAGTATTAGTTTTCTGATACCCATGGCTTGCTGTGTATAGAGGTGGGGCAAGCTTCCATGCTTCCCAGAGATATCCTCTGACACTGAGGTACAGATATGCACCTGTAGTTGTTAGGGAGTCAGGGTTAGGTAGGGTTAGGGTTAGGGTTAGGGTTAGGGTTAGGGTTAGGGTTAGGGTTAGGGTTAGGGTTAGGGTTAGGGAGGGTTAGGTTATCCAGAAAAAGCAGTCTAAAGACACAATGGTCTTTCTGAAATTTCCCATTCAGTGCTGAGCATGCCAAAGTCTCCTATTCTCTGTACCTAGGCCAGTTGTGGGTCTCTGTGTAGAACACCATCTACTGCAAACAGAAGCTTCTCTGATGAAGGCTAAGTTGTATCAGTCTATGAGGATAAAACAGTGAGTCATCAGGAGTCAATCTAATACTATATCCACTTAGCTATGATATGTTTTTAGAATACACATTTCTAGACTTAAAAAAAAAGACAGAAAAATTCAAGAATACATTGAAACATTACCCACTGTGATCAAGTCAACTTCAGTCCAGAGACACAGGGATGGTTCAACATATCCAATCCACTATATAACTAATCCATTGTATAAACAGACTAAGAGATTGTGATGGTTTGTATATGTTTGACCCATGGAGTTGCACTATTAGGCCCTGTTGGAGTAGGTGTGTCACTGTGGGTGTGGGCTTTAAGACCCTCACCCTAGTTGCCTGGAAGCCAGTATTCTGCTAGTAGCTTTCAGATGAACATGTAGAACTCTCAGCTCCTCCTGCACCATGCCTGCCTGGCTGCTGCCATGTTCTTGCCTTGGTGATAATGGACTGAACCTCTGAATCTGTAAGCCAGTCCTAATTAAATGTAGTCCTTACAAGAGGTGCCTTGGTCATGGTGTCTGTTCACAGCAGTAAAACCCTAAGACAGGAACAGAACACACATAACCATCTCGTGAGTTGCAGAATAGGTCTTCAACAAAATCTAACATTCATTCATAACAAAAGTTCTGAAGAAAACAATGGACACATCACAAAGAAGTAAAAGCAATTTACAGGAAGCCCACAGCTTCCTAAATAGAGAAAAACTCAAAGTATTTTTACTAAAATTAGGAACAAGACAAAAATGACTTTTTTCTTCATTCACTGGGTCAAAAGAACAATCATGTTCTAGGGATCGTGAGCAGCACTAGGAGATGCCCTCATATTTATCAACCAAATCTAATTGTCTTTGCTCCTAAAGAAACACTATAAAATAACATCTGGAACTTACTCATGCATATGGCTGATACAGTTCTAACAGGCATATAAGCAAATACAGGTCAAGTTCACATTTAAAAGTAGAGATCAATATATAAGAAGGAACAGGATCTGTCTCAGGCAGACCTACAGAGGAGACAAGCAAGGTTGACCAAATCACATGGTCACCACTGCCCTGGATAGCACAGTGCACCATGTGCAGAAGAAAGGTCAGAGCCTAGCTCTCACCAAGCCCTGGAGATGTTCCACTTTCAAACTCAGAGCCCAGCTACAGTGATGGCCTTAAGGGATCCAGGCCAGGTTTTTATTGTACTAGGAGATTAAAGCATCTAATTCTTGGCTCCTAAAAAGATTGAAAACAGGCATATGATCGAGGACATCACATTAAAAGTGGGCTTCTTAAAACACAGTTTAAGATTCCAGAGTTGGAGAATACAGTAATTTTCTTATCTGCTTCCACCTGTCCTACTTTTGTGTGGTGACCACTTTATACCTGTTGATCTGTTTGGATTCAGTACCTGAAACTGAGTATGACTGTAAGCATGACTGTACAATGAATAAATTTGGAAACACACTTCATTTTCACCTCCGTGATTCTGCATAGTGCTTTCCCTGCTTCAGACTCTACACTATCTCTTAAGAAGCATTTAGAATACTGGAGAATAGCTGACAGACTGTTCTTAGAGGGGTGATACCCTATTTTGCTGACCAGTTTTTAAACTCTCCATAGAAGGGGTCTTAAACAAAGTCAGACTTTTAAAGATGACTAGAGTAAGTCGGGGGTGGGTGGGTGGATGGGGGAATGAAAGAACTGGAGTCCTGGTGAAAAAGGTCAGATGATTTTCAGACTCTAAATGTCCTGATAGTTTTATGTGATCCAATCCAGCCACAGGGGGGAGAAATCCCTGCCAACAGGTAACAGGTCTTTGAAAGCATTTGAAACCAAAGGCTCCCTAGCAGTCAGTCCATCTCTTCCTAAGTTCTCAGTCTCATTAAGAATGAGAAACAGATACTATGGCACCAACCTGTCTACGAGAACACAGCGAGACAAATGTAATTGCCTGTACAAGGAATATAAATCACCAACTCTCAAATCATTCATATTTACACCCTCTTCATTTTGGTTGTCTTTCCTTTATAATTTGGCCATACATCCATGTCAAGTATATAATTTCATCTGAGGCTTTATCAGTCCCCGCCCTGAGCCATGATTATATGTTGCAAGGAAACTTCCTCCCCCTAAGCAAGTCTATCTTTAGTATCTTCTTGATAACCACTTCTTACATTTAAAAAAAAAAAAAATTAAAAGGAAAGTCTGGGTTTTCTTATGTGGCTTCAGAATCCCTAAATATAACCTTTAGGAACAATTTATCAACCACCACATTAAGCTTTCGGCTGCCACTACAACTTTTCAAAGCAGACTGTTCCTGCTCATTCCCTTTGTTATTTATATCAAGTTGTAGTGGAAACTGTAGGTGTTTCTATACTGAGACTTCACCTTAAGTGCCTTCCTTTTGCTAGTGTTGGCTGTAGCTTCATGGGGCTGGTTAGCAAGACCTGCAAGAAGTTTTCGGTGAAGGAAATAAACACAGGTCACCAGTCTAGGATTCAAAAGATTAGTCGGAGACAAGTTGTCACACACCACACCCAGGAATATGCTTCTTTTATTTTTGTACCTTTATCTTAAAAATATATTTAAACAAGAAACAAAGATAATATTGAATTTTCCCCATAAACTTTGCTTTCTTATATACAGTGTTACATTGTAAATAACATTCCATTATACACAAATTAAAACTGTGTGTTACTGAACACTCTCTTTACATATTCTTTCATAATACAGTACACACGGCGCAAAGCTATGCAATACTTAAGCTTCAAATAGCTCAGAAAAGAAGCACAAACTTTATCAATAAGACTATTACTTTAAAGGTTATGACTTTAATTCTCTGCTAGAATGGTTTCACTGAAACCATTCTGTGTTCAAGGAAAAATGCCCTGTATGAGGGATGAGAACAACAGTTTAAGTTACTGCACCATCCACTTAAACTGACACCATATTACTGATTATTGTTATTAAATGGACTACAATCAAGGTCAAGTCGTTTAAACAAGCAGATTCACTCTTCAGTTCAGACACATTGTATCAACCATAGTTGGTACCTCTTGAAGAAACAAAAAGCTTTCTACAACTTTAGATTTACTTGTAAACAGTTAAAGCACACATTTTGTGAAGATTTAATCATTCTCATTCATAGGTTACACTTGAGGAGAACTTATCCCATCAGGGAGAAGCAAGCACACACACTGCACACGGATACACACCCACACATGCTTCCGCTCGCCCATCTAAGACTCGAGTGTCAACCAGCATTAAGTATAGCAGCACTTAAGTGTCCCAAGCAGTGCCCGAGGTTGCAATAAGAATTACAAAACAAGGAAGATAAAACATCCAACTTCAATTAAACAGCCCAAAGCTCAGGCTCTGAAATGCCTCTGAGACACTTCATATTCAGCCTACGGAGTCAGTTCACAGGGCTCTCCAGGCGGCAAACCCCTCCTTCAATTGCCACGGACTGTCCTGCCACAGCACCAGGAGGGAGTCTTGAAATGTGAGTCTGCAAAGGAAGAGAAAGAGACCGTCAGAGATGCTAGCGGAGTCCCTACTGTGAAACCAACTCAGAACACCATGTCTTTGCTTTTCTTCTGAGTGTCCCCCAGCTGTAATGGTGGCAACATTGAGGGGTGTCATGCTCTGTTTGTTTAAATTGCTCAGGGATATTTACTGGGCATCTGCTACTTGCAAGCACAGCACCAGTTTGTAGGGATGCAGAGGTGACAGAAACACTAACACACAACAGCACAGAATAGTGCTAATACTCTCTAATTCCTAATACCATCTACCTGTCATCAAAACAGGCAGGCAGCCACAAGAGCTAGGCATAATGCGGAAACATAACTGCAGTAGGTTTCTGCAAATTTAAAGACAGAAATGATCTAACAACCCCAATTTCAGATATATAAACCCCACTTTACAAACTGAAGGCAGATAGCTCTACACTAATGTGTGCAAATTAATGTTCCATCTTCATAGAGGCATCGCCCACAACAGCCACAAGATGGAAACAGGCCAAGTGTCCATTACTGGATGAACAGTGTGCAATGTGCATGTGGCAGAATACCACTCAGTCTTAAAAAGACAGGGACTTGAAGAACATGAATAAACCTTGACAACATTAACTTAAGCAAAATAAGTCAGATATCAAAGAGCTAAGAGAGTAGGTTCTACTTACATTGTGGTACTCATAATCAAATTCATAAATATTAGAAGTTAGAATAGTAGCTGTCAGAAGCTGAGAGTAGGGAATGGGGTGGGGATGGAGTGATCTGTAATAGACACAGGCTTCCAGTTTGGGAAGATGAAAAAGTTCTGGAGATGGGCGAAGTGACAAGTTCCTAACAATGTGGATTACTCAGTGCCTCAGAGTCAGTTAAGACTGATTCACAGGATAAATTCTATGTTATGTAATGTATTAACAATATTTACAGAGAGAAGGACAAGGAGAGAAAGAGAGCACACACAGAAATGATAGTTTTCTACTTGGCTAGAGTAATTGTAAAACTGGCTAGTTTTATGTCAGTCTAACATTTACTAAAGTCATCTGAAAGGATTGAACTTCAGTTGAGATAATGCTTCTATAAGATCTGGCTGTAAGGCATTTTTTAAATTAGTGACTGATATGGCCAGGCCCAGCCCATAGTGGGTAGTGCCATCTCTGGGCTAAAATTCCTGGTTTCTATAAGAAAGCAGGCTGAGCAAAGCATGATGAGTAAGCAAGTAAGCAGAACCTCTGTTGGGCGCCCCATTAGCTCCTGCTTCCAGGTTCCTGCCCTGACTTCCTTTGATGATAAACTGATATAGAAGTGTAAGCCAAATAAACCTTTTCCCACAAAAACTTGCTTTTGGTCATGGGGTTTCACTAGAATAACAGTAACTCTAACTAAGACAAGGGCTAACAAGGAATTAATTTATGATGCAGATCTCTAAGGAGAAATATATCTTTACTATCTTCTTATAAACAGATAGGAACATTTTGAAGTTAGTTTAACTAGAGGGGCTTACAGGAAAATCTGTCTTCAGACTTTCAAGAGAATCACACAAAAGTCACTGAGACATCAGGCTTTAGAGGATAACGAGAATAAATTAGTTGATGCCATTAAAGAACAATAATACAGCCAAACAGCCTGCAAATTGAACTGAGGATGATCAGTCTTAAACGAACAGATTTCCTGTTGACTAAAATGAAGATCCTGACCTGGAAGAAGCAAAATACTGCACTGTGGGCACCGCAGGACTTGATGTATCTCTGGCTTCAAAAAGTATACATGGTCAATCCAGGGTCCCTGTAATGCCACTACTCCTACCTGAAGTTTATATCAGCAGTACACATAAACAAGCTGAGTTAAGCCACAAAGGATCAAGGAAAGTTAGGAAGGTTAAAGGGAGTGGGAGGAGAAAGTTCTAGAGATGTTCAATAATAGTACATAAGCAAAATGCTACAAATACACAATTAGATTTGCATAAATTGAGCAACTTGTACACAATAGAAATACTCAACGAGATAAAGTAGTTAACTAGAAAACTTGATTTAAAGAGTGACCTTTCTACAATTCTCTTTTGCCTAAATTACCACTTAGTCTAGGCAGACTTTGCAATTCCAAGAATTATTTACAATGATACTGGCATTGTGACTGCGCAGCTGCAGTGTTTCTTGCAAATGCCCCAGCAGCAGACAGAGCTTTGCTGTTGGGGAGCAACCTGTATGCCTTGTAGATAAGCCGACGAGATGGTCAAAGCCAATATGCTTCTTACAAGTCCAAATACATTCATCATCAAGATTCGAAACAGATATTTAAACAAAAGAATTTAATCACTTGATATCTAATACACAGAGAACGTGACTTTAAAATCTTTTAGGAATACCTTGGTGCCTGAACTTTTGTAGTTTCTAGGAGAGCTACAAACACATGATTTAATTTTAAACACATGGTTTAATTTTAAAAGTCACAAAGCCTTTATTTAGTCATTATGTTTTGATTCTCTGCCTCTCCACACACAACTGCATTTCCCCTTTTAGACCTGAGATCCTCCATAACAGTCAGAGGGTGACTATTAAGTCATCACTCTGCTTTGGTGGAGTTAGAAACTTACCTAGGCTAACACAAGAAAAATGGTCCCTCAGAAATACTTTGCTTACTGCTTTTGCAAATTCTGGGGCTTGGTCTTTCTTTTCTTTTTTATTGTAGAAAACTCGAATTAAGACACTACAGTTAAAGCAAGGCAGGTATTTACAAGTAGACAAAAGGGACACAGGGAACACAGTTGGCAGTGGAGAAACTCACAAACTAGCATTTCCAACCACAACATAGACACACTCCCCACTCACTCACTAAATAAGTGCACGAAATACACAAAACTCTACACAGGCATCATAAGGTTGTATGAAGATTCAGAATGCTTTGGTTTCTTGGCTGTATCTTTTTCTTCTGGATAAACTAGTCTCCTTAGCAGTGAGGTATGGCTATGTGACAGGGCAGTGGACTGTTTGAAATGTATTATCACAAGGCTTGGTGAAGATCTTGCACCCTAGTCTCTATCAGCTTTGGGTGATCTTGATGGTTGTGAAATAGGGGCCTGGAACTTCCATATCAGTACTTGGAGGGGAGCATTTTGGCAATCAGGAACCTCAATGTCTCATCTTCTATGAATGAGAAATACATTTCTATTATGCTTAAGTAATTACATCCTTGGAGGTTTGCTTTTTATAGCAGCTTCTGTTCTCTTAACTATACAAGCCAGGACTCTGCACCTACTATTCGAACGCTGTTGGTTATGTAACTTCTTTAGGCTTCCACACTGATGAATCTGAGAGTAACATTCATCATAAAGCTGATAAGGACTATATGAGATAGAAAATACAAAGAAAACATGTCTCAATAAATATAAAATATTACTGTTTTAAGAAACACACAGCCTAGCACAAAATATGAAGCATAATTTAAAGACTATCATGGTAACCAAGAGTTGAGAGTGTGCTAAACAATCAACTCATTAGACTTAGATGCCACGGAAAGCAAGTTTCTGACAATCTTCTCACAGCACGGGACACAGAAAGACAGAAGACAGTCATACTACATAACAGAAGTGACCAACCAATACAAAAGTACAAATTCTGGGAGACAGAATTCAGAACATAATCTATAGAGACTTCAAAATGACAAGGTTAAAGCCAGCAGTGTGCCCTAGGCTTCAGTCTCCACTAACTCCTAAGCTCAAATGTCTCCAGCTCTCTCCTTTCCCCTGTTCCTCTCCCTGCCCACTTGCCTTCTTGCTGCTCCTCAACCACACAGCATATGCCTGCATCAGGACCGCGTGCTTTTCTCACTGCTAAGTTTTTCCTTTACCATTGGTGTATACCTCTTGCTCTTTCTGCCAGATCTTTGCTCAAAAGCTACTTTCTCTAGAGAGATCATCCAGGCCATCCATACTGCGTTCTGCTTCAGTAGCACATACAGCCTTACCATTAGCAAGCCAATCTGTAATTGCTTATTAAGTCAGCACCTGTGTCTCCTGGAAAATAAGCTCCATGAGGACAGGAAGCTTTGTCAGCCTGTACAGTTTCCTCATTGGCACCTGAAGGATAGACTGCACATAATAGGATAATTTTGGTATATAAATGAAATAACTAAGATACTGAAGTTGCAGATTCTCAATAAAAATGGAAGTCTATATATTTCCCAAGATTGATATAAAATATAGAAATAATATCATTTGACTTCATCCATTCCCTTATTTTTTTTTTAGTTGTCCTCTCTTGGACCTAGGTGTTCCAGACAGAACTAGAGGCACTGACAATCAAAGTCATGGTTAAGTTTTTATTGAGAGTCTGCAACTTCAGGATCATAATTATTTCATTTATATAACATCCTCAAAATAAAGGACTCTTATTTCTGTAATCAAAACCACTAAAATGTAAAAATTAGGAAATTTTAAATATAATATTTGCGATTATCATTCAGGCTATCTTGCCTTCCATGCCCTCCCCCTACCTTTTGTTAAAGAATTCTTCATTCATTTAACATATATACTGAGCTCCTATTATGTGCAGGCCAATCCTTAAGGTGCCAAGGAGAAAACATTGTGTATCTGTTGGGTTGTTGCTTTCATTAAATACAGATGCATTCAACAGCAGGAGAAGCCTGGAAAACACTAAGACAAACTAGATTGCAAGTGTGTTTTTCTTCTGGAATGCAGGATTCTAGCTTGATAAGATGTGGGTAGTTGACAAGCCCACGTTTTCATTACCACGTCCTCCTGGAGATAAAGATATTCCCGTCCTCTTCCACTTTGTGATGTCTTGTTAAATCTGCTTTATTTTTAAATTGTCGAGTCCTAGGACTTCTATTTTTCTCATATAATGATAGTGCCACATGAACTTTCAAAATATAACCTGGAACAATATGGATGTTTATAGAATAACAACTCATTTAAACACAAATTAAGCTTCTCTTCTGTGTTTTCCACTCTGCTACTTGGGCAACATAAATTTGGTTCATTGAGACTGTACTACAGGCTAAACACAGTTTACATCCTTAATATAGTCACATTTTTAAAATAATAATAAGAAAAAAAGTACTGTTGGTGTGTGGAGGGTGAGGTGAGCCACAGCACACACATGGAGAGAAGTCAGAGGTCACCTTCTTTTACTCATCCTGCTCCTTCACCCTAACATGGCTCTGGGGATTCAATTCAGAGTGCCGGTCTTGTGTGACAACTTTACCTGTTTAATCCTGTCTCCGGGCCCAACATAATAAATACATACTTGATCCAGTAACAGTCATTCTCTATATTCTTTTGCTGGCATAAACATGATAGACATTTTAAAGCACCTACAGAGAGCAGAGTGGGGAGGCTGTGTCTGGTTGGCTTTTGTTAGCATGCCTCTATTGTGGGCTTCCTTTTCCCTTCTGTCTCTTAATGAGTTGAAGCAAGAGACAGTACCACACCCATTGGTTCCTGCCCATCTCTTTCAAGAGCTGTCTTTCAAGGAGACATGACTTGTGAGTAAGTATATTCTGAGCATTCTTTGTGTGCGGCATTAAACCTCAGAATGTAGTCAACTAAAAATAGTTTAGACATCAGACCTCATCATGAAAGCAGATGTACTCTACTAGCTGACAACTGCACATTAACCTTCTTAATGCAGTCTAAAATGGTGTGTAGATCTTATAGAATAAGAACCCATGATTAGCAGGTTGAAAGATAGAGGTATTTACTTGTTGACTCAGAACGTTTATGAGGATAGATACTAAAGAATTTAAAATAAGAACTGGGTGATAATTCCTACAGCATTTAGATTTTTCTTATTCCTATTATTTTATTTTGTCTGCATGTATGTTTATGTACCACATGAATGCCTGATGCCCATAGATACCAGAAGAGGCCACTGGATCCCCTAGCAATGAAGTTTTAGATTGTTGTGAGCTGCTATGTATGTGCCAGGAATTGAACTTGGGTCCTCAGGAAGAACAACTAGTGTTCTTAACCACTGAGCAATTTCTCTAGCCCCAGAACCCAGGGTTTTAACCCCCTATGATACTAACTTCATTTAGATTTTATTTATCCTATTAATGAATACAAAAATGCTATCATTTTCTTAAAAGTAAAAGAAAAACAAAGGCTGCAGCGATATGAGGATATTATTCTATTCCTAAGCCTAACCTAACGAGTCAGACATAACAACAAGTGAGTGGATTGCCATATGGTTGCCATTTTGCTGCATGTCCTCCCTACCTCGTTTTCCACATGCAAAGTATCCATAGCATAAAAGATGCACGCGCAAATGTGGAAGAAACAGAGACAGCATCATGGCAAATGTCATTGCTAGCAGTGACACAAGGCTACAGAGAGGGTAAAACAGTCTATTGTTCTCACATATAAAATCCTGTCCACAGAATCTTAAAATAAGATGAAAATTCTGTCTGATGAGAACAGCATGCAGTCCCAGCCCCACCGCCGCTCTGGCTCTGGTTTCTTCTTTGACCATGCCTGCTGACACCACACTTCGATTAGAGGCAACATCACACAGGAATTCCCCCCTCTCCGTGTTTTCACTTGAAAGACCTGTGAGACAGCCCACAAAATGTGGCAACCCCTCCAGTAAACTCTTACCATGCTACTCACATGGAGATTTATCATGAATACTCCCTTTGTTAAAGGTGATAAAAACGCTCTTACCATTTACCAAATATTTACTCTGTACTCTTAATAGGGGGCAGAGGAATGAAACACACACAGGCCTTGCTCTAAGGCAATTTATCTTTATAGGATGCAGAAACCAGTCCCTTGTGAAATCTTACTAGAAATAAGAGATCCCTATAATTACATAATATTGTAGTGTCCAGGGTGCTTCTGAATTAATGAAATCTTAAAATACTACTACCGGTAGAAAGATGTATGCAACACCATATTTTTTTTTTTCTTCCGAAAACGAGCAAGACAGAATGGAACTGTGGTTTGCTTATGGTCAGAGAGGAAGTGGAAAAACTGAGTCATGAGGGAATGTGTCTGAACTCCAAATTTAGGCCTTTTTACTCCTGCAATGCCCTAGCCCAAAGGGTTCTAAATCTAGCTCCGTTGGAGACACACCTTAAACTGCATAGGCACACGCTCCAAAGTTTTACACTAAGCCTTGCTTAGAAAAGCTACGGCCACAAATTTTAACTAAGTTAGAGTGATCCTGAGACTCAGAGAACTAGGGAACTGCTGGTAGGCTGGATAATCTCTGGTCACTAGTTCTCTGGGATTTAACATTCTTATGGATTAAAAAAAAAAAATTAAAACTGACTCAACAATATTGAGGATCCTTTCTGAATCTGGCACACATTATGGATGTTCTTGTAAATGTTATTTAAAACAATTTTAAAATCCCATTTATCTAAACCTACATGTTTTGTGTCAATGGAATCTCTTTGAATCCATGTTATAGATTTTTTTTTCTAATTACCCCCCACTAAGAACTAACTAAAATCACAATCAGTACTAGAAGTTTGTTTCCCTTTCTAAAATGGGAAATAACATTCGAAGAGTAATCTTAAGACTGACCACCACCTGCAGCATCAGTGTTTGGTCTAGCCTGGAACACAGACTTGCACTGCCACAGAGGAACAAAGCTGTCCCTGCCTCAGGCAGGGCTGACAGGAGCCGGTCAGTGGGTATATCATACAGGCTATGTGGAGATTGCCACCTCATGTCACATTAATGGCAAGTATGGAGATTTTGAGATCTCTTACAGTCTTTATTCTGATTAATATTTGTATTGCATTTACATATTCAGTGTGTCTCTTGTGAGCACTCATGCATGTATAAACACATGCCGTGGTGTGGATGCTGAGGTCAGGGAAAATCTGCCTGAGTTCGGTTCTCTCCTATCCACGTGGGACCTCGGAAATCAAACTCAGGTCATAAAGCCTGATGGAAAGTGCTGAGCCATCTCACTGGCCCTTTGTTCTGATTTTCAAAATACCCTTTACTCTTTTTTTCCCCCCGAACATTTAAAGAGGAACAAATTTGTAATGAATTTTAAAATTTGAAAGTCAGTATATATATTCTACAACTGGACAGAAGCACATCAAAGTTGGATGTCAGAAGCACTGAGCATAAAGTAGCAGCGTAGCTCTCTGCAGATCTGGGCCTCACTCAGGATCAGGACTGGATACCGTCTTCTCTTTATTTTCTCATTATGTGGCAGGGTAGCTTAACGTTGACTGAAGTCTGGTGTACGTCTCTGGATGATGTGACTATGTCCTTTCCTCTATTCCTCAGCACAAATAGGGTGAACTGAAATATCCCCACAAGACTGAGTAGAGGTGACCACTCTTCTCTCTGAACCTAACTTTTCTCTGCTTTCTGGCCCTGGCCTCAGAGTCCTTTGCTAGCTCTTCTTCATTCCCCAGTACAAGACTAGGAACGCATCCAGGACCCTGGCCTCTTCCTTTTCGTTTGTATTTACTCTTATGGTGAGTTTACCCAGTTTTCTTCTCTTTTTAAAGCACTTTAAGCTGAAATTCACAAGTGTACACCTCTAGTTTAATTATCTAAGTGGTTAAAAGTGTAAGCTCTGGAGTCCAGAACCTGTGGTCTGCAGCTGATACCTTAGTAAGGGACTTGATATCTCAGACATACCTCCTCATGGCTAATAGGAAAGACCACCCTATAGATTAAAGTATAATTAAACCCAACTCTTGCATAGATATTAGAGGTTCCTCTTGGGTTTGTAAATGTGAGGTTCTGCCTCATCTTTTCTACAGTAAAGGCAGCAGCCCAATGTCTCTTTTTAATAACCTTTGTGTGGCAGTCTTGACATCCTGACATCCTTTAGAAGCCCCTTTAGTGGATATGTTCACTGTACATAGTGTTGGCTTCTTTCTTTCACTCATGCACTTTATACTCATTCCACCCAGTTCCCTCTCCTTGGTCCTTCCTCCTCATCCTCCCTCCTACTATCCTTTCTTCAGTCACAAACAGTATTTTTAAATGAATAATATTGGAATGAAAATATATTGTAGTCCATTCCCCTGCTTATCAATCCCCCCATCCACCAGCCAGCACCAGAACCACAATAGAGTCTGCTGGAACCTACTGCTGCTCGCCTGTCAGACAACACATCCTACGCTCTGACTGGGAACGGTATTCCCTGGAGTCCAACAGGAACTGCAGCACCTGCACCATGTGCAGCATGGCTCAGAACCGCAGACCCTGCTGTTCAAAAACAAGCAGCAGAGCCTGACAAACCTTCTACAAGCTTCTGAGGATCAGCAGAGAGAATCTTTTAAACCTAGAGCAAATTAATTCCTAGGCTCAGAAGCTGCACCTATCCATAGCAGAGCTGAAACTACTGCTTATACCCCAGTTACCCACTACCACCGAGTGGCTTCCAGACTGAAAACCAAGCACCATTCAGGTAGACTACAACCTGACAAATTGGGGTAAGAGCAAGCAAGAATCCAAACAACCTGGGCAAGACCAGAAAGCAAAAACAAAACTTATATCAGCTTCTGGTACTAGTGTCCCATCATAAAACAAACATTATGAACCAAGACAATACATCTCCTATAGAAATTAGCACCCTGTGTATTATTCCATGAGAAATGCAACTTAGCTAATGTAAAGGGCAATGATTTTTAACACAGTAATTATAATATGTTCACAGAACTCAAAAGAGGATATGAATAAACAAATTTATGACCGCATAAACAACTCAATGAAATAATGAAAACAATTCAAGGTATGAAAGTGGAATTAAGAAATGAAACAAAATCTCTGAAGAAGAGATAAAATGAAATATAACTCAAATAAAACAAGACAAAAAAAACCCAAAAAAACTCAAAACAAAAAATTCCTGGTGGAGGTGAGGATAAGAGCAATGTATTATAGTTGAGTCAAATAGACCAGAGAATATATGTCTCAAGGACAAGGTGGAGGATCATTCCGTCAAAGCAAACACTAAACTTAAAAAATCCCAGGACAAGACATGAAAGAAATCTGGGATACCATGCACACATGCACACACACACACATACACAAGTAAACAAATAAAATTCTAACACCTATAAATAATACATGAAGAAGAAAGAAAAACATTAAAATTCCTTTTCATAGGAAACAAAAAAAATTTCATTTCCATGAGGAACAAAATGACAACAGCAACAAGAACAATAACAACACCCACAAAGGAACTGATGAAACTGATATCTACAGAAGACACTAAAAGGAAAATTTCATTTAGTCTGAAAAAAATTTTTAAGCAGATTATTTGAAGTTGGTTGAGTAGGAAGGTAAAGGAGGAGAGGGTAGATATGGAAGGAATTGGAGGAATATAATAAAACTATATTGCATGATATTCTAAAAGGATTAATAAGTGTTAATTGTGTATTTTATATAATAGATTGGATTATGAAGTTTGAAATCTACCACCAAGGTCAGTCTTAAATGTCTGTGAAGCAGGCCAGCTATAAGACTTCACCAGCCAGGAGTGGCTATGGTGTGGATCCAACCAGTTGCCGGTGCGTACTAACCCAGCATCAGTTTCACCAGGTCTTCTGCTCTTATAGATTGAAAAAATCACAACCCATACCTTACATAAAATTTAAAATGTGTACTTTTATGATTTTTCAATGTAAAATTTGGTATTCTATGTTTTCTTCAAGAGAGTAAAAATCTGATTTGGTTATAATCTAGCTTTCAATCTAAAATCTAGGTCAGTGGTTCTCAACCTCCCTAATGCTATGATCATTTAATAATGTAATTCCTCTTGTTGTGGTGACCCCAACCATAAAATAGTTTTCATTGCTACTTCATAATGTAATTTTACTACTGTTATGAATCCTAATGTAATTATCTATGTTTTCTGATGGTCGTAGGTGACTCCTGTGAAAGGGTCTTTCTAATCAGAAAGGGGTCATGACTCACAAGTTGACTGCTCTAGCTGTTATCAGGAACAATGGACAGTAAAGACCAAATTTATCATCTGAAATCTCATCCTGACTTGAAATTCTGCCCTAACTTCAACACAGGCTCACTGATAAGAGAGGTACCTATCTAGGCCTACTCTGAGGCCACGAGAACTCCTTCCACATGCCTCTACTTACAAGAGTTCATTCCTGTCACTTATTTAGCAACACAGTGTAATAGAAGTTGTTACAAAACAAAAATCAATGGTGAAGGGTCCTGAATGTTTGCAATGACAAAAGCAAATACCTTATTTTAAGTTAGAAAGCTTTATTGCCATGTAAACAAAAAACCAAAACACCATTGTCTATTGCTTCACAGGCAAAAGAAAGAGAAGATCATTACATTCGCTCAAGTTCCTCTCAGATAGGCACAGACAACAGACTATCAAAACTACTTCCCCAATGCAGCTTAGTGAAATGGTGATGCTATGGGGTTACTTATAGTAGCAAAAGAGGTTTCCTACAAGATGACAGATGACTCAAAATTAGCTTCACTGCAAAGCATGGGTGAGGACTTTCAGGATCTGCATTCTAGAAACGACCTGCATACTCTCAGATGTCTCAACACAGGTGTCTCCTCATCCAGCCACTGTTTACTGTCTTTATAAGCCTGGCCTGGATGCTTAGGAATTGTAGTTTCAAGACCTTTCAGCACCTCTTATATTTCTGTTTTATTTACTTCCTGAATCTTATAAGCCTCCTGCCTCCCGCCTCCTGCCTCCTTCCAGCAAGGGCAATTTCAGATCAGAGCATAGTTATAGAATATTCCCTCATGTGGATAATAAGGTTAATCATTCTTAAGTACACTTGTCTCATTTTCATGTTGTGCTAATGTGTCCTGTAGGAAAGTAGCAGGTATTTGTATCAGAAGGTAAAGAAGTTTTCAGTTGGGCTGTAAATATGCAACTATGTAAAGGTAGAGAAATTAAGGTTTCCATTATTTTCCATGCTGCTGGAACCAAAATGTTGGTTTCTGTAAACTCAAGTAATAGTCATTGACTTTCACAGATACAGTATCCACCAAAGTGAAAGTGAGATTTACATGAGAGGTCTGCTCTGCCCTGCCTGGGCCACCAAGTGGAAGCTCTAATATACTTTATTTCAGGGCCTTCCCTGTTGGGTATCTGTAACTGCGCAATTTGATGAGCCTGTCTACCCTATTTAGTCTTTTATTTGGAAGTCTTGCAGGAGGAGATGCTGTGTTCCACTAGGAACACAATTAGGAACTCCAGCTGACCAGTCTATTTGTGCTAAAAGTATGTTCTCTCAATGGGGCTAGCTCAGTCATCCCTGCTGAGCACTTTGAGTGTCTGATTTGATGATGTTTTGCTGTTTCCTATTTCTATCAGCTACTAAGTATTTATTTTGCTCACACCTTCAAAACCAAAAACATGGCTCTCAGAGTATTCTTTAGAATGTACAAAACAGTTGCACACATAAGGAGACCAAAGCAGAAGAATAATGAGATCTAGGACAGCCTGGGCTATCTAGTGAGGCTCAGGATGGATGGATAGACAGACAGACAGACAGACAGACAGACAGACATTGGGGATCACAATGGTAACCTCTCCAAGATTATAAACTGGGGACCACATAGAAATCCATGTCTAACTCTAATGTCAATCTTCATATAGTATTCCTATTTATTCAGATTTTTAAAACACAGAGGTATAATTTACATGGCATAAAATGCATAGATGCTAAGTAAAGGACTGAATAAATTCTAATAGCTCGTGTACCCACAAAACCAAAACATAAATAAAAAACTTTACGCATGGAACATTTCTACTATCACCCTCAAATTCCCTCAGGCCCTACTTTTTAGCGGTTTAGATTTCTATCCCTGTGTTAATTTTGTCAGTATTTAATATAAATGGGAAAAGTCACCAAGTACCCTTTTTTTGTATCTAGCTTGGTTATACAGCATAGTGCCCCTCCCCCATTTTTAAAAACATAGAAGAAAATTTATTTAGCTTTCTGAGGCTTTATCCTTGGCAAAAGAAAGACTTACTCATGCTTTGTAAACTTTATTTAGGACAATTTTATGAGGTCAGAGAAAATTAATGGCATCCAAGATTTATGAGGCTGGGTACAGGGCTTGGGGACAGACTGCTTGCCTAGCAGGTCTAAGGCTCTGCGTCCCAGACCCTTTTTCCACAGGGGGGAGAAGATTTATACATGTAATCACTATCAATACTATAAATAAGTAAAAAGGAACAAAAGACAAAGTACCTCCTAACATAATAAAGTGTCATTTTTAACTCAGTTTCCTAGTCTATATTCTTTGTGATCTTTAAATAAAATTTCTGAATGTAAGTTCCCTTATCTCAATATCTAAGTTGTTTACTGTACTTTTACTCTTAACAGCAGGAAATACTAGTTACATCATTTATATACGAAATAGCCTTATAAATGTTTTTAAAAGGTTAGAGAATTAAGAATAGATGAGATTATTATTTCATTGATTCTCATCCAATTCAGAAAAATCATTTCCATAAATCAAAACTTCTTCCTGAGAAGTTCTTACCATTCCTAAACAGGTTGAAAAAAAAAAAAAAACCACGAAACTAGGGAAAATCTATGATATTGTGCTAGAAAAATTTATGTCTTTAGTGGTTTAATAATGAGTGAACAATGCCATTTCCAGAAAACACACATTATTGAGTTAAAATCACAGTGCAAGGCATCAGATACCTTCCTACCAGTTATGAGTCAGGGAGGCCCCGGAGCTCTCCAGGCAGCACATGCAACTGTCACTGCACTGCTGTCCACCACAAAGGACTCTGCTAGGATACCAAGCGCTCAGGTTGTAGAACACAGAGAAGTCAGTGTCAAACTCACTGCAAACTTCCTCCTCAGTCTAGCTTTCATTAATGCCCAAAGGTGCTGCGCAGACTGAAGGAGACAGCAATGGTCTTAACCAACACTGGGCCCTGGATGCTGCAATATCTATCAGACAGCCAGACACAATGTGCCTATCTGTGTAACAGTGGCACTACTATTAGTACTACTATTAGTGGCACTACTATTGGTATTACTACTAGCTTTCTGATTGGACGTGAGGCCTGATACACAAGAGAGAATTTCATGCCTGGGACAGTAATCTTAGCCAAAAACCCTTGGCCAGGAAGATAATAGGCTCTAGGGTAGAATCTTCGGTTGTTATTTTGCTCAATAGTCATGTCACCAAATTATCTTCCAAATACTAGATTTGTATATCCAAACAGCTGAGCTGCTCTCAACCTTGGTTAAAGAGGCTTCTTTTTGCAATAGGCAACACTCAATGCAAAGATGCATATATGGTCCAAATACTGAGAATAAGTAATTGAGTGCTAAGCCTTAAATGGGAGTTTTTATCAGCACAGCTTTCCCCTCACCAAGCAAGGGTCAGGGAACATCTCGGGAAAAGGAGGCAGAATGAATTTCAGAGCTGGGGGAGTGCTATGAAATGCTGTTTTCTGGACATGAAATAGCTACTGATAAATTCAAAGCAGTTGTGGTTACCTGCACAAGACCTGCATGAGACAAACCCAGCCCAAATCCCAGCACAAATGTGGGAAAGGTGCCCTCCAGGCCTCATCCCTTACCGAGGAGCTATTGGCAATCAATAGGAAGAGAAAGCATTCTTTTCTAAGGGACTAACTACTGGTAATTTACCATGTTCTAGTGGATGTCTGTGTACCTATCAGCAGCACTAAAAGAACATCATGTGTTATCAGAAAAGGAAAAGCACAACCTGGTGGCTCAGGCTGGTAATCCCAGCTACTTAAGATGCTGAGGCAAAAGGATCATGAGTTCAAAGTCTACCTGTAACAACTCAGATAGTATCTCGAAATAAATATGTAATAAAAAAGTGGGGGAAAATAAAAAGGACATGAAGTTAGCAAGGAACTGGGGAGCCGTGTGGAGCTAGACAGGGGGAAGGAGTTTAGATCCAATCGTATTTGATTGTATACATGTATGAGAAAATCTCCAGGATAAAAAGTTACAGAAAAAATCGGATATTGGTAAAGCTTGAAAAAAAATAAAAGGATAACATTTTAAACTCTAATCTATGATGAAACATTACAAAATTCATTAAAAAAAAGTTTGGAAGAAGTTGACCAAAGCATGTGAAAGAGACACATGAATAATCTGCAGTATTTTTCTCACTTTAAAACTAATATCTTATTATGGTATTGAATGTCTACGTTCTCATTTGTATTTTGGGAAGTGTATCAATTTATTTTTAATATTGTTTAAAAATTTAAATTAAGCATGGAGGCAACCTATGGAATGGAATAAAATCTTTATCAACTATTGATTGATATTTATCAACTATCACTAATCTGAGAGGATTAGTGTCTAGACTGTAGAAACAGCTAAAAACAAAACCAAAATGAAACATCAAACCAACTCATTTTAATAATTGGGGCTATGGAACAAAACTGTGAGCCCTGAAAAGAAAAACAAAACAAACATCTGTGAAAGATGTTTTTAAATGTTCAATATTCTTGACTATATATACATATAGTATGTGCATAAATTTAAAACTATCTATATGGTGTTGTCCTATAACAGGGACACATAGCAGCTATGGGTAAAATCCTCCAGGTTCTGTTAGTCAGCTGGGTACCATGAATTCCCAAACACCCAGCTCTGCCATTATAATGTCAGAGAACATAGAGAAACCAGTAAACAGGAAACTGCATCACTACTGACAGCTTTCATAGAGGTAGAAGGTGCTGTGTAGGCTGCCAGGGGAATAAAGTAGGAAATAGTCTCACCCAGCTCACCTAGGAGCTATGATAGCAAGTGGCCTGATGTGATGTACACGTTGTTGAAATAGTAGGAGGGACATTAGTGAAGAAACCAACCACCCTCTGATTGGATTTAAGGCCCAATCAACAAGAAGGAACTCATGTCTGGTACCATTAACTGGACAAAAAACTGTGTCTTGGTATCCCTAATACTTCTTCTTATACCCAAAGACTAGTATATCTCTCAACCTTTATCAGAGAAACTTCTTTTTGCTATAGACTGTGATGAATAGAGAGATTTATAATTGGTCCATGTCCAGAAAATAAAAGACTGAAGATTGTTCAGCCTTAAGTGGGACATTTTTACCATAATTTGTATAACAGGACACCATGGGTGTGGCACTTCTAGATCAAATTTTGAACTATTTTATCACTCTCTTACTTCAAAAAGACAAAACAACAACAACAACAAACCTCTATTAGAATTTTAGTTCCAAGTGTTTTAAATCTACAGATAAATTTGGAAAGAATGATTAACATATAGCATTTTCAATTCAAGAACACAATGTATTTCTCATTGAGATTCATCTGAGGCAGGTTTTATAGTTTTAAGAGGATAGTTCTGAAATAGTTTTTATTCATTTCAGATCATAAAAATACAAGTTTAAAGAATTCTTCCCCAACTTCTGTCTCTGATTTCTGTTTCCTGCTTCACTGCATTGACTGGGGTTTCAGGAAAATACCACACAGAACTAATGAAAATCATGAAAGTGGCCCTCCTTTTTATGCATTCACAGCATTAAAAACTGTTCCTGGTTTTTAGATATAGGGTTGTTCTTTTTTTTTTTTTTTTTAAATCTAAGGAAGTTCTTCCAATATCTGGTATTTCAGTGGGTTTATATTAAGTGGAAAATGAATGGATTGTGTGGTATCAGAATGAACATATATTTCTTCTCCTTTATTTTGGTAATACAGTAATTACACTGGTTGATATTTTTATAGCTTTCTGGAAAAACACATATATAATAAAACCCACCATTTTAAATAAATGTTCAATCTAGTGGTTTGCAGTGTGTTTGTAAAGCTGGGCAACTTTATAATTCCAGAACATTTTCATGTCCTTAAAAACAAAGTCCATATCCACATTCCCTCCCATCAGCCTGCACAGCCACTACCCTCTTACATTTGTTTCTAGAGGTTTTCCAATTCTAGATATTTATTGTAAGTGGAAACATGCAACGTCTGGTCTTTTTCACCTGGCTTCTTGTACTTACAGCCACTGGTACTATCCTCCTGCATAACTTCATTTTTTTTTGTTGTTACAAAAGAATTACTTGCACAAATACAACATATTTGTTTATCCATCCATCAGCTGAGGGGCATTAAATTGTTCCTACTTTGTAACCATGAATAATATCTAGGAGGGAAACCTACTGTGTAATGTGGCGATTCTGTTAAACTTCCTGAGAAATTATCACACTGTTCTTCCAAGAGGGACAGATCATTCCCACTCCTACCAGCAGTATAGGGAAGTTCTACTTTTCCCTACAAACACTTGTCATTCTTCTTTTCTATAGATGTCACATTGGATAAGAAGTGGGTGAGAATCAAACTATGATTTTGATTTGCAGTTCACAAATGAATAGACAATAAACATATTCCTGTATACTTAGTTGCTGATTGTATATTTCCACTGAAAAAATGTTTATTTTCATTTTATTGAATTATAAGAATTTTATAATTTATTCTAAACTGATATAAGTCCATCACCAATGGTGTTGTTAGTAAACATGGCTTCCTATTCTGTGGGCTGCTCTTCATTTTTTTGACAATACCTTTGCAGTAAAGGTTTTTAATATTGATGGTAATTTATTTTCTTTTAGTGTATAAGCATTAGGGGTCATACTCAAGAAAACACTGCCTAATCCAAGGAAAATAATGATACAAGCAACATCTGTCAAAACCTGAACACAGTTTGATACACAGGGCAGAAGTTATTACAAGTAAATATTTCCTAAGTAGCTAAAAGTTTAAACCCAAAAGCTGGGTAATAGTCCAGAAGATACTCTAATGTGAGGTCTGTCAATAATGACAAAGTCTCACCTCTCAGAGCTCCAGCCAGAAAATGAGAAAAGGCAGCAGTTTGGAGGACTGTAAGCATCTATCCAGTTGTGCCATGGCTAATACTTTTGACCTGTATAACTAAAGTGCAAGGCTCACAAATGATCAGATCTGTGTTATGTGCAGGTGATATATTTTGAGGCATTTTACCTTAAAATAACTAAAGATTACAGGATTTAAGTATCACGAAACACAAAGATTTACCTGTTGTCAACATTTGTTCCACTTACTTGGTAATTTCCTATCCACACATTCATTTATAATACTTTCCTGAAAGACCAAGCAGGGCCCCACTTGCCTAGATAATTCAGTCTCTGTTGCCAAAAAATATGGATAGTTTCCTGTTAATCATACCACAGATAGCAATGTCAGTAATTTAACAATGCATTCTTTTTGCCAGCCATATTTCAATTTGACCTAAAATGTATTACAGCATTTTGCTCTTATATACAAAAGCCACTTTAAGGTGAGTTAAAACATTTACTGGTAAGATATTTTTGGTAGAATTCAATCTGGACCACTTCCATGCCTTCTCGTTTATAGCATTTGACAGCTGTAAGTAGTTCTGGTCCTTTTCACTTTCTTCTCAATATGTTCTTCATTCTTATTTGTCTGTTTCCTGGTCATCAAGTTCATGCTATACACTTTGAGATGGAATACTACACAAGTGATACTGTGTCCTCCTCCCGCTTTCACACCCAGAGGTGCACACTGTCTACCTGTCCCTTGATGGTGTTCCCAATTCTGACCACACAGTTGTGGTGTTCCCTGTTTTCTTCATTATGCAATTACTATTTTTTCCACAACTAATAATAAATCCCTAGAGAGATATTATAAAACTGTAAAGTAGCCTATTCCTCAAGAATAAATTTTATAACAGTATTTATATTGTTGTTATAAAAAGTAACCTCTCTATATAAAAGAAACCTAATTCATTTAAGGTGAGAGTTATGTGCCTGAATCAATTCCATGCCAGTTTGAATGTGTTTTACTGCACTAGACTATGTGCACTGTTTATGAAAAACTGCTCGTGAACTGTCCAGTCACTATAGAAAAGAGGCAACATGATTTTTAAACCCAACTAATATCCATGCTCTAATGTTTGTCCCATAAAAAGAAATCTAGTTTATTTTATGTCAGAGAAGGGTGTAATAATTTAAATGATACAATGTTCTTTCTTTTATCTTTTAGAAAATATTATTTTAAAAAGAAAACAGAAACTTGTAATAAGAGACCACTTTCATTCAAATTATCTATGATTCTGATCACAACCAGTAATCATTTCTTACTTCTTCCTGGGCAGTATGACTTTGGAGAGAGCATTAACTTAAATTAAGCATAGTCTTATGTAAAACATCCAAAAGTCTTCAGGTTTCATGTTTGGTAACAAGGAAAAGGAAGGTAATTTTTGAAAAATAAAACATTTGGAGGTGGGGGACCAGGAAAGGGGATAACATTTGAAATGTAAATAAAGAAAATATCCACTGAAATAAAGACAAAAAATATAGTTTTAGATAAAAATAATAGTTTTTAAAGCTGCTTCCTACTCATCTCATTACCATGCCTCTCTGTATTATGGAAGAATCTCTTCATTAAACAGCTAGGTCATTATACAACAATTTTTGACAGAAGCCAGTTACCCTGGTGAGGTCACCAGGTAGGCCAAAGGCTGACACCCTCAGTGCTGAAATACATATGCTGCTAAAGTCCTGTTTTCCTTTTGAACCCAGAATCTCATCTATAATTTTCGTCTCACAATACAATAAGCTTCATATTTATGACAAAAGTATAATTTTGTGGGGTTTTGTATATGTTGTTGTTTTGAACAACGGAACTGAGCAACCAAAATGTTGGTGTTTATTGCTTTATTTTTCTGGAAAGCATTTAGGGACAACAGTTCAAATGGTAAACAAAGGAAAAGGGGAGGGAGGAAAGAAAATAGTCAAAAATATAATTTACAAAAGGAATAGTTATATCTCCTGGCCTAATTTTTATTACCTTTACATTATCAGCTGGAGAATTTGTAGATAATAGAAAATCACAGAAACACAGACAGACAGACAGAGAAACAGACAGACACACACACACACACAAAACAAGCAGCATAACCAAAGGTCAAACAGCTCTAGATCCAACTCAGGTTTCTCTACTTTCCTTACTATGCATACTTCATGTTAAACAGCAGGTATCTTCTACAGACCACCAGCAGAGAGCTGACTTAGTGTACCAAGTCAAGGGACTGACCTCAGTGCTACACTTATGACCTATGTTCAAGATCATATGCAAAGTATAAGAGAAGGTTTAAATTGCTATAAGGAACTACATGGCTTATTAGATTTGCTTCCTATTTAGAAACTGCAGTCATACACAAGAAAAGAATATTCTGAAAATACATGAAGAACCATTTTTCACTCATTTATTAAAACCTATGATGCTCAATATACTAGCTACTAGCCACATTAGGCTATTTAAAATTAGGTAAAGCTCAAAATTCAGTTCTTCAGTTCTAGCAGCTGTATTTCAAATATGCCGTAATTGTTAGCATGCAGTCCTGGCTGCCAATCTAGGTGATACAGATATCAATGTTTCAAATATCAGGGAAAAGCCTGTAAGTGCTGCTCCAAACATGTCAATCAGGTTTAAACTGAACAATTACAATTCTCTTTGTGATAGATTATAAAGCAAAGAAATTTATAAGCAGGTCTCCTGACAGAACATACAAGTTTTATCATGCAAAAGTGAGACAGCAGGGGAGCAGGAAGTTTAGTAATAGTTCACAAATACCAGTCAGTATCTTGCTATGAAAATGATCCTTTACTACATTCACAGACATTCTGTGAACCTACTGATTAACTACTTAATATACATATGGATGAATATTGTATGAGAAATGAACAATCAACTATCGTCATGCACTATCTATCTATGAACATTCTTCGTGAAAAATCTGCCACTAGGTTATGTTATCTGAGTGGACATCACATGTACGACTTTGCTAGGCAGTGAAATCTGATGTGACCACTGCCAAATACATGGTTTGTTGTTGACCAAAATGCCATTATGATGTATCACACTTCTTTAGTTCATTTACTCTCCGATTTTAAAACTACTCAGTGTGTATTAGAGAACGTGTATCAGAAGTTTCTTAACTTGCTGTTTTCAAATATGAAAGGTAGATACTTTTCTTTTAAAAAGCAGGTTTCCCAACTTCATAACTTTGCAGCTAAGGTACTTTAATGCCAAGTAGATGTCATATACCACATCTGTTCAGGGACAGGGACATGAGACAAATAGAAAAATAAATCCACAAGTCATGATTTTTACTCTCAAGATCAAGCACTGTAAGTTCAAGGAGACTCAGTAACTCAAGAACTGGCGCCTGGATGCTTATATGGCTGCTGTGGCCCACAGCAAGTCATGTGGCACACAGAGGCAAAGCCCACGTAGACACACAACAGGGCACAGCAGATGACAAGACAACAGGACAGGTCCACAAACATGTCAGCCATTACTGTTATGAAGGATGCAGAGACACATCCCAGGGGCTAATTTTACATTGACTCAGTTTCCTTTATCTTTTTCAACCTTCCTCATAGTCCATCCATCTTGGTTAGCTTGTCGGCTTTATTCTCATTTTCTCTTAAAAATCCTGAGTTTCCTCTTTTCACGTATTCATACTGGGCAAAGGGAACAAAATGAAAGCGGAATTCCCCAGTTCATTTTGTTTCATCAAGAAGAACAGTTTAAAAATCTACTGACTTTCTTTGGAACTGTTGAGTGTGCTTTTAATCAGACTGGTTACTACGTGAGAGCTGGGAAAGTCATGTGTTTCTACAGATTGGTTGGAGGCTTGCACACTGGCTACAAGGTTATGACCCAGTTTTTCCCACTTACCTTGGCTTTGCCGTCCTGGGCTGACATATATCCCACGCACATGCTCTCTGTAGTGTGGCTCCACAGAAATTCCACTGTGTGAACAAGAACACAAATAGGCACATTCACATCCACAGATGGAAAATAAATCTTTGCCTTTTTAATAGAACAGTTAAAGATAGCTTTATTTTTAACACTCATTCCTTACTTTCCATTTGCTCCTTCATAAATGTCAAAATGATTAGTACTCAAAGCTGTAATGCCATTTACTGTGAAATGAAAAATGTATTTCTTTCTTGTCAGAACTTATGATTATTACATGTAAAATAAATGCTCATGGTTGAACTTCGAACACTGAATACATCTACATTCATAATACTGCATATAGTGATTTAGTAAATGCAATATTCCATGCTAGTTTCTTTGAACATACACACATACACATATGCACGAACGCCTTAAGTCTCTACTTAAGAAACTACAGCCAGGACAGACAAATGAATCTGGACTAACTTGCTAGAGACAGTAAAGAAATGCTCCAAGAATGAGTGCCACTTATCAAACGCCCCAGGGGTCTGCTTGGATATCTCTTACTGGACAGGTCTGCTCTCAACAAAGTCACAATGATGGATTCTAACAACGGAGCACATTAAAGAAGCCAAACTTATGGAAACAAGCTCTTCCTTCCTTACAGCAGAGTCAACGAATAAACACAGCAGACATCTATTGAGTCCTTGTCATTCAATATGATGATATAAGTTAAAAACATGAAGTTCACAGTGGAGGGGAGAATAGATTCCCCAGAGTTGTTAACTTACCTGGATATACATTCTGTGACACCTGCATGTCTCCCATATTATATCATCATCATCATGACTATATTATTTAAAATTACATTCATAACTAGAAATTGTAACATTCTCCCGAGGCTTGGGGAATAGTGTAGAAGAAGTAGTTAAAAAAAATGCAAAGATGCAAAACAGCCATCTTCAAGCAGACAAAATAATTATGGTCATGATCCGGGCCTTATTCAGTCAGCATCAGAGAGGCTTCCTCCTAAAGCAGATGGAGCAAATACAGAGACCCACAGCCAGACACTACCCAGAGAGAAATACTTTGGAACACACAGTTCTAACTAAACAAGATGTCTCTATCGAATCCCTCCCTCAGAGGTCTGGCAACCCTAAAAAAGGTAGAAGAGACAGAGGACACCAGGAGAACAAGGCCCTCTAAAACAGATGAGAATACCTCATATGAACTCAGAGACTGAAGCAGCAATCATAGGCCCTTCATGGTCCTCTGCACACAGACTAGAACTTTCAATTTAGTACTTTTACGGGATTCCCAAATGTGTAATTGAGTGGATTTATGATTCTTGTAGCTTCCCTTGGGGTTCTTTTATTTTCCTGTTGGCTTGGCTTGTCCAACCTCGATATGATGCTTTTTGTTTTATCTTATTATACTTTATTTTGTTATGTTTGGTTGTTATCTCTTAGAAGCCTGTTCTTTTCTAATGGGGGACAGAAAAGGAGTGGATCTGTATGGAAGAGGAAGAGGGATAGAACTGGGAGGAGTAGAGGGGGAAAACTGTATTCAGAGCAAACTGTATGAAAAAAGTAAATGGAGAAAATCAAAATGAACAAACAAAAATTATGATCATAAACTCACACCAGTTGTAGTTGCCTGAACTAAGTCTACACAAAACTGTCAAAAGTCAGGCATGGACAGTGAGGGTTTCAAGAGGACCAGCCCAGTCTCCCTCTGTTGAAGTACTGGTTATTGATAGAGTCTTGGAGAGGGAAGTCATTGACTTTAGTTGTCTACCCACTAGTAATCTAGTCAAGTTCCAATGAACTGTCAAACTGATGTCACATATGGAGCTCTGATTAAGCTCAAACAAAATAAAATAACACACAAATCTGGAAAAGAGACTTCCAGAGAAGATGAAGGGGGGTGGTGGTAGGGATGGTCGGAAAAAAGCAAGGCTGTGGGAAAGGAATAATCAGAACACATTACATGCATGTACACAGTCAATGAAGAAACTAAGAGTTTGACAATCATGTTTACCAGAACTAGTGAGTGAACGTTTAAAGAACATCATGTTATTTGTAGTCTCAATGTATCTCTTTTAAATATTTCTTATCAAAGATAAATTTAAAAGTGTAAATTTGTTGTAGAATAAACCTTATGAGCTTTAACTAAATAAGAAAGCTGATTTCAACAACTAGGGGTCAAACAAAATTCATAGATGCTAACCACACAACTTACAACATAAGCCTTAAAATACATCACTTACAATGCGGAACCAAATCTGAATGGGAATACTAAACAGCTTGATGCAGCAATGATCTCCACTTAGTAGACAATGCTTCAAATTTATTGAAGCAAACTTGCCAAGGTAAACTTCTCAAGGAGATGTTGAGAGAAATGCTTAAAGGGACACATGACACTAAATGCAGGATGCCATCTTGGATTGTATTCTGGGCTGAGGTTACAAGGGAAGTTACATGGATACTATTGAGACAAGTGCTGACATGTTTAAAAGAATAACCTCGTTCTTCAGAAATACACACTGATGGATTAAGAGTACAGGAGTTTAAATCTCCTCTAAAATATTAGAGAAAAGTGTGTACAGAGGAAGGGACAGGTGATGGAGGATACAGAAGATGGCTTAAGAAGGCAAAGCAATAGCACACCTGAGAGATGCCTACTCCTCTCAGTTCTTTCCCTCTTTCTCTCCTTCTTTCTCTCCCTCTTTCTCTCCCATCCAGATCCACTCTTTTTCTGTCTCCCATTAGAAAAGAACAGGCTTCTAAGAGATAACAACCAAACATAACAAAATAAAGTATAATAAAATAAAACAAAAACCATCATATCAAAGTTGAACAAGCCAAGTGACCTCATGAAGTAGTCTTAAAATGTTCTCATACTCATCAAATCATATCTACATAAAATGTTACAAACAATAATTAACACACATATAACACACATATCTATTGCTGTGAAGACACACCATGACTATGGAAACTGCTTTTTTTTTTAACAGTTCTTCTTCCCACATTGTGTCTTAACCTAAACACTGTCTTTTATTAAAAAAACAAACAACCCAAAACATTTAATTATGGCTGGTTTACAGGTTCAGATCAGAGGTTTAGTCCATTACTGTCATGATGAATGGTGGCACACAGCACAGGCAGACATGGTGCTGTAGAAGTAGCTAAGAGTTCTACATCTGGATCCACGGGCAGCAGAGAAGAGACCCTGGGCCTGAGCATCTGAAGCCTCAAAGCCCATCCCTACTGACACACTTCCTCCAATAATACTACACTTTCAAACAGTGCCACTCCCTATAAGCCTATAGGGGACATTCTCATTCAAACGACCACAAACGTCAAGTGCAACTTTCCATATTCTAAGTTTTTAAAAAAGTTTTAAAAGTCTTGTTGTATTTTTCCAACAAAAATCTCTAATGTGCTTGATAATAAAATTTCATTGCCCAACATTGAGCCCTTGGCATCCCAGGCCATTCATCTGTTTATATCTCTGTGCTAATTATGCTTAAAGACGCATGTTAAGTTAAGACACAAAATGGAAAGAAGAGTGGTCCTAGGCACTGAAGGTTTTCCCAGACATGTGGAAAAGAAAAAGAAAGAGTGAGGGGCAAGATAGGCTTCCTCAGAAACATGGTTCATTCCCTTGTTATTAATTAATTATCAAATCTGGCAGCCTGCTAAGTAGACTCTCAGCTGCCGAGGGCAGGAAAACAGTCATGCAATGAAGTAAGTTCTCTTCACCAGATGTTTTTCCTTCCACACACATTTGCTTTGAGCTTCAAAAATCTTCAAGTCCAGAGCAAGGTCTTGAATATGCTAAGCTGCGCAACAGAGCAAAGGCTCTGATCTTAATGAAGGTCTCTATGGAGCAATGATTTCATTTAAAAATAAAACAAACCAGCAGCTAAGACCAACACTAAAATTGTGATTTCTTCTTTAATTAAGATGGCAATGCTCAGGAATGAGACTGGCCCTACAAAAGAGATACACAAAGACACACAAAGCAAACACAGATACCCAGCAACAGAACCCGGTAACACCACTAACACAAACATGAAAAACAATGTGTAAGCTTATATGTGTGCATGCATGTGTCACATGTCACCTCTGGTAGTGTTTGTCTTCCACTTTTTCAAGTAGGTTTCTCCACTGCCTGCTTCCCCCATCACCACTAGGTAGGGCAGGGCTGGTTAGCCTGTCAGCTTCCAGAGATTTTCTTGTCTTGGAGTTTCCCAAAGAATCACTGGCATTTTCGATAACATGCTACCACATCCCATTTTATGTGGGCTCTGAGGATTTGAACTCTGCTCCTCATGCTTCTGTGACAAGCACCTTATCCACAAAGCTATTTCACTAGTCCCATTTTAATGATTTTAAAAACATTGTTCAGCCAGCCTGGTCTACAGAGTGAGTTCCAGGACAGCCAGGGCTACACAGAGAAACCCTGTCTCGAAAAACCAAAAAAAAAAAAAAAAAAAAAACACATTGTTCTCCCTAAAACTGTAATTCAAAGGGTCTGGAGACATTGCTCAATGGTTAGAGCACTTGATACTCTTACAGAGGTCCCAAGTTCCATTCCCAGCATTCACATGGTGGCTCACAGTCCTCTGTAACTCTTAGTCCCAGGGGATGCAATTCTCTTTTCTGACTTCTTGGGCACTTAAGTACGTGAAGTACAAAGAGACATACATATAAACAAAACACCCATACACATAAAAATAAAAAAAAATATATCTTTGTAAAACTGGAACACACATTCAAAAAAAGGAAAGATACTTAAACTTATAATGCAGAGGTATTCAAAACTTTATGAAATATCGTTTTGATACTGAAGTTTTCAGTAAGATTTTCAGCTATATAATTTAAAGTTCTTAAAATAACACAATGTCTACATTTATTTTTTCAATGTTTTCACAAACATTTGTTATCCCCTACAGAATGTAACCAATATATTGTACTGATACATTATTCTCTTTCATTTTAAAAAATGATTTTATTTTTGTTATTTTTTTTTAATTCTTCTCTCCCAACCACAGTTTCCTCTCCCTCCCCTCCCTGAATACCCCTTCTGCCCAAGATACCCCTCCCAACCTCCCTAAGTAAAGAGCAGACCTCCCAAGGGAATCAACCAAATACCACATAACAAGCTACAATAAGACCAGGCACATACCATCACATTAAGGCTGGACAAGGCTACCCAGAAGGAGGAAACAGGGTTCACAAGCAGGAAAAGATTCAGGGAGAGACCCTGTTCCCACTGTTAGGATTCCCACAAGAACACCAAGCTACTCTGTCATAACACACAGAGGACCTAGGTCAGACCCTCTTGGCTTCCTGATCTCTGCAAGTACCCCAAAGGTACTAGTCAGTTGATTCTGTGGGCCCTGTTCTCCTGGTGTCCCTGACCCCTCTGGCCCTTCTGATCCCTCCTCTCCCTCCTCAGCAGGCCTCCCTGGGCTCTGCCGAATATCTGACTGTGTACTCTACATCTGCTCTCTTCAGTTGCTGAAGTCTCTCTGCTCTCTCTGATGATATTGCTAAGCGCTGGTCCCAGAACACTCCATAGGCAGGACAAACTGTAGGTTGAAGGTTCTATTGCTAGACTGATCAATACATTAGTTTTAACAGCAACAATTCAAATCATTATGTAATGACTATGTATTGGTTCAAGGTAGTCAGAAAAATTCAGAAATAATCACTTCTGATTAGAGAAAGCCTCTGACCAATGAATTCAATGTTTTATTTCTTGGTAGGGGATACCAAGGAAGCAGGACATGAAAAAAGGTAATAATGAGAGTCAGATAATCATTAGTCAGACAATGTCTTCCAGTGACTTCATTACCCAACTCCATGAAGGCATACCTGAGGCTCCAAGAAGGGGCACAGCATTCATTAGGTCATGTTAGCAAGTACACAAATGGAATTGAAAATGGATTCTTGCATCTCAAAGTCTGTGTTCTTCTACTTTAATCAGTATAGATAATATGTTTATAATTAAGTCTATATATTAAGAAAAGTAAAATCCTTAAAAACACCAAAAACCAGACTACTCCAAACACAAATATGGCTCTTAAAATGCTTTAAATATTAATCCTGCCAATCCATGAGCATGGGAGATCTTTCCATCTTCTGAGACCTTCTTCGATTTCTTACTTCAGAGATTTGAAGTTCTTGTCATACAGATCTTTCACTTACTAGGTTTGCTAGGTTAGAGTCATGTCAAGGTGACTTTTATATTATTTTATATTATTTGTGACGATTGTAAAGGGTATCGTTTCCCTAATTTCTTTCTCAGCCTGTTTATCCTTTGAGTAGAGAAGGCTACTGATTTGTTTGAGTTAAGTTAATATCCAGCCATTTTGCTGAAGTTGTTTATCAGGTTTAGGAGTTCTCTGGTGGAAGTTTTGGGGTCACTTAAGTATATTATTATATCATCTGGGAATAGTGATATTTTGATTTCTTTGTTTCCAATTTGTATCCCTTTGACCTCCTTTTGTTGTCTAATTGCTCTGGCTAAGGCTTCGAGTACTATATTGAATAGGTAGGGAGAGAGTGGGCAGCCTTGTCTAGTCCTGATTTTAGTAGGATTGCTTCAAGTTTCTCTCCATTTAGTTTTATGTTGGCTACTGGTTTGCTGTATATTGCTTTTACTATGTTTAGGTATGGGCCTTGAATTCCTGATCTTTCCAAGACTTTTACCATGAAGGGGTATTGAATTTTGTCAAATGCTTTCTCAGCATCTAATGAGATGATCATGTGGTTTTATCCTTTGAGTTTATTTATATAGAGGATTACTTTGATGGATTTCCATATATTGAACCATCCATGCATCTCTGGGATGAAGCCTACTTGATGATGATAGATGATTATTTTGATGTGTCCTAGGATTCAGTTTGAGAAATTTTTACTGAGTATTTTTGCATCAATATTCATAAGGGAAGTTGGTCTGAAGTACTCTTTCTTTGTTGAGTTTTTATGTGGTTTAGGTATAAGCATAATTGTGGCTTCATAGAACAAATTGGGTAGTATTCCTTGTTTCTATTTTGTGGAATACTTTGAAGGTATTGGTATTAGATCTTATTTGAAGGTCTGATAAAATTCTGCACTAAGACCATCTGGTCCTGGGTTATTTTGGGGGGGAGGGGGGTTTGGGAAACTTTTAATGACTGCTGCTATTTCTTTAGGTGTTATGGGACTCTTTAGATGGTTTATCTGATCCTGATTTAACATTGGTACCTGACTTCATGAAATTTTTAGGCAAATGATTGGAACTAGAAAATATCACCTTGAGTGAGGTAACTCAGTCACAAAAGAATACACACAGTATGAACTCACTGATAAGTGGATATTAGCCCAAAAGCTTGGAATACCTAATATACAATTCACAGACCACATGAAGCTCAAGAAGAAGGAAGACCAAAGTGTGGATGCTTTGGTCCTTCTTAGAAGGGGAAACAAAATACTCACAGAAGGAAATACGGAGACAAAGTGTGGAGCAGAGACTGAAGGAAAGGCCATCAGAGACTGTTCCACTTGGGGATCCATCCTATATACAGTCACCAAACCCAGACACTATTGTGGATTCCAAGAAGTGCTTGCTGACAGGAGTTTGATATAGCTATCTCCTATGAGGCTCTGTTAGAGCCTGACAAATACAGAGGCAGATGCTCACAGCCAACCAATGGACTGAGCATGGGTTCCCCAATGGAGGAGTAAGAGAAAGGATTGAAGGAGATGAAGAGGTTTGCAACCGCATAGGAAGAACAACAATATCAACCAACCAGCACCGCCCGCCCCAAGCTCCCAGGGACTAAACCACCAACCAAAGAGTACACATGGAGGGACCCATGGCTCCAGCCGCATATGTAGCAGAGGATGGCCTTGTCAGACATCAATAGGAGGGGAGGCCCTAGGTCTCATGAAGGTTGGATGCCCCAGTGTAGGGGAATGCCAGGGCAGGAGGCAGAAGTGGGTGGGTGGGTAGGGGAACACTGTCATAAGCAGGGGAGCGGGGATAGGATAGAGGGTTTCTAGGGGGGAAACTGGGAAAGGAGATAACATTTGAAATGTAAATAAATATCCAATAAATATGTTTTAAATATCCTCTAAAGAAAGTTTTTAAAACTGTAACACGATTCACCAGCCATATAGGTGCTAAAATTAATGTATTTTAAATATACTAAAATACATATGTGGATATGTATGTATTAAAATGGTAATTTTGAGAAAATGTTTGTAATTCATACCACAAAGGTTTACTTTCTCACTATGTAAAGATCCATTACAAATCAATAAAAAGAGAACTTAGAAAAAAATGTATTTTAGTTAAGAAGAATAAGAATCACTGTCAAACACATGACAAGATGTTTTGCATTATGCAACGTAATGCAGGACTGGTGCTGTGATAGTGGTAGAACACTTAGGTATTTTGCAACATACTTATCCAGCATGAACATTTAACCTGGAAGATACTAGAGCCTCCTCACATTACAGAGCGCTAGAAGAACTGGAATACTATGTTTGGGGGTTAGTTTTGTCTTTAATTTTTAATATGTATTTTCCATTTACATAAAGTAATGGTTTTATCATGGCGTTTATTGCTCTGTTCTCTTTGGTTCCCCCCCACACACATACTTTCTTTTCTCCGGCTTTTGTCTGTCTCTGATTTCCATCTTTCCAAGGGCTATTTTTCCCTCTGATTTCTGATTACATGTATTTTACTGCCTCAAGAAAGATTTCTTCTTCAAAATCAACATCAACAACAAAAATTGTAAAAAGAAGGCACTACCTACATTATCTTCTTTTCTGCACTCTTAACAGGTGTCCCACTGCATAAGGGATCCCACCTGAGACTCACCAGTTCCCTAATGTGCCGTGATGTCGTTTGAAAACACCAATTACAAAAAAATAATTCTGCTTAATAAAAGTGAAGGGGAAGCTCATCCAGTCCGGCACTGTGGAGCCGCGGTTTACCGTGCGGGAAGCTCATCCATCCGCACTGTGGAGCGCGGTACCGTGCAGGAAGCTCACCAGTCCGGCACTGTGGAGCCGCGGGTTACCGTGCAGGAAGCTCATCCAGTCCGCACTGTGGAGCCGCGGGTTACCGTGCGGGAAGCTCATCCAGTCCGGCACTGTGGAGCCGCGGGTTACCGTGCGGGAAGCTCATCCAGTCCGGCACTGTGGAGCCGCGGGTTACCGTGCGGGAAGCTCATCCAGTCCGGCACTGTGGAGCCGCGGGTTACCTTGCAGACATGGCCAAGTCCAAGAGCCACACCACACACAACCATCCCCTCAAACGGCACAGAAATGGCATCAAGAAACCCCACTCACAAGGATACGAATCTCTTAATGGGGATGACCCCGTATTTCGGAGGAACATGTGCTTTGCCCATAAGGACAACAAGAGAGGCCTGAAGAAGATGCAGGGCAACATCTTTGCAAGATGTGTGCAAAAGCAGTGAGTGCACTCGCAGAGGCCATCAAGGCCCTTGTGAAGCCACAGACCATCAAGCCCAAGATGCCAAAGGGCCCCAGCCACAAACTCAGCCATCTGGGTTTATCGCTCACCCCAAGCTTGGGAATCCAATTTGAAATTACAGGGCCAAGAGTTGTAGGCTCTGCCAACCAAAGCCCAAAGTTCAAACCAAGGCAGCGGCTTCACCTCCAGCTAAGGCCCGGGCTTCAGCTCCAGCTCTTGAAGGTGCTCAGGCCCCTGTGAAGGCCCCATAGAAAAGGCTCCTGCCAGTGTGAAGACAGAAAAACTACTCTCTCTCTCCTTCCTCTCTCTCCTCTCTCTCTCTCTCTCTCTCTCTCTCTCTCCTCTCTCTCTCTCTCTCTCTCTCTCTCTCCCCTCTCCCTCTCTCCCTCTCCCCTCCTCCCCCTCCCCTTCCCCTCCCTTTCCTCCCCCTCCCCCCTTCTACCCCCTCTCTCTTTCTCTGCAGATGAACAGTGAGGTGAGGAAAAAGAAAAAGTTAAGGAGAAAATAATATATAGAGATCATAGTATCTCTTTTGTGAAAAAAAAATCCTAGAAATTATGATTACCCTGATAATCTTCATTAGCAATGAAGAACTAATTTATTCTCTACATAGATTAAGATAGTCTGAATAACTGAAATCTGATGTAGTGTTTTCTTGCCATGTATTTTTAACTATCAGGAGAAGGCTTTATTATGATGTAAATACCATCTAATATTTTTAAATGTTCCTGGTTTCATGACTATCTAGCTGATTCTTATGAAGATATGTGAAAAAAATTACCTACTTAACTTACAATGAACACACATACTTAGGATAAATTTTCATATATTAAAAAATAATCAGAACCAACAAAACAATGTAGCTGACAACTTTCCTAAACTAGTTTTTCATTCCAATTTTTAAAATGCCAATGTAATAAGTGTGTTAAATAAAATAACTAGAAAACATGTTTATCACAAAGATAAAATTCAGCACACGTGCATACATATACCCACAGAGAGATGGGGGGCGGGGAAGAAACTAGAAAATTATTCAATTACCTGTTACCTTGATTTATAGTTAAACCACAGCAGAGACTACCCACTGTCATGAGCACCCCTAAGCAGCAAGACAGCATTTCGGACCAAGGGAGAGGAGGCTAAGATGTCCAGATGAGATGCAGAGGTAGATGGGTCTAGCCCTGGATGTTCATGGTAACACACAGTATTGTACTCAAAGGAAAAGGGTAGGAAGGAATGCAGTCTGATAGGCATATAAGAAAATAAAGTCCATGCCAAGATGTACAGAAAATATTTTCAAAATAATCACAGAATAAAAATTTCCAAATCTATGGGAAAAGATTGCATTTTCAAGAATATTACAGAAAACCAAATACCAGAAAAGAAACTCCAATATCATATTATACTTAAAACTTTAAAATGTAAACTGTTCAAAAAATATATTGAGAGCTGCAGGAGAGAAATACTCTGTCACATATGAAAGCAGCTATGAATAGCTAGTTTTCTCAACAGAAACTATAAAATCAGAGGGGCATGAAATGATTCTGAAAAACAATAGGTTTGCCAACCTAGACCAACATATTCAGCAAAACTATCCATAATTGAGAGATAAAATATTCTGTGTCAAACAGGCTACAGGGTGGGGGAAAGATGCTAAAAAGTTAAGCAAATAAATGGGAAAACAGCAAACATTACAAAATAAACAATATGACAGAAAATTATACACACACTTCATTAATAACCTGAGTAGCAATTGTCTCAATTTCAAAATCAAAAGACATTGACTAGCAGGTATTTTTTAAAAAACAAACAAACAAACAAACAAACAACAACAACAAAAACACCAGGATCCATCTGTTACTTCCAAGAAACACATCTTACTGTCAAAAAACAGACTCCACAACCTTGGAATATACAAGGATAGGAAAAGGTATCCCAAGGGGGGGAAAAAAACTAGGAAATAAGCAGGTATTAACATATTATGCAACAAAATTGTAGTCAAAGAAAGGCTAACTTAAAAAGAAATAAGAAAGACACTTCATTCTAAATATGGGAACAATCCTTTCAAAGACATTAGAATTTTAGACATATTTATACCAAACACAATTTTTAAAACAAATACTACTAGATATTAAATCACAGATTAACTTCAACAGAGTAATAGGAAAAACTTAAACATCACACAAATTATCAATAGATAAATCATCATGTCCAAGAGAGAAAGAGAGAGAGAATGAGAGAGAGAAAAAGAAGGAGGAGGAGGAAGGAGGAGGAGAAGGAAGAGGGAGGAGGGAGAGAAGGAACATCATAGTTAAATGACATCACATATCAAATGGACTTAGCAAATAGCTACCAAACATTATGCCCAAACTTTGTGCCTCAAAAACTATATGGAGACATATCTTAGTGGGCAATCAACCACTTTCTAATAGGACTTATGACCTGCTCAACAAAAGACCATGCCTCGTACTGGAAACTTAGCAGGTAAAACTGGAAACTCAGAGCTAGTGAAATCATGGTTAGGGGAGGAGACTTTACAATGACTAATCTACTAAACCAGCACAATCCTTAACAATAATATGTAAACATTTGTCCTTATACACATAGATAAGTCTTCACTCCTTATGAAGAAATTTCTCTTTGCAACAGATGGACACTAGTACAGAAAACCACAAGCAATTAATATGCAAAGTTGTGGAGCCCAGTCTCAATGGATGCATTACAAAACACTTCCACACCAAAGGCCCAGAGAACATTACAGAACAGGAGATGGAAAGACTGTAAGAGACAGAGGATCAGGAACTTTCCTGTGAGATTGTATTTCCTAGTAACCTCAGATGCCACACTTGTAAAATCTCACCAACGTGATCACCCAAATGTAAGCTAAACAAGGAGGACACCAATGAACATGCATAACTTTACAGAGAAAAGTCATGAGGTCTCAAGGACCCAGGAGAGGGTCTAGAAGATGATCGGGAGGGAGAAATAGTGTAATTAAAATAAAATCTCAAAAACAAAACAATGAAATACTGCACCTACTAAAGACTTTCTCTAAAACAGATAAGATGATAGGAAACAAGCAAGTTTCACCAAAACCAAGAAAATGAAATAACTATATCCTATAGTTATTTCTATATACTATCACAGCACAGAATAAAGCTAGAAACCAACAGCAAGAAAACCTAAAGAAGATGTTAAAAACTCATGGAGATTTAGCAACATATTATTGTTCAATACTGAATAGATACTAAAATAAAAAATTCCTATACTTGAATCAAAATGAAGATACAAATCCTATGGAGTGCAATGAAAGCACTCTGAGGGAGGAAGCTGAGAGCTGAAAATATCTATGTTAAAAGAATACATAGATGTCTTAAATAACTTAATGACAGTCCCTATGGCCTCGGAAAAATAAGAATAATCAAATTTCAAAAAGTTGAAAATTTCAAAATTTCAAAACCAGTAGACATAAAACACAATTGAAATTCAAGATCAGGATAGAAATTAATGAAACAAAACAATTTAATGAAATGAAGAATTGGTTATTTCAAAAGAATAAGAAGATAGGCAAGCTCTTAACCAAATTAAGCAAAAGAAAAAAGAAAAGTCCTAAATTAATAAAAATGGAGGTGAAAAGGGAGGCATTACAATACTTACCAAAATTTAAAAAATCATATTCCTTTAAAACTTATATACCACTGAATGGAAAGAATAAAATGGATGAATTTCTAGATGCATATAACAAACTGAAATGAAACCAATGTGAGATAAAGATTTTTTTTTTATTGTTGTTTTTTTGTTTTTGAGACAGGGTTTCTCTGTGTAGCCCTAGCTCTCCTCAAACTCAAGAGATGTGCCTGCCTTTGCCTCCAGAGTGCTGGAATTAAAGGTATGCATCACCACCTCCTGGTTGGTGATAGAAAGAATTTTAAATGTATCTTTTACAAACAATGAGATTGATGAGAAAAAAAAAAGGAGGAGGAGGAAGAGGAGGAAAAAGAGGAGGAGGAGGAGGAAGAGGGAGGAGGAGGAAAAAGGGAGTCATCATTCTCACCTAGCTGTGAATCCTGTTAGCTACAATAATGACTAACCTGATAAGATACACATACTGTTGTGGTACTATTATTATGGAAATAACCACTTTCTGATTGGATCTAAGGCTTACAACGTAAGACAGAACAGGCCCCTGGCAATGCTTGTGGGCAAAGAATCTATGGCTAAAAAAAGTCATATGCCCTAGGGGAAAACCCAATATTATTATTTTACTAAATAGACAGTACTAAAACAACTCCTAAAGACATATTGCTATACCCATGGATCAGTTCATCGCTCAACCTTGACCAGAGAAGCTCCTTTCACAGGAAATGGTAATTAAATACAGAGACTCTCAGCCAGCTAACACACTAGAGTAAGAGACAGTGAAGTGTTTGGCACTGAATGGAAAATACTTATTCCTCCCTACAAGGCTCAGGGACCTTCAAGGAAGCATGGTAACAAACACAGTAAAAGTGAGAGGTGGTGGATAACAGAAAGGGAACTAAGATCAGACAAGAAGTTTTAGTCTGAAGTCTATGTGCAGAGGAAGGTATGAACATGAAATTGCACACTATGTGAAGAGCTGTTGGCACCAATGCTTCAGTGGAGAGCTGCTGGAAGAGAGAGAGCCTAAGTTAATTAATGTGTGGTCCCTGAAAGGTGGAACATACTCCAGGGCAAGCCCCACTCACAAGAGTAGTTGGATAACACAAACTGGACTTGATGTGCTTAACAAAACAAAACAAACAGAAACTGTGAAGTTGAATGAGTATCAAGGTGAAAGTGGAAAGATAGATTTAATGAGGGGGAATGAATAAGTCACTATAATTAGCCATCAGGGAAGTGCAAATTAAAACTACTATGAGACTCTATCTCACCACAGTCAGCATGGCTACAAATGGTAACAAACTATGGCTATATGTGAGAAAGAAGAATCCCCATTCACTACTGTGGGAGTGTAAACTGGCACAGTCACTATGAAAATCAGGACGGATGCTTCTGAAAAGAACTTAAATGAGAAGTCCCACAGGACCCCACTAATAAATACACACACACACATACAGAGAAAACTGAACCAAGGCACAACAGGCAGGCTCCCTGTCACTAGACTATATCCACAACTCTTTTCCCTATATACCCCAGCTACACCACTCCCGGCAACGCACTGTTAATTCCAAAGATGGGAGATGAAATACTAGTGACCCAACTCATCATGACCAAATTAATTAAAACCAGAAATTAATTGAAGCATTTTTTTATTCTGTACTAGGGCTGCCTATCCCTAAGATGGGGTTCAAAAGAGCAGCACTGGATGTGAGGAAGACAAGGTTCTTACAGCTCAGGGATAGGGAGTTTCCAATGGGGGATTTGGCAGGCAAATAGGCAGGATTACAGGAGCAGAACATCATAACAAGTTAGTCCTAACAACTTCCTGAAACAAAGACATGGTTGCAAGGTGGGCATAACAAGACAGGCACAACAGGGTAGTCATAGGTGGTCATATAACCTTTTAAAACAAAGGTAAGATTGTAAGATGGTTTATAAACAATGTTTGAAATAAAGACATGATTGCCATTCCTGGAAGAAGCATGATAAAAGCATTTGTAATTTACGGTTGTGGGTGGGGCATAGCTCAATCCCTGAGAAACAGAGGTTTAATCATAAATAGCAATGAACCTAGTTTGTTTTCACTAGAAGATGGCATTTAAGTCTAAGATGAAGGTAAGCTAGTTCTTCAATATCCACAAGTATATTTGGATACTGAGGTTTATTATTGTTCTATTTACAATACCTAGGAAATTCATTGTGCCTGGATGTTTATCAATTGATGAATGAAAAGCAAAAATGTGGTACAGATACATAACAGAATTTTATTCACATGTAAAATAAAATGAAATCTGTGGAAAAATTGATAGAATTGGAAAATCCATTAAGCAAGGTAATTTAAGCTTGAAAAAACAAGTAACACGCCTTGTCTTTCACATGTAGGCCCTACGTTCTACCTTCTACACCCACGAGAAGGGGAAGGATCCCCTAAGGCATGGAGGCAGAGTGATAGAATGTGAGAAATAGACAAAGGGCTTTGGCAGATTCTTCTCTACAAGGTGACTTCTCAGCACATCTTGTCATACAGTGATATGAAAAGAGTCACAATGTGATAATGTTTGTGTGTCATTGTTAGGTGGAGATGAAGTAGCTACATGTGTGTACCTCATGATTGATAAGGGCTGGGGAGATGCCTCAGCAGTTAAGAAGAGCACATACTGTTCTTGAAAAAGACTCAAGTTCAAGTCCCAGAGTCCACAACAGACAGTTTACAACTATCTATAACTCCAACTCAAGTATCCAACAATCCTCTGATCTCATATACACATGTACACATGATTAGATAATCAAGTTTTTAATGCTAAGGTAATGCCAGAACAGGGACACTATGAAGGAACTGTTCATTCACTGCTTTGAACAGAAGGATCCACTGTTGGGTAATGTGGACGGTTGAACTTCAGGTCTGGTGGCTCCTGCTATATGAACCAGCCCCGAAGTTCCAGAGCAAAGCTTGGCTTCTCATGTTATTTAAGTCATTACCTTTCCTGGATACTCTGAGGTTCAAGTTACCCATTGCATTGTGGGGCAAGTGGACTGTGCCACCAGACAGAAGGCCTAGTAAAGTTGAAGCAGGTTCAAAAGCCCCAGGCATTCTCATGATTAAGAATGCGGACATCGGAACCAGCTCCTGGCCAGGGTCTATCTGTTCTGGAACACATAACCACAATTCCCCATTGAGAGGAGCATGACAACCTGTCATGTAGCATAAAAATCTAGAGTTCTCCATGCTAACGAGGTATCTAGATAGACCCCAAGTGTTTAGCCAATGAGCTTCCCTTCCTGGGCATCCCTTTCTGCAAAATCCCTGGTTCACCCTGAATCATATATGCATTCACATCTGCCATGAATAAAAGCAGTTTGGTCAAGCAAGGACCATCTCCTTCATCAGGGATCGCAGGGAGGAGGCCTTTATCATAAAGACCTATACTTAAATTTCCCAGAAAAGGCCTTCTCTCTTGGTGCTCACTCAGAACCAAACCAGATTCTGCCCCAACCCATCCCAGGCTCAGCTATTCTCTTCCTTCCTGGGAAGTAGGGGAAGGGCAGACCTGTGGGCCACCATTCTCAACTCCTCTCAGTCCTCAGCGGCATCTGGGTATATAGGAGATTGAGAACCAAAGCATCCATCCCAGCCCCCCCCCCAATTGTTTCCCTCCTGGGAAAACACAGACTGGGACTCCCTATCTTATACTGCGATCTGTCTTCCCTAGTGACATGTCTACAGCACTCAGGCATCACAGTGGAGGGAGACATGCAGCCCAACATTGCATGAATGTTCTCCAGGACACCTCTTTTTCTTTCTCCATCATCCACATGCCATCCCATTTAAATTATGTCTTTCTTTCAGTCCTTACTAGGCTGAAAGCAAGGAATTTCTATCCATATGAATTCTCTTTCTAAACAGAAAAAAAAAAAAAAAAAGCACTTGGCCATCCAATTAAAACTAAATACACACAGAAACAAAATAAACATACAGAAACAAACAAATCCAGGCACACAAAGATATATAGACACATATATAGGCAAGCAGACAGACAGACAGACACACACATACACACACACCCAAAGATAAACAGTCTCTCTCTCTTCTCTCTCTTCCTCCCTCCCTCCCTCTCCCCCACCCCTCCCCTCCTTCTCCCTCTCCCCCTTACCCTCTACCTCTCCTTCTCTCTCTCCCAATAGTCATTAACAGTCCCAGCTGCCCTGGCTCCTGCATTTAAAACCTCTCCACTTGGCTTTATGTCCCAATTTTGGAGGAAAAGAGAACTCTAAAATCAGAACCGTCTTAGCTGGGCAGTTGCCAAGTCAGCTGCTGCTCCTTAGACTTCCTTGGGTGGGATGAGATACTACAGGATGCTTTGTACACCATATAGTAACTCCTTACTGAATAAAAAAAATTCATTTTTCAGTGGGGAGAATGAGGAACTGTAAATACAACCATCTCCTCTTATCTGGTCCTGGCTGTTTAAGGACTTCTTGACCCAGTAGGTGGCTTGTGGTTTAAAAATAATATACAAAAATGCATTACTGTCTTGACACAGAAGTCATAAATCAAACAAGGCGAGTTTCATTATGTCCATGAAGTAGTTGAGGCGGTATGCTTCCCTGTTAAACTTTCACTAGTAAACTGTCCTGGGAGCAATGGAGACAATTCCACAGAATCCCACTTACACTAAACTGAGAAGATAATCATTCTGTCTTTCCAGGGCTCATGCTGCTTTCTTACGGACTGAAAAGGATGCTAACTTTATTAAAAAGTAAGAGATGTGAATTCAACCCCTAAAGACACTTCTATTCTCTTCCTGTTTTATCCTTTTATCACATTTGAAACTGCTTGTAGTAGAGGCCCTGGCTGAGATCTTGAAGATTTCTACTAAACAGAAAATCATTCAGTAAAGCTAAGTTTATTGAGACATGATTTTATCCATTCAACAATTCCTTTTTGTTTCGGGATTTATCTCATGCTCCAGTGACACCTATTACCCTTTAAACAGACCAAAATTGGTGATAAAATTTACAAAATTGCTTCCTGAGTTTTCAGAAGAGTTTTACCACAAGTACATAGCTGGCAGAATTCAATTCAGAAATCTTCATATTTTTTGATGGAAAAGGAAACCTAACAATAAATTTAAAAACTTATGGCTAGATAATAGCTAGAACTATAGAAAAATTATAACCAAAGACTATTTCTAGTTTTAAAAGAATGTTAGTGAAATTTAAAGAAAGAAATGTTCTGTTATAAAGAGTAGATCAAGAGATATTTCCAAAAACACAAATCAGAGAACAATATTGCTAATGCTACTCTTGGCTGCTAAAATATTTAAATATTATATCTGCTTACTTGCTGAACAGCTCAGCTACTTTAAAATGAGAATTAAAATGTCAACCCACTTTTCAAGACAGTAGTGGAGACAGAACACCTCTAAAGCACAGCTGAGGGACAAAGGAAATGAGCTTCCCAGCATGGGGGCTTGTGGAAATGAAAGTTTTCATACCACTTTTCAGGCAATTCAGTAACATCAGACAAATATTCACAGGGCCATTCTCCCTCTCCTGTCCAAGAAGCAAATTTATAGTTAGCTTCATAATCCTTTTGTCCTTGGAGAAGTATCTTGTCTTAGGTGCTCACAGAGGCCAAGGCCACGTAATAAAGTGATGCTGCTGGTGCCACAGAAGGAAGCTCCTTTGAACACATACATTTATAGGCTCACCAATCTTTTAATGTCAGAAAAAAATTCTGGAGGAATTTTAAGTTTATAGTAAAATGACTTTTTATCTTTTGATGTTCCAGGAAGCATCAGGTCGATGTAATATTTTTTTATGTTCAAACTACATCGTGTTTTGGTAACAGGAGAAGCAACAAGTAACAACACAACAAAAAGTACTCAAAGATTCTGCATGTTCTCAAAGTGGAGAGGCAGAAGAAAATTCTACATGCATGCAGAACAGTCTAATATCATTAAGCTGAAAATGATAAAGGAAGTCATTGCTCTTTCAGATAGCTATGAAACAGAACAAAGAAATTCTCATAAAAGTTCAAAAATCAAACACAACCAAACAACATACCATTTGGATACATAGAAATATGAAAAGAGTTTAAGGAAAACCCAAAGGTAACCGTGAAATAAAAGCTCAGGGGAAAAGGCTGTGAGATCAGAGAGGCCCACATGGGGGTTTCAAAGATATGGGTAATGGGCAATTTCTGAGGCTGGGCGTCAGGTCCACAGGTGTTCACTTTATTATTAGCCTTTATAACTCACAAACTTAGTATGTCCTTCTTTAAAATATATATGAAACATTACACTGTAAAAGATGAAAACCACAAGAGGTGGATAAAGGGGTAGCTAGAGTAATGGAAGCACATCATACTCAAAACTTAATTATCAGCAACATAAACACATTTCCAGGTAGAAAGAACCTGAGTTACTCTCTAAGTAAAGTGGGATTAACTTAATGACAAAGTAACAATCACCATGTGTGCTCATGAGATGATCAGGTTCTGGGAGACTGTGGGCCTACACTCCTGTCTAACATGAAAGACTCCAACAGAGCCTTGAGCCAAAGGTGACTGTCAAATAAACATTTTACTCTGCAGCCCTTACACATCTATTCTGGATGGCTTATGATTTTCCTCAACTATATGGAGACTGTTTTACAGTGGCCTGTTGCTCCTATGGACCACTTGAGGAGGAAAATCTTCAACTTCATAGGCTCTAATCAAGATATGGTATATAGGATACAAAGAAGGAAATGCTCTCCATAGCAGGATTAGTTGTTTAAGGCAGATATTTGCATATATTCTCATTAGCTCTATCTCAAGCTTAAATTAGCAGCACACTCACTGATTCCATTGGGGGCTTGGTGTGCCTTTGTTCTACATTTTAAAGTATTATTTTATTTTGATATGCATGTGTATTTTATCTACATGTGTATCTGTGTATCATCTGCATGTCTGGTGACCTTCGAAGTCAGAAGACAATGTAGCCAGCTATCAAACCCAAGATCTGTGGAAAAGTAGCCATTTCTTAACCATACAATCCCAGTAGCCTCAAGAAAGCACTTCTATAATGCTGGAAAACATGTAATTATACTTCAGCAGGTAAAAATATATTGGCTTTTCCCTCCTCAAACAGCATATAGAAAATTAATTCTTTTCAGCTGTTTCATCCAGGGACAAAAAATTTGCTTTGTGTTAAATATGCAGTTTGTGGGCTGGGCTTTGTCAGCATCTTTTGATCTGGGGAGTGGGACATGACAGGCAAATGTTAGAAACATGTTCAGGGCCACACTGTCTCTATATAAGGGTGGGTACCGAAGCTGTCTTCTGGGAGACATTTAAATGATCTCTAAAGCTTATTCCTGGACACACAATAAGCCAATTTTTCAACCAGTGTTGTTTGCATTTTAGAACATATGAGGATATTTTATGTGACATTTCATTTTTCTGTAAGAATAGTCAACTCAAGCTAAAGAAATGGCTTAGTGGGTAAAGCTACCCAGAATACACATAAAAGCTGATGCATAGGACATGTCTATAATGTCAATCCTCTAGTGGGGCATTGGAAAAAGACACACAAGAGGTCATCTGCTCTTGGGTCAGTAGCCTGGAGTATGACGCAGTATGAAGAACAACGAGAGAGGCCCTGCCAAAGGAGCAGGAAGGCAAGGACGCCTGAGGTTGTTTTCTAATCCTCACACATGCACATCCCCAATCATATCTATATACGTGTGTACACACGCACACACACACACACACACACACACACACACACACACGGAGGTAGGGAAGGAGAAGAAGAGAAAGACAGTTCTCCTAAGATAATATAAAATTTATATTTAGTGCTTAAATTCATTCATCTAAAAATTACTGGGAGCCTATCATGGAGATGGGGACAAATTTCAATGACACAGTACCTAGCTCCACTTGCTTACATTATGTGGACTACTTTTCAGAAGGAACAAGTTTCTAATGCATAGAGATAGGTCAGATGCCTGGCCCCTTTCTGGTTCTCAATAACCTGTGATTATCCTGTCAAGTAACTGGATTTGGGAGGGAGAAAAGAATTTCCAGCCTAGAAAGTGAGGCAAGCACTTTAGTATCTGACGGGAGTTTCCTGTTCAATGTCACAAGGATGTCAACTGCAAGGTACTAGCAGAGTACAAGACAGGAACAAATCCCTTGGAGGAAACTCTTCCAGAGAATTCTCATTTGAGCAAGACCTTAAAAATAGGTTACCAAGACAGAGCATTTTCAAGAAAAAAAGCAATAGAGAGAGCAAGTTACTAGGGAAAAAGGATGTCTGCTTGGAAATGTTATTGTAAAGACAAGGACTTGGGACATTGGAAATCAGTATAGGGAATAAAGGGGAAGTTAAAAATGATATTAGAGCATGCCCCGGGTCAGATCAGAGAGTGGGAGGGAACTCTTCCCATTAGGTTAGGTAATTGGCATCCTGCAGATCCAAAAGTAATCAGAGGCAGGTGGTGTATAGGTGTGGGGGCGGGGGCAGTTGTGTGTGTGTGTTGGTTTGATGCCTCAATAAAAAGGTAAAAAGTAATCAGATGCAGGTGGTATATAGGGGTGTGTGTGTGTGGTGTGGTGTGTTACCTCAATAATATGGTAAAAATAAAGAGCATGACATATGCAGAACCTAAAAAGGTTAATTCCATATAACCGAGAGTGGCTCAAATGCTTCCTGGATCTGGGGACAGGAGCATGGTTGTGGCATAGGAACATGTGATGGCAGGAATAAGTTTTCTGTTGCCCAGAACAGTGGAACTCGCTCTGTACAGGTGGCCTTGAGCTCAGAGATCAAAATACCTCTGCCTCCTGTTATATATTCAATCTATTATCTAGTTATAATTATTTTATAGTTAATCTAGTATATACTTAAAAGTAGCTGCAAGGGAGTATTTTAGATCTGTGAACAAAAGCATAAAAGCTTAAGTGAGATATGCTAACTGGCCAGATCTGATCATTATACAATGCATATTTAAACTGAAGTATCACGTTGTACACTGTTCACATGTATAATTATATGTCAATCAAAAGTAAAAGCCAGACATGGTGGAATGTACTTGTAATTCCAACAATGGAGAGGATTGCAAGGATAGAGAATTTGAAGCTAGCCTGGGCTACAAAAAAAATAATGATATAAATAGTAGAGAACATGGAAATAATGTTCAGAGATACATAGTCTGGTCTTCTTGCAGCACATTTAGCAAAATAGTCACCTTTCAGTTTAAACATGCAGTGCTATACTGAAAATCCTGATTATAATCTAGAGGTGGGAATTTTCTATGAGATGAAAGAATAGGAAGCCTGAACTGGGAAAGGCTGGGGGAGGGAAGGCATAAGAAGGGAGAAGGTGGTTAAAGACCTCAGCTCCCATGCTGGGTGGTGGTGGCACACTACTTTTAATCCCAGTGCTCAGGAGGCAGAGGCACTCTGATCTCTGAGTTCAAGGCCAACCTGGTCTACAGAGCGAGTTCTATAACTTGCCAGGACTACACAGAGAACTGTGTGTCAAAAACAAAAAAATCAAACAAACAAAAACAAACACAAAAAACAGTTCACAATATTGGTGACATTTGTCTCTGAGAGTCCAAAGAAGATAAACATGATGGGAAGTAAAGACCTGGTCACTGATGGTCGGTAGACAAAGTAGGGCCAGAGTTTACTGAAAGCTAGATACAATAGTGTATAATCTGTAAATTCCTTTTGAAAAAAATTAGGTACAATTAACTCCAGTGTTAGAAGCCAGGATGATGGACAACTCATGAAGTCAGAAGACTAGGAAGGATCACAGGACCTTAGGGGTGGCAAGAGAGTGCCACCTTTTTATCCTGGGTATGGCTTACAAAAGGTAGGTACAGTTAGGGTGTGTTTTCTTGATATAGGGATATTTTAATTAAAAGGCACATCTAGGGTCCCTGCTCCACAGATTTTTAAGAATGTTCAATACAGATAAATAGATAAGTAAAAGCATCTGTGAGTCATGGCAATCCCACCAGTCTGTCTATGCTTTGATAACTGGGAGGTTGGGTGGCTTCATCACTGCACATATGAAGCTAGATCTTCCTGGCCAGACCTAAGACTAACACATCTGGATGCAATCTGAAATCTGCAAAAACATTTAATGATCCTTCCTCAAAACAGTTTTATGAGGAAGGTGTGGTAAATATCTCATTTTACAAATTGAAGAAGTGGCAGAGGACAGTAAGGTGATACATGAAAGTAGTAAAATTGTAAGCCAGGGAACCAGGACTAAGTTCTAAGCTCTTCATATAATCTTATCTCTCTAGAGGAGGAAAAACAAAAAAGAACCCTGTTTCTATGTTATTAAATGAACTGTCACAGGTCATCTCTGATGCTCCATGGAATAAAACAGAAGAGTAGACACGCTGTAAGATTTTATCAAAGCTTCCTTAAAAATATGCTGTAACTCAGTACCTTCAGATTGTGAGACAAGACACTTGCTCATCTATGTTCATAGCAGATTTATTCATAATAGCCAAAAACTGGAAACAACCTAGATGTCCCTCAACCAAAGAACAAATAAAGAAAATGTGGTACATTTATACAGTGGAGTATCACTCAGCTATTAAAAACAATAACATAAATAAATTACCAGAAAATTGACGGAACTAAGAAGATCATCCTGAGTGAAACAACCCAGACCCAGAAAGACAACATGGTATGTACTTGCTTCTGAGTAGGTATTAGCTGGAAAGAATAACTATGCTACAATCTACAGACTCAAAGAAACCTAAGTAACAAAGGGGGCTCAAGTGGGAGGACATATAAATCTCACTGAGAAAGGAAAATAGAATGGACATTATGGTGTGTTTGGGGGAAAAGACTGGATGGGTATGGGGGTGAGGATGGGAACAGGAGGGATCAGGTGGGGGGCAAGATGGAGAGAGAGAGAGAGAGAGGGAACTAAAATGGTGGAGGGTGCTATCTCTGGAAGGAGCTAGAAACCTAGGAGTATAGAAACTCCCAGGAATGTAAGAGGGTAACCATAGCTAAGACTCCTAGCAATGGAGGATATGGAGTCTGAAACAGCCATCACCTATAACCAGGCAAGACTTTCAATGGAAGGAATGGGACACCAACCCAGACACAAAATCTTCGACCTACAATTTGTCCTGCCTACAAGATGTGCTGGGGTAAAATGGAGCAGAAATCAAGGGAGTGGCCAACCAATTACTGGCCCAGCTTGAGACCAATGCCATGGAGGGAGCCCAGCCCTGACACTGCTAATGGTATTCTGTTATACTTGTAGATAGGAGCCTAGCATAATCGTCATCAGAGAGGCTTCACCCAGTAACTAATGGAAATAGATGCAGAGACCTACAGCCAAACAAGTGGAGCTTGGGAAACCCTGCAAAAGAGGAAGAGGAGGAAGGATTGTAAGAACTAGAAAGGGTTAAAGATACCACAAGAAAACCCAGTGAATCAATTAGCCTGGGTCCATGTGAGTTCACAGAGACTGAACTGCTAATCAGGGAGCCTGAATGGGACTGATCTAGGCTGATGATACAGTTATATGGCTTGGTCTCCATGTGGAACTCCTAACATTGGGAGCTGTCTCTGACTATGTTGCCTGCCTTTGGGACCCCTTCCTCGTACTGGGTTGCCTTGTGTAGCTTTAATAGGAGAGGATGTGCCTAGTCTTACTGCAACTTGATGTACCAGGGCTGGTTGATAGCCAGGGGAGGCCTCTGAGGAGGAAAAGTATATAGGGTGAGGATGGGGAAAAACTGGGAGGAGAGGAGGGAGGAAAAACTGTAGATGGTATGTAAAATTAATTAATTAATTTTAAAAATATGCTTTAAGCACAATCTTAAAAATAAACAGTAACTTTTTATAAATTTATCTATAGAAAATCAACAGTGGGAACTGGGGTAGAGCCTGTTAGACATCACCAGTATAAACAACTGACTTAAGGCATCAGCCTTTTCATGGCTCTTTCCAGTAGACACTCACTTACCTAGCAGTGTCTGTTTATCTTGGGAGGAGTCAGACTCCGAAGAACATCTGCAAGACCGGAGGACAATCACTCCGCCGAGCACACCATCTTCACTGGCAAGGAAAGGTGAACCTGGGCAAAAAAGACTGGGAGTCACCTTTCAGTGAGTTTTCTTTTTTCACTTTCAATTTCCATTTGATTACTAGAACAAAAATGTGGCACGAATAAAAACTTGAAAGATGCCCAACTTCTGACAATCATTGTTCATACCTCATATACACAGGATGGCAAAGGCGGTCTTGCGCCTGAACAGGAGCCATTTGGCAAAGGCAGTGCTAGATACTGCCAAGATGACATGAGTTGGGGAGAGCATGTGCAGCGCTGTACTTGGAATGGGACTGGAAACACCGCCAGATTAAAGGACCAAAACAACTACACACAAAAGAATGTTCAGCATCACTCTTTGATCAAGTCTCGGATCCGGCACGAGCCTCTCCCTGCTGCCAGAGGCATACCACCAAAGGCTTTGATTTACTACCTTAAATTCAATTTTAAACAATAAGCCACAAAGTTTATTACAAACATTTAAAAATGCTCATGATGGTTACACAAATAAGAGTGAAGCTGAACTTCTATTCTGCGAGTCTGGTGGTTAGAAATAGCCCAGCCTCCTTGAGATCTCACACACTGAGGCATTGTGAACATTTCAAGAGCATTACATTTTAAAGCCCCTCATTTTTCTTCCCAAGGACATCTTCTTGAACATCTGGCATAGCAACAGAGCACGTGGAGAACAAATGCAAAATTAAACCAACAACTATCAAAGAAAGTAGTAAAAATAAAACCAACCAAATTGGATTTGGGGAAACTTCTGGTTAAATTTAGTAGATTAAATACATGTATTTATCTCCACAGCCTCCTGAAATCCCACAGAATGTTAGATGGAAAGGGAAAGGGGTGTGAGGGGGTGAAGGTGACCCAAGTTTAAGAAAGGAAAAAAAAAGGCAGATATTTGGGGAAGGAAAGAAAGACAAGCAGCTATTTCCCTTGCAGACCTAGTGTGCTGGCTAGTGTTTATGTCATGTTAATACAAGTTAGGGTTATCTAGGAAGAAAGAAAATTAATTTTTTTAAAAAGCATCTACAGGACTAGCTTGAAGGCAGGTCTGTAGGGTATGTTCTTGATTGATGATGATGATTGACATGGGGGGAGGGAGAGCATCTCACTGTGGGTAGTACCACTCCTGAACAGTGGTCCTGTGTACTATAAAAAAGAAGGCAGGCTGAGCAAGGAAGCAACACACCCCCATGACTTCTGCATTAGCTACTGCTTCCAGGTTCCCTCAATGATGGGCTGAGATGTGGAACTGTAAGCTGATAAAAGACCTTTCCTCAGGGATGGAGAGATGGCTCAGCAGTTAAGAGCACTCACTATCTGCTTTTCCAGAGGTCCTGATTTCAATTCCCAGCAACCATGTGGTGGCTCATAAACATCTGTAATAGGATCCGATGCCTTCTTCTGGTGTATCCGAACAACAGTATATTCACATAAATAAAATATTTAGTTAAAAAAAAAAGACTTTTCCTCCCTAACTAGCTATGGTAACAATGCTTTTATCATAGCAATAGAAATACTAGCTAGACACCTATGAAAGTTATAAATCTCAAGTTTCCAGGGAGTAGAGAGAACTTGTAGTAGAAGGAACTTTCAAACAACAATAACAACAACAACAAAAAACACTAAGAAAAAAATTTTAAGCATTTCAAATGGTTGTTTTAAAACAGTTAGAATAGAAAGATGAGAGAGGAGAGAAGACAGGTATGTGGCAGGGACCATAATGAAGCTTGTGTAAAGTCAATGACCCCTATTCTCTCAGCCTTTCACAGAAAGCTTAGTGTCCCTAGTTAGGATTACTATTGCTGTGACCATCACCAAACCACCTTGAAGAGGGAAGAATTTATTTGGCTTATGCCACATCACTGTTCATTACTGAAGGAAGCCAGGACAGGAACTTATACAGGGCAGAAACACACAGGCAGGAACTGATGCAGAGGGGGCTTGCTCCTCATGGCTTGCTCAGTCTTCTTATAGAAGGCAGGAACATCAGCCCAGGAGTAGCCCCTCCCATAGACCTGGCCTTCCTCTACAGATCCCTTTCAGAAGATGCATGGACCAATCTTCTAGAAGCATTTTCTTAATTGTGGTTTCCACCACTCTGATGACTCCAGCTATATTAAGTTGACAAAAAACTTGCCAGCACACTTGCCAATCCCTGATCTAGGGTCCAGGATTCACACTAGAGAGAAGTGGTATATCTCTAATCATTCAGAGACTGAATAATCTTCTTCCAGAAAGCTAACATGCTCAAAAGGGAAAACCTATTTGAGAGACACACAACACCAAACCAAATCAAACCAAACCCCGAAACTTATCCCTGCTCTATAAAGAAGGCAAAGAAGGGAAGCAGAGACGGGGAAGGGGGGATCTCGGAAACCACCCTCTCCCCTCCATCTCAGTATTAATCACTTGTCTTCTAGCTGGAACAGAACACCTGGCCAAAGCTGCTTGAGAAAGAAATTTATTTTGGCAGAGGGTTCAGGCTTTCTAGCCACATTGCTATCAGGGCAATAAAACATAATTCCAAATTAAAATTTGCTTTTACCTGTCACCTAATTTTTTTCTACCTAACTGCTGTGCTCTATCAAGGCAGGAAGTCTTTGGCCATGTGTGATACACATATTTCCCCCAATTTATTAAGTACTTTGACTTTGCTTATGATTCTTCGTTTTCGGCTTACTTGCTTTTGATGCTTACACAGCTGATTTGCCAGCCTTTCTTGTTTAAGGCTTCTGTGTTGTAAATTTTACAGGAATTTTTTAAGAAATTAAAAAATTATTTTGTCCTGTTTTCTACTAGTACCTTTACGATTACAAATTTTAATTTTAAGACATGAAACTTCTTGAATTAATTTTGGGATAAAGATTACAATGGAGATCTTGTGGTAGACTATTCAATTTGAATAATAAAACTTCATTGAAAAAGTCATTCCTTGTCTAGTGACTTTAAAATGTACTTTTTCTACTGACTAAATTTTTTCTGATTTACAATATATTTTATCATATCAATTTTTATATATATTTGAACCCCAAAATTGTTGAAATAATGAAGACTATTCTCATGTAAACAGTGAATGAACTTACCTACAATCTTGCAGCATATCCTAGTTGACTAGGCTGTTATCTTCTCATTATTCATTATATGAAATAATCTTGGCTTTCATATGGTTTTTAAAATAGCATTCCTTAATGGTCTTGCCTTCTATTCTTATTGAAAATTTTATCTGAATATAATTTAATTAAGTTACTTGAGTTTTTTTTCTTACAAGTCAAAGATGTTGATAAAATTTCCCTTGATATATGCTTGATACCTCTACTCTTAAGCTTTTCCTCAAATACATGCAAATGCAATAGTCCTGATATATAAACTTACTACAATTTTTCTCAGTTCTTAGCCTTTCCAACTATCCTTTCTTATTTACTACTATCCATATTTCTAAAACAAACCAAAATTTTATGCTGAGTGACCTTCAGCGTACAAAACAGAACAAAACTCAAATACAACAAAATAAAAGCCCTCATATTTTGTTGGTGGTGGTATTTTGTTTTGGTTTGGTTTTTTGTTTGTTTGTTTGTTTCTGGTGAGCACTTCGCATTTTACTTTTAAAACACATCACAGTCTTAACTCTGCCCTATTCTTCATGTTTATCTGTTTTATAACATTTTTTAATTCAGTGAATTTCAATCGAGCCCCCCTTCCCTCCTCTCCTCCCAGTTCTCCCTTACAAACCCCTCCCCCCATTGCCCTCTCCCTTTCTCCTTAGAAAAGGGTAACCTCTCTTGGGTTCCCACCACTGGGAAATCTAGTCCCAGCATGACTAGACACATCTGAAGAAACAGCCAACCAATGACTAGCCCAACTTGAGATCAGAGGAGAGAGCCAACTCCTGACACTAGTAATGATACTTGGCTATGCTTGTAGACAGTAAGCATGACTGTCTCCTGAGAGGCTTCATCTAGCAGTGGATGGAAACAGATGTAGAGACCCACAGTCAAACATCAGGGGAGCTCAGGGTGCCTAGTGGAAGAATGGGAGATGGAAGAATGGGGGTATAAAAGTGGACAAGCCAGAGTAGTCAAGGACATCACAAGAAGACCAACAGAGTCAACTAACCTGGGACGATGGGGATCATAGAGACTGGTCCAAAAACCAGGGAGCATGACGGAGGTGGACCTAGACCCCTACACATCTGTAGCAAATGTGCAGTTTGGTCTAAATGTGGGCCCCCTGACACTGGATTGGGGACTGTCCCTGCCATTGGGTCTCCTTCCCCTACCTGGACTGTCTAGTTGGACCATAGTAGGAGAGGATGTGGCTTGTACTTTGAAGAGAGGCTGGATGTGTCACATTGTCTATGAGTAAGAGTAAAACCCTCTGAATTGGAAAACTTTTGATTTACATAGTCAAAAGAACATGAAAGACTTTACTGATTCAGTATTTAAAACATGCAAAGCATTTTAAAACAATTCTGAAGGAACAGAGGCTTTTGCTTATTATATTCAAGTTCCAATGTGTATGCTAACCCTTATGCCCTTTACAATATAATTCAGGACGTCGCCCAGAAATCAAGGGTTTATGAGCAGTGTCTTGTGCTTCAGACACAGTTGGTGTGTTTTGTTTTAATATGGGTCTGGCAAATAAAATTGAAATGTTCAAATAATGTAGATAAATACCTGGAAGAGACTCTGTCAATCTCTGCATAGAGATCTTAAATGGCATTAGCTATTAAGAGAACTGCACACCTTCTGGGGCAGTTGTTGTATGTTTTCCATTTTTTGAGTTGTTTTCCTATGCGCTCATTTGCCCAGTGTACAAACTCTACAAACTTTAACTCTGTTTATTGAACACAAGCCCATTACATTGAAGGATAGTTATTGACTGCTCAATTATGTCTGGAGATAGTGAAATTTTAAAACAGACACACAAAAGCATGCCCAGTAGTCAGAATATTATAGGTTTCCAATATCTATTACATGATCCCAGAGAATTACTGAAAGGCAGATCAATCTCAGGCAAGGAAGCAACATGCCCTGGTATAAAGAGCACGAGGAGACAACTAGCTCTGGGCACAGAGGAGAGTTTTGTCGTATCAAGATGTTCAGAAAGAATTCACCAAAATAAGGAAGAGAGGTCAGATGTGGAAAGCAAGGGAACAGTGATGCTGAAAGTTCTCAGCATTAGGAAGGAAGAGAAACACATGCTCATGCAAACACAAACAGGGGTGGGCACACATGTGTGAGCAGGGGGGGGGTCACACACACACACACACACACACACACACACACACACACACACAACCTGACTAAATTGAAAAGACCAGCATGTAATCATTAGGATCTGGTTGGTCAGAGAACTTACTTCACTGAAATTGAATAAATAAGAAAGAAAAAAACCCAGAAATCTGGTATATGAGAAGCTTTGAAAGCCTGAAGGCTCAGAGCATCAAGGTGATATCACTTGACAAGATCTTTTGCTTGGCAGGTAGAGAACACAGCAAGCAAACCAATCAGGGAAATTTAATGGAATTCCAACCACAGTCTGCATTGTTTCAAAGAGTCAAGGAAGTGCTCTGGATCAAGGTCCTCCGATGAGGAGCTTTGCACTATGAGTGTTCCATTTCCCACTGGAAATGTCACTTATGTAAGCTTTTTCGTATCCTATATAATAAAAGGAAGGGGGTTACAAAGTTAATCTATCATGAAAAGAGTGTATAGACAGCACTGTGACTTCTCCTTCATGTTCCTTAACATGAGACTACTTGAAAGAGCTCCATGGAAAATCAAATCAGGGGCTAAGATGGAGACTTAAGATGGAAGAAGCCACCGCTAATCGGCCTTTCTAAAAACATGGTGTTTGAAATTTCAGTAAAAGATTTAAAAAAGGAACAAGAGAAAGGTTATAAAGGAGGTCATTACAAGCTAAAGAAACAGCACATGCTGAGGTCCCGAGGAGTTAAAGAACCTGGAAATTTAGAAAAACAAAAATAAGGTGTAAAAAAGCCAACATAATGAACAAGACCAGAAATGAGGTTGAAGGGTCAAGGTTCAAGTAGAAATGATACCTCACAGAGTACTCACCTACATTCGAAATTTATAAATAGTGAAAAGTTATCAGAGGGGTGAAAAATACTTTAAAACAAAGTCTTTAGAGAAGAAACTAAACAGACTATTTTCAGTGAAGTAGCTGTTAGGAAAAGGGGTAGGAAGACCGCCAAGGAGGCTTCTGTGAAGGTCATGGGGAGTGTAGAGATGTTTCCTGGACAGCCACCTTTTCTTTGGGCCTAATACGACATGTCAGGGTGGCTGGAGGTATACTGGTCCTCATTGTAGGGCTAAAATATGCTGCAGCAGATGCTGCTTAAAATAAAAATGAGGCAAGCAGATATTTGAATGGATTCAGCCAGGTGAACAGAGAAGAACAGTGAGTCACTGCTTCTCAGCAGAAGCCCATGTGCTAGTCTGGAATGTGTGAGGGCTAGTTATTGACGTCAGTGCCCATTTAAGTCAGGTCATTTATATGTCCTCTTACCATGATACAATGTCAATGCAGTGTACTGAGGATGGATGTCAGAATTCTGGGCATCATGAGGTTGACTGCTGCGAAATTCCTTCTCTGATCCAAGGCTCTGAATTTCTTCCCTCTTCTTACCAGTTCACTTGGCACTGTTTATCTCTGGAATTCTCTCTGTGTCCTAATTTAGCAAAGCCTAAATATGTTAATCTTAAGAGAACTAACTGGCTATGATATTTTGTGACTTTCTTCTCTCCTTCCTTCCTTCCTTCCTTCCTTCCTTCCTTCCTTCCTTCCTTCCTTTCTTTCTTTCTTTCTTTTTTCTTTTTTACTTTCTTATATTCTCCTTTTCCTCCTTCTCTCCTACCATTCCTGTTCCTCAAATAAAATCCTGAAATTCTTTTCCACCTTGGTTGTGAAATTTTAGTGGCTCTGTTTGATTTAGTGGCATATTTTATTTATCTCATACTCTCCCAGAAGCCTTGGGCAGTGAGAAACTGTAGTGATAACTTCAGAGTCTTGGTTTCTTTAAAAGACCCAGAAATGTAAGAATATGTTTTGTTTTAATCCCAAATGTGGGACATGGAGCTGCTTCAGATTGTCCACAGCAGCTGACTATGATTTGCCTCACACTCTAACAAGGGTGTGATTTTGCCAGGTACAGATGTTTCTGCAATTGTGTGATGTCTGAAATTCTGGGGACTTTTCAGAGGGGATATAAATGCTAGAGCCCCGAGAGGTGGGGTGGGTTGTTGTTGATTGACATTTGTTAAGTAGTTGTGCACAAAGTAGACACAACAAGAGAGAATTAGATCTTCCTGATAGTGAAGATTAAACTTGCCCAAGGAACTCAGCATCCCTAATCAACGGGATCTCTTTCCTTTCCCCTTTGTCCTTTTGCCTCTCTTATCTGCTGTTAGGGGGTTGAAAGGAGAGAAGAAAAAGGGAGGAGAAGGGGGGAAAGAAAGGAGATTCCCCCAACATAGCAAAAGGCAGCTACAGGAAACCTTTCACTGTGTCTAATAAATAAAATAAAAAGAGAACTGCAGAATAAAGTCATAAATTTCTTAAGACTGGCAAATAGGGGAAAATGAGTCACAAATTTAAAAAATTAAAATGCTAAATTAGTAGAACCTTAAAATTTTCAGAAAATCTAGAAAGACAAAGAAAACTGAAAATTACCAATTGATTTCTTGACACAATGGTAACAAACAAGCAGGTTGGCCTGTCAGTTGTTCTTTAATTTATAGAGGGCTAGAAAGAGATAACAAGTTTCAAGCAACTCTAAAGAAAAAGAAAATGCTTCTAATGAGGAAAGACAAAGCAAAAGCAAGTAACTTGAAGAAAATGCTAAGCAAGGTAACTTGTAAGCAAATTGATCTTCTTGTCTTTAACAGAGTAAAGAATTAAAAATGAGATCCATAGGCTACATACTATGAAAAACCCAATCACTGAGGGAATAAATATGTAAATGCATGATGGTACATAAATAAGAGTAGTACATATGTAATAGGATGGTTTTAGGAAACAAAGATTCTTTAAAAAACCAACACAGGGCAGATGAAGACTTGAGCTTATCCCGTGTCTACCAAATGAGATGTAGTTCTCTTGTGTAGTTTCCTTCTGTCTTCTGACAAGGACAAAACTAACATGCTGAAACAAACATCTGCTACTTACTTTAATTACATTTTGTTGTATTTATATGGGTTATTTGAAGTAAAAAAATGAAGAGAAAAACTTAATTCATGATTAGAATAAGAGGTACAGCACGCTATTTAACACAAGGCAAATGATATGGGAATCAAAACCTCATTACTATACAAAATAAATGAACATTTCCTTCCTCATATATCTAGACATTCTAGGAATATAGAGAGCTTTCAGTCAATTCTAATACATGCAACCCAAACAGAAGGAAATATGCTTGCTTTATGTATGTCTAGCAAAAAAGTCAAAGGAAGACTGCTGGGCAGCTCATGTGGGCAGCATGCTCGTCCCTCATCGAGCAGAGAGACTGGGTCAGTCTCACCCAAATGGGAATCTGTATATTTCTTCCCAATTAAAGAGAACTGTAAGAATGAAAGCTATAGGAGAGTACTTACTACACATGTGCATGAGCAAAGACATGCAGGTACACGCAGGGAGACACACGCACTTTTATTGCATATTGTGAGATATTGTGAGTGCAGCCTTCTTTACTAAACTACACAGAGGAAACTACATTGATACATGACCTTTGGTTCTAAGTTTTCCAGAAGGCTCTCTCCTCCAATCTCCCCTCCTCTCCTTCCCTCCCTCCCTACCTCGCTTCCTATGTGTGTAAAACTTCTACATGTTTACTTCACTGAGCAGCATCTCTGCTTAAATAGAAGCACAATGATGAACATGTGCTAAATCTTCAGTATCCACTTCATTAACCACACACTGAGCACTTTAAATAATGATATTAAAACTGAAAAACCTTTGGTTCTGAGTTTTCCACCATTTGAAAATTAAAAAAGATTAGTGGAAAGAGTATACTTGAAAACTCTTTGAGAAATATGAAGTGCTTTATAATAACCATGTACTATTAGTACAATATGTGAATAAATTTAATTTGTCATGTTTTTCCCTGGCTAGCAATACAGAGAACAATACTTTCTCAAGATGCTGGGCTCACCACAACTCACAGTCAGCCACATGATCACCATTGTAAATCACCAGTATCCTCCAGTATTCAAAATTGTGACACTAGAACAGCTGCTAGCTTGGGTCTCCATAGCACACTGTCCAATGACAATATTTTCAAATATGATGGCTTTCTTGGAAACAACCACATCAAAGAATATCTGTATAAAGAGGTTAATGAGAAAACAGATATTCAATATACCCTTCCTCTATTCACATGAGGAAACATTTTATAATGCATTTACCAACAACAGAAAATTAGGCCTACTGTGATTTAAACAAGTTGGAATTTACTTTTTCCCTTAAACAAGTACTTTGGTGCTAAGTAGCTTTTGCACTTGCTGTAGCAGGCGCAGAGTCAAGTCCATGATTACTGTATCTGGCCTATCTAGTCTACCATGACTCTACTTGCTTGCTGTTATTCCAGAAATCACATTCATTTCCAAACCTGAAGATTGTGGAAGAGGTGATAGCCTTCTGATGTGGAAAACAAATGTTTCTCCATGCTTCTACATTTGTTTGACTTCTTATTAAGTTGTAATTTTTACACACAGAACATGTCTGAAAGTTACATTTTTATTCTTTCTATAAATTTAAGTCATTGTTTGCTTAATGTTACAACCCTAATTAATTTCTCAAGATCTATAAAACACTTCTATAACTTCAGATTTACTAGATGGTACATAGCTTCATTTCAATTTAAAGCCCCAAAGATCAGCTTTCCTCAAAAGTTAATATCAGCCTACAGAAAAGGCATCCCATATGTAAAATATGGACATTATAAATACACCTGAATACAAAAACAACCAACCATCTCTCCTCCTCCCCCATCTCCCCTCCCTCTCTATGTGTGCAAAACTTCTACATCTTTACTTCACCGAGCAGCATCTCTGCTTAAATAGAAGCACAATGATGAACATGTCACTATCTACTTCATTAAACACACTGAGCACTTTAAAAATGATATTAAAACTGAAAAACAAATTTTAACTTAATTCTAATTAATTAGTAGGGACATGTAGCTAGTGCCTGCTAAATGGAAAAACACACCTCAGGAAGATTGTTAGATTACAGTATAAGAAAAAAAATTGGCATTAGTTTTAAACATAATTTGAAGGCATAAGCCTTCAAAAAACAGATGTTATCTCCATGAAAGTATACATGCTTAGCATGAATGATGCCATGTGTTTAATGCTCAGCCCTAACAAAAAAAGCTGTAGTGGTGGTTTGAATAAGAATGGCCATAAGCCCATCTACTTGAATGCTTAGAATGACTGTTGAAGTCGATGTGGCCTTGTTGGACGAAGTATGTCATTGGTGGTGGGCTCTGAGGTTTCAAAAACCCAAACCAGGCCCAGCATACTCTCTCTCTCTCTCCTCTCTCTCTCTCCCCCCCCCCCTCTCTTCCTTCTTTATGCAGATACAGGTGTAGAACTCTCATTACATCTCTAGCACCATGTCTGTCTGAGTGCCAACATGCTACCCTGCTATGATGCTAATGGACTAAACCTCTGAAGCTGTAAGCAAACACCAAATAAAATGCTTTCCTTTTTAAGAGGTGCTGTGTGGTATCTCTCTATAGCAGTAGAACAATCACCAAAACAGTTGCATAGAACTACATACAAATACTCACAAGTACAAATAAAAGCAAGAAAACTCAGTAAGACTGGTGTATTGTAACAATTGGTGAAAAAATGGACCATGAATCTGAAAGAGAACAGGGAAAGATATATGGAGAGTATGAAAGGAGGATGCAAAAGGGAGAAATGCTATAATCATATTGTAAATCTCAAAAGTGAAAGAAGAAGAAGACTGGTGTATTATATGAATAGCAATGTCTTATTGTAATATTAGAGCTTTGTAACAGGTTATCATTGGAGAAAAATCAAGGAATAAATAAACAGGTTCCTAGATTGTATCTTAAAATGGCAACTGAATGTATAAATTGTATTGAATCATAAGCTTAATTTTTAAAAGTCAAACATTTATCAAGCATCCTATACATCAAGAAGGGCTAAGAAGAAACCTTAGCCTGACTAGGCGGGTAGAAAGAGTGGGACAGTTAGGACACAGCTCTTCAAGGAAATGAAATGAGACCTGACCTCCCAGTGGTATAAAGGGATACAGAGAAGTAAGAACAGGAGGAATAAATGGATTGGGGAATGGAATGGCAGGGTAGAGAGGGGAATATGGTGAGGCATTACTAACACTAAAGGTCTTTTGAAAAGTCATATGGAAATCTACTGTAGAAGCTGCATAAAATAATTAAATATGTAAAATGAATGTATATGGAGCTACCACATAATGAGGAGCATAGTACCCCAACAAAACTTCATATGCTACCAAATAAAATCATTTGTGCTAGGAATGAGTTACCTCTTTTTCAGCTGTTGGCCACTGGAGTCCCATAGACCCCTCAAACATTACAGGCTATGCCAATGCTATTGCTTACCCTCCACAACCTGATGGAAAGACTCTATCATTAAACATCATGTACTTATGCCATAGAACATGAAAATATCTAGCTGGTACTCAAGTGGACGCCTTAAGCCTACTAACTAGTATTCACAGTGCTGAGCTGGTATATATTCACTGGAGGAAAAGAGTTATCATTAACCACACTGAGGCACAAACCATATGAGCTACAGTACAATCGTCAGGTACGATATGCTCAGTGGGGGAATAGAAGCATAGAAGTCAGGAGTAACCAGGCACTTCTGAATCTGATTTAAGCCCCACTCCATGACATGGAGCCCATACCTGATGCTGTTAAGGAGGCCAAAAGCATGAGGCTAAGTCATAGGCTCTCCAGGGAAATCAATCTGCTAAATGAACATAGCAATGAAACATCTCCTGCAGGATCCTGCTATACATCACTCTATTCTCAAAACTGTGCCTTGTTAAACCCTCAATTAAGAAGCTTCTTCTTGCAGTACACAGTAATTAATAGAGAAACCCACAACTGGACAACATGAGGAGAAGAATTGAAAAGCTCGTCCCTAAGTGAGATGTCTTTATCAAACCCCTACCCACAAGGCCCAGGAATTTATACAAAAGAATAGGCAGAGGGTTTGAAGAGCCAGGGATGGTGACTTCAAGGAAACAGCATTTTCCAGACACAACAGATCAGATAGCTAGGAATGAGTTACCTCTTTTTCAGCTGTTGGCCACTGGAGTCCCATAGACCCCTCAAACATTACAGGCTATGCCAATGCTATTGCTTACCCTCCACAACCTGATGGAAAGACTCTATCATTAAACATCATGTACTTATGCCATAGAACATGAAATATCTAGCTGTACTCAAGTGGAGCAAATATGAGCTCACAAAAACTGTGACCACATGCATAAGACCTGCACAAGCTCAAGCAAGACAAAACCCCAGCATAGAAAGGGAGAAATGGGCACTAAATCCTACCTAGAGATAAGAAGTAATTCAACACTGAAAGTTTCTGGGAGTTTTCTTCAATGACAAGATACTATGCACATTAACTACCATGGGTGTGTGGGCTCCACCCATGTTGAGGGGTGGTTGGCTAATATAAATTTGGCTTTGGTTCTTAAGAGAATGGGCAGGTAGGGAAATGGAGAGGACTTGTGAGAAGGGAAATAACACAATCAATATACATTGTATGAAATTCTCAAAGAAGAAAACCATTCATCTTAAGAGACAAAACACAAGCAATTTTCTTTAGTTATAATTATCTGTATTTTAAGTTATCAATATTACTGAAATAGAGTATAAAGGGGACAGTCTGGCACCTAAGGAATGTGGAAGCTTCCACTGTGTCCTAACAGCTAGTGAAAAGCTGAATGTTTAAGTCATCCTTCACATTGTGGGGTTAAAATGCACATCAAAAGCAAATTAAGGGCTGGCTGGTGGTGACCCATGTCTTTAATCCCAGTAGAGGCAGAAGCAGGTGGATCTCTGTGAGTTTGAGGTCAGCCTGTCTACAGAGTGAGTTCCAGGACAGCCAGGTCTGTTATAGAGGCATATTAAGGAAAAGCAAGTTTCTTTTACATAACAGTGTGAGGGTCCATGGTAAGAAAGGCACAGTAGCAGGAGTTTGAGACAGTGAGGACAGAGGAGACATGAAGACTCCTGGCCAGCTCACTTTCTCCTTTTTCTTCAGTCAGTTCAGGACTCTGGCTCAGGGAATGGTGACACCTACAGTTAAAGTGTGACTCCACACATCCATGAACCTAATGGAGATAAAACCCCAAAGGCATGAGCAGAAACTTGTCTCCTAAGTAATTACAGATTCTGCCAGGTGGACAATCAGTATCACCAATCACACTGAACAAAATGAAAATATAAAAACCCATCTTAGATCCACGAGAGAAATGAGGTGATAGAATTGCTTGCCCTGAAGAGAGCAGAATCCACCTGTGGAAACAGTGCCAAAGTAGGAAAAACTTGAGGTAACATGACTGACAGACAAATTGCAGTTGCTGGAGATTTGGTGTAGAAAGTCTGACATGAGTTTAAACTCCATCCACAGGAGAATACCTATACTTTCATGGGCCAGAACTCCAGAAATTAGAGCTAGTTCTCACATTGGTGTCTCTGTAATAACAGATGCTCTTTTTAAAAGTCATAGTGATGAAGCTACAGTCTTTCATATCAGGCAGGCATCTGCTACTGAGCTGCAGCCACACCTTTTTGGATTTTATTTTGAGACAAGATCTTACTAATTTGCTCAAGCTGCCCTTTGAGCACTGTCTCAGCCTCCCAAGGAGCAAAAATGACATGCCTGTGCTACCAGATGTCACAAGACAATCTGATTTTTAAAAAAGCAATACACCTAAGATAAATCTCAAAAAAAAAAAAAAAAGTCAACCAGTTTGTGAAAATTTATCAACATCAATAATTGTCAGGCAAATCTAAATTAAAAAAAAAAAATCACAGCAAGAATAAGGTCTCTATTAATTTCAATCAAACCATTCTGTTCTTCAATAGGCCTCACCACTGGAGAAACTCTTTTACCAGAACCTACATTTGTGTGGTTTTACTTAAGTCTAAACATCCAAGGGAAAGAAGAAAACTCAACTGTAGCCCCATTAACCATCTTATCCCTCCTGAACATGGTGCTATAAAACACTTCTCCCAGCCTGAACCACCATACACTAAAGGTCTAGTTACATGGCTCCTTTAAAATACACCATAGTTGACCATAGTTAAGATGATGGGTATGGGAGGAGTTAGGCAAGTAGATAAATATGATCAAAATACATATGAAATTCTCAAAGAATAAAAAAATTAAAAGTAATAAATATGGTAGATAGATAATAGATGATTTACTTAAAAGAATATGAAGAGGTAGGAATTCATTCATGATGAAATGATACAGATAATTTAAATCTCTTCCAGTAAAGAAATGAATTCATTACAGAATCATGAAATAACTAAGCTATTAATTTTGCTATATAGAAATATAAGGAGTGTCAACATATTTTAAGTTGCCAGGTATGGTGGTACACTATCATCTAGTACTTGAGAGGCTAAGAAAGAGGACTAGAAGTTCAAGGTTAGCTGTGGCTATGAGACCATAGTGGAGGGGAGGGGGAAGAAAGGCCATTAAGTGAAATTATACATTTAAATTATACGTTAAGTGAATTACATGTTTGAATTATATTATTGTGTCTACATACTTATTTAAAATGCTGATAAAGTACATAGCTAACAGATAGGAGACTATGAAGACAGACCTTTTAGCAATGTTCTTTTCTGACAAAAAGAATGAGCTTCAGATGAACAAAATGGAGTTTTTGACTTGGCTATTATATAAAATTTTTCTGTTGATATTGCAATGATACTGAACAGAACACCAATGGCATATGCTCTAAGATCAAGAATTGACAAATGGGATCTCATAAAACTGCAAAGCTTCTGTAAAGCAAAGGATACTGTCAATAGGACAAAGCGGGAACCAACAGATTGGGAAAAGATCTTCACCAACCCTACATCTGATAGAGGGCTAATATCCAAGGTATACAAAGAACTGAAGAAACTAGATTCCAGAGCATCAAATAACCCTATTAAAAAATGGGGTAGAGAGTTGAACAAAGAATTCTCAACTGAGGAAACTCGAATGGTTGAGAAGCATCTAAAGAAGTGTTCAGCATCCCTAGTCATCAGGGAAATGCAAATGAAAACAACACTGAGATTCCACCTCACACCAGTCAGAATGGCTAAGATCCAAAACACAGGTGACAGCAGATGTTGGCGAGGATGTGGAGAAAGAGGAACACTTCTCCATTGTTGGTGGGATTGCAAGCTGGTACAACCACTATGGAAAGCAGTCTGGCGATACCTCAGAAAATTGAACATAGTGTTACCTGAGGACCCAACTATACCCCTCCTGGGCATATACCCAGAAGATATTTCAACATGCAACAGGGCCACATGCTTCACTATGTTCATAGCGGCCTTATTTATAATAGCCAGAAGCTGGAAAGAACCCAGATGTCCTTCAACAGAAGAATGGATACAGAAAATGTGGTACATTTACACAATGGAGTACTACTCAGCTATTAAAAATAATGAGCTCATGAAATTCTTAGACAAATGGATGGAGCTAGAAAATATCATCCTGAGTGAGATGACCCAATCACAAAAGAACACACATGGTATGCACTCACTGATAAGCGGATATTAGCCCAAAAGCACACAATACCTAAGACGCAACGCATAAACCTCATGAAACTCAAGAAGAAGGAGGAAGACCAAAGTGAGGGTGCTTTTGTCCTTTTTAAAATGAATATCAAAAGATTCAACCAGAGCTCCCAGGATCTAAACCTCCAGCCTGAGAACAGACAGGGGAAAGTTGTCCTCTGAGAGGCTCTAACCAGCAGCTGACTCAGACAGATACAGACATCCAGAGCCAAACAGTGGATGGAGCTTGTGGACTCTTATAGAAGAATAGGCAGAAGGATTGTGGGCCCTAAGGAGATAGGAACTGCACAGGAAGATCAACAGAGCAAACCAACCTGAACCCTTGGAGCTCTCAGAGACTGAATCACCAACTGTGGAGCATACCTAGTCTACACAGATCTAGCTCCATGGGCTGGACCTAGGCCTCCTGGACATATGTTGCAAATGTGCAGCTTGGTTTTCATGTAGGTCTCAAACATCTGGAGTGGGGGCTATCCCAAAACATGCAGCATGTATATGGGGTATGGTCTTCTAGCTGGGTGCCTCAACTGGCCTCAATGGGAGAGGAAGCACCTAGACTCTCAGAGACTTAAAGTGGCAGGGTGGGGGATACAGGAGGAGGGGGTACTCAGAAAAGAAGAGATGGGGAAGGATTGTGGGAGGGGGTGATGGGGACGGGTTATAAAGTGAATAAGCAAAAAAATAAAATTAAAAAAAAAGAAAAATAATAATAAGATAAAAAAAAGATATTGCAATGATAATCTTTAAATTGGATTTTACAATTTTTGTAAGCAAAAATGGAAGAATTTTATATTTCCACAAGATAAAAAAAAGTAATCATTAACTTAATTCAATCACTGCCTGAAAAGACTTCAACCATACCACTCTAGACAGGAACATGATATCACTACTCAAAGTCTTAATATAGATTTTTTTAATTGGTATATTATTTGATATATAACTGTGTTTTTACAAGTAATTAAGGTGAGCCCATGAGCTACTCCAAGGATTGAGTAAATTGTTGGAACTTGAAGGAGTTTTTGGAACCCTGAAGATCTGCCTCCCCATTCTACAGTGAAGAAAAGGAACAAAAAAAGAGCTGTCTATTTTAGGCAGACAGGTAATTATACTAAAAATTCACTAAAAGAAATCAACCTCCTTGCTCTTAGTCTAGGCCTCCACTAAATCTAATTGATTTCATTTCCAAGTACTTTGCAATGATCACATGTGCTTCCTGAATTTTTTTAATTTCCTAATCCCATGTCCAAGTCATCTGATTAAAAAGAATTTCAGATTTATAGACTGACTCTAGTAGAGAACCAAGAGAATTTAGCATGGCCCAAAGAATTTATAAACTTCCTCTTACCTAATGTTCTTGATCTTAAAAGAGAGAAAACCATTTAAGTAACTTGCTACACCCAGTGGATGAGACACAAAACTAAAGAGGACCAGCTGTCCCAAGTCTTAGGACTTCCTCTATATTTTATACAAAATTACAGAACAAATCAATAATCACTGGCTAACAAGATGACTTTGGGGGCAAATCCCTAAATTCTTCTAAGATAACTTTTAACTATTAAATAAGCAAAGTCAGTTGCCTGAGTTGTATAAAATACCCTGATCTTTTTAAAGTCAAGAAAGTTTTAAGATGGAGCTCAATACGCAGTCAATAATAGGGTCTCAGAAGTAAAACTGCCCAATGTCATTAGCAATTTTTGAATTATACAAAACAAGAGCAACGAACCAGAAGAGTTACATTTAGGGAGTCCTTAGACCCGAACTTGGAGGAGGACTAACAGTGAGTGACTCTGTAGCTCTAGATTCAGTAGGGTCCTTCAGGTCATTCACAATGGATACAAAGTTACCATATGCTTTAATTATACACCTGTCACAGGACTTCTAAGAAGTTAATTTTGATTAGCCTCTTCGTTCAATTCTTATTATTCCTTCTCATTGATGTATACATGTACAACAGGTATACAATGACAATAAACCATATAAATCACATGTTGTTAGTCCAAAACTCACTTCTTTTAAAAACATCATTCACCACTATTAATGAAAGAAAAGAATAAGATCTAGGTCTGACTAATGGATCTAAGAACTTAACAAGTGTTCCGGCCCGTTCTTCTGCTCCGGTCTAGCAAGAGAGAGAGTGGGGATGGAGGGGCAAGAGACGCAAAGAAATGGAGACAAGACAGAGGGTCTGATCAAGTCTCCCTTTATTGAAAGGAAATCCTGGGTATTTATACCCTTTACCACGTGCCTTGCCCTCGTGGACAAGCAGGGGAACACAGCTGAAGGCACTATGCCACGTGCCTTGCAGCGTGGATACCATGTGCGCCTTGCAGCTTGTGGCACTAAGCAGCAAAACAAGATATGTGAGAAAAACAAGATGTTTGAGTGTGCTAGGTGTTGTGAGCTGTTGAAAACAAGTCTCTTGTCAGGGTATATGGCTCAAGATAGCTGCAAAGATGATAGCTGCTTTCTGCTAGGAGTCGGCTCACAACAAACAAGAATGCAATCAATCTTTTCTGGACATTCACAGTTGGTAGACCTGAAGTCCTATTCACAATTATTCCTCAGTTTGTATGTTAATATCATGTAGCACGTACATACACAGACACACACACACACAGACAGACACACACACGGGGAGGGTGGATAGAGACAGAGAGAATGAAAGAATACAACCATTCAGATGATTTAGGAGAGTCTTGGAGAATCTTTTATAAGCCTTCATAACCTTAGTATAAGGAATGTAAGAAAGTAGGCTGAAAAGATGGCTCAGTGGTCAAGAACACTAGCTGCTCTTCAGAAGACCTGGGTGCAGTTTCCAGAACCCACATGATGGTTCACAAACACAACTCCAGTTCCAAAGCATCCAAGGCATTTTCCTGTCAGCCATGTGCACCAGGCACACACAAGGTACATGAACATGTATGCAGGCCATCTACCCGTGAGAAGAATGTAAGAAAACACCTGTTCAAAATCCTTTCCTAGTGAAGTAAATTTTCCTTTGGTCATTCAGTCTATTTTCCAAACAAATAAATACTATTTTTCTAAACATAATCTGTTACTTTCTCTCTAAGTGGCTGAAAACCTCTTTTCTAACAGAGCAACACTTTTAATAGATCAAGATGACAACTTATCATTCTGAGGAGGTCATTCAGGATTTAGGATTCCTCCATTTTCCCATGAGTAAATCCACCTGAATTTGGTTCTATCCTCTAAGCTTCTGTGTGGGTTTTTGCAATTTCTATACTGTGACAACTTCAGATGGCACAATACTTGGGGTTAAGTAAAGGCTAAATTATTGAAAAGGCAATAGCTTGGAGAAATATTTGCTTAGCCTGGTCCCCACAAGAATCTAAAAATAGAACTGGGAATTAATGTGCGACTTGTGGAGTTTCTGTTCCTCTTTCCAAGTTGACAAAATAAAGGCCTCACTGAAAAGGCTGAAAGGAATGTGTAACCAGAAGGTGAGATGTGTATCATTTGGGTGTCTGTGGTCAGTGGTTGCTGTGTGGGTTAAGGAAGCTTTAAGCTACAGCTAATTCAATGGTGACATAAGCTAACCGTCCTCAGGCAGGTGGAGGGCAAATCACATCTCAGCAGAAGTCAAAAGTGAGGGAAATGTATTGCAGAACCAGATTGTTCCTCCCCAACAGTACTCCAGAACACAGATGCTTCCTAAAATCCAGGTGCCACCAGAAAAGGAATAGTACAAAGCAGTAAATGTGTGTGTGTGTGTGTGTGTGTGTGTGTGTGTGTGTGTGTGTGTGTGTGTGTCTGAATATAAAAAGACAATGAGCTTATGTGGTGCTTATGTAACTACCAGAAAGGTGAGCCAGCAATTAAAACTAGAGAAGATAAACAGCTGCAATATGACCCGTTTTATTACCTCAGACTGGGGAAAAGAGGTGGGGTTGAAAGTGTGGGTCTAAGGCTACCTAATCGAGTCTGCCTCAGCTGTAGGTCCAGAAAGTATGCAATTAGAACTATGCAGACAGGCCCAGTGAAATTCTTTTATAACCCTCAACATGGAATCTAGAGCTCAACAAACTGAACATAATTGTCACTCATGGTTCTCTCATCAAGCTCCTGCATCCCAGAGTGTTATCTGCCAAGCAGACAGTCCTTCTATATATCCTCTGAAATCTACATGCTCTGAAAACCTCACTCTCACTGACACAGGGGATCTAAGTCACCCAGAGCTCAGCATCTGCTGCCCTTCCTGAACTCTGGAGCATGACCTATTATTGCATTTGATTCCAGGTCAATCCTATCTTGACCCAAACAGCAAAGTTCAGCTCTCTGATGGCCAAACTACATCTTCTAAAATGGGATTCAAAATCCCTCCACATGTGTTCTTCTGGAGAAACGTTCATCCCCAGGGTACCTGTCTTAGGATTTTTATTGCTGTGATAAAATATTGTGACCCAACTTGGGGAAAAGGGTTTATTTCAGTGTGCAACTCTACAGTCTTGTTCCCTCTCTAAGAAAGGTCAGGGCAAGAACACCAGGAAGCTGGAGGCAAGAACTGAAGCAGAGGCAATGGAAGAACACTGCTTATTAACTTGCTAAGCCTGCTTTCTTATACAACTTGGGACCAAATGTACCATGGGCTTCCCTAGAGCTAGTCTAATGGAGGCATTTTCTCAATTGAGATTTTCTTTACTCAGATTATTCTATCCTGTGTCAAGTTGACATAACCACTAGCCATAGCTAGCAAGAGTTTGGAGAAATACTTGCTTAGCCTGGCCCCCACAAGAAAACAAAAGTAGGACTGAGAACTGGGCATTAATGTGCAACTTTTAAGAAAACTAAAGGCTGCTCACTGGCAAGAGTTTCTGCTCCTCGTCCCGAGTTGACAGAGGTAAAGGCCTCACTGAAAAGGCTGAAAGGGAATGTGTACCTGGGAAGGTGAGCCAGCACAGTCGCAAACAGTCTTCTTTAATCTTAGAGCTACTGCTCAGCATAGTTAGGAATTCTTCATTTTAGCCTTCACCCATTTAATCTACTGGATGGTTTCTAAATCCTGGTTAGAGCAGGAGTTCACCATCTACCTTGTCTCATAACCTGAGTCCCCCACTTTTTCACTGATGTGTTCCTCAACTAAAACAGACGAGGAAATTTCCTTCTTCCAACCTCAGATTATTCCCCTACACATACACTTCTAGTTAGAGAACTCAGCAAATATCCAGGCAAGATTCCATCTTGACTCTGGGCAGTGCACATGGCAATAAAATGTCAGGATACAACCCTGACTTTATCAAAAGAATGAATCCAATTTGCATTTCAAATATGCTATATAGCACATTGTACCTTGAATTTCTTTGTCAGAATTTTATTCTAGTGCTTGGCATTTTAATGCTAGATAAGGTCTCAGAATCTAGACATCAAATTAGTTGAATTGCTGATATCATGCTGTAGTAGCTACTGTGATAGAATTTCTGCTCACAAGTACTATTAACTGAAGGTCTAACTGTATGCTAGAGGCATATGTGGAAAACCTGATTCCTGATGTACACAGCTCAGAGAAAATTCTCTATATTTACACAGTGCCCTTGTCTCAACAGTCCACTTACTGATAAACTTGTTTTGCATAGTCTCCAACAGAGCTTGGTGAGCATCTTCAGCTTGTAAAGCGTGTGAACATTCTCTAGCCAGTATGGTGCGCACAAGATGCTCTCCACATCCTACAAGTCCAAGAAAAACACAGTTGAGGAAAAGCAATACTGAATGCTTTGCTTGTCTCAATAAACATAAAACCCCCTACTGCACAACTTACAAAGTAGTTGTGTATCAGGACAACTCTGAGGGAACAAACTGACTTCTGCAAACAGTCTGGTAATTTTAGTGATGAGATTCAGTACAATATAAAGAAACATAGTCTATTTGATCTCGTAAAAAAAATCAGTAAAAATAAAGGAACTCCCTCTTTCAGAGGAATAATGTATGCAACTCAGGGATGCAGATTCCACACCTAGGGTTCTGTCTCATTCCAACTAATGAGTAACTACAAACCATCCGGTTGAGTGGCTTGTCTCCCATTCAAAAATATGGTAGCTATAGCTATCGACCATTTTCTTTCTGATTCTCCACTTCCTGGGTGGCTGGGGAGAAATGGAGGCATCCAGGTACAGTCTGAATCTATACCCGCTGTTGTTCAAGAGGGTCAGATACCAACAGTGTGAGGAAAACAGAGTAAAACAGCCCTGTCACATCTTCCAGTCCTTCTCACATTCACACTGCTCTCAGAAACAAAGCTTTTATGTTGTTCTAAAGAAAAAGTATATTTGGGGACTAGAGAGATGGTTCACAAGTAAAGAATGTGTTCTTACAGAGGACCTAGGTTCAGTCTCCAGCACCTACAACTGTCTGTAACACCGAGAGCTCTGACACCCTTTTCTGACTGCTGTGCACCAGGCATACACATGATACACATACATTCACAAATGTAAAACATTCATATACATAAAATAAAGGATGAAAGGAATGAGAGAAAGGGGGTTAAAGGAGGATGTGGAAAGAGGGAGGGGATTGTAACTGTGAGATGAACTTGGAGCACTCAGACACATTTAGTAATAGTAGGCTCAGGCACGTTTGTACTGATTAAGAGTAATGAACAAACACTTTATGGCAGTAACTACTGTGAAAGTAAAGTCAAAAGAGACTTTAAGGATTGGTGAATTCTAGTAGAAAATTTCTTAGATAGCAGTTTTGAAACAGTTTCCTTTCTACCAGAAAAAACTTCAATATTTAAATGTGGTATCATGATCTAAGTGCCTGTGAACCTAAAAGGCAGGCGTATTTCAGCTATCTTCAGAAGGAGTTCCCCTAAGAGTGTCTAGGATCCATCAGCAGGACTAGGTACAAGTTCATATTTTTGCAATATGCATAACACAGAAACACACATGAACAAAGGAGGGTCTTAACAATTAAACTAAAACTCGGACTAGAATAGCTAAGTTAAGCAACCACTTTTTGTTTGTTTAAAAATTTGTTCATTTTCTTTTAAATATGTGCATCAATGTCTCTACAAACTGAGGCTCAGAGACCAGAAAAGGTTGTCAGATCCCTTGGAACTAGAATTGCAGACAAACAGTACTTAACTGCTATGTGGGTGCTAGGAATCCAAACCAGGTCCTCTGGAAGGGCAGTTAAGTACCCTTAACCACTGAGCTATCTCTCTAAGCAGAGACTACTTCTAAATAATGGCTTGCAGGGGTGGGGGCAATGCTAAGGATGAACTCTGGCTAGGGAAGAACTCAACCACAGAGCTACACTTCAGCCCCACAAATCCTTACGTCTGTAAATAAATGAAAACTGATAAAATACTCAGCTCTTCTCTGGGTAGTATTACTGTGATGAGAATCCAGCCCTACTGACAGATCTTCAGAAACATAAGTCTGTAATAAGCTTTAAGCCATTTTGCCATGTTTCATGTAACAAATATCTTCTTCATACATACACCTCTCCTCCTCTGTTCACTCCTCTGCAATTATCCCTTTCCTTAAGTATACATGCACATGTGTGCATTTTATATATACATATACTATGCATACTCATTTGCTAAAATACCAACAGTTCATGTAAGTGTGAACACAACTTTCAAACTGCCTGATGCAGCTTGAAAAAATGTCAGCTTTCAAGATGTCTCTGTTAACATCTATACTTAGACAAAGCTCCACATAGAACTGAATCTAGAGCTTTGTGGGCAGGGTTATATCAATCATTATCTTGTTCCCGTTGTAACATTCATTTTATAAGCAGAAAACATATAATTAAACTAATAGTTAAAAAACATGTTGGACACTTACTATGTAAGGGCCGTGTTAAAGTCACAAAACCCCATAAATTTTAATTCCTTTTGTACTTACATTTGATGTTGAGTAATGAAATGGTATATTTTAGGACAATAGTGACAGAAAATTCACATATATAAGTTAAATGTATGTTCAGAAGGGTATGTACACATGCCTCAAAAGCCAAACAGCTAAACCATATGAAACTATAACATCAAAAATTCTCATGTGAGATGAACTTGGAGCAATATGCATAACACAGAAATATACACATACATACACATACACAGGCACCACATCAGAGAAGAGCAGGTTAAAAAGAGGAAAGTCTTAATAATTAAAATGAAACTCAGAATAGCTAAGTTAAGCCACCAAGAGAGGGACAAAATTTCCCTTTCTTATTATAGGAGACTATAAAGGTTTTCCCAATGATTGAGTTTTACTAAGAAAGTACGAAAATTCTGATTTATATTCTGGCATATTCCTTTAACATACAGGTTAGGACATCAAAGCTTTTTCTATTACAAATACCAATGAAAGAAAATTGGAGTTTTTACCTCCTAAATATCCATGTTTCTTAGAACATACTACAGTGAAACTAAATCGTGACTCAAACGGTTTTCTGCCTTTGAGTCCCATTCTTTTCTCATGCGCACAAGAAATGCATTTCATTACATCTTTCCTTTGTCATTGCTATACAAGAAAAGGTATTTTATGATCTTACAACTTATTAAAAAACAAAGATTGCGACTGCAACAAAGAACTGAAAACAAGCAAAGCAAAAAGCAATTCTGAAAGATGAGTGTGGTGACCCAACTCGTAACCTGCTCTTAAGAGGTGGAGGCAGGAAGATGAGGAGCTCAAACGCATCCTCAGCTGCACAGTCAACTAAAGGCCACCATGTACTACATGAGGCTATCTCAACATAAATGAAGAAAGGAACAAATAAACTTATTCATCATCAATAAAAATGGCAAGCAAAATGACTGAAAAGTGAATATATAATGTTTGTAAAAACAGTAGTCATGGGCCAGTGAAATGGGTCGGTGAGTAAGAGCGTATGATGCTAAGCCTGATGGTGTGAGTTTCATCTCAGGAAACCACATGGTAGAAGGAGCACAGAGACTGCCACAAATTATCCTTTGATCTCAACATAAACAAATTTTTGATGCACACATAAACAATATGTTAAAAATACATTAGCCATTTTTGATATGTTAGTCCTAATGTGATATAGGGAAAACATTAAGTATCTTCTGCCTTTCCTATAAAAATACATAGAAGGTTTAAATACTTTTTTCCATAGAAGTATCCTAGATGATATATAAAGGAGATATTTGACATATCACTTATAATGTAAAATTTACTGATAAGGAATAAAATTAGTGATTGCTAATATCAGAAAAGATAAAACCAGGCCCTTTATGTCTCTTGATAAAATTAAACTAGTTGTGTCATACCAAACAATTACATTTCTATATGATTAAGCATAAAATTCTATTATAAAATTTTCCCCAAAAAAAGAGAGCATCTATAAAAAGCAGTAAAATTGCTTAGTCAAATAATAAAATTTTTAACTACGGTCTTTATCCATCCCTTTTTCTTAAAAAGTATCTTGAAGATCCCCCAAACATGCCGAAAAAATTTAAAAAAAAATTTTAAAAAAAAAAGGAAAGAAAAAAAAAAAAATTTTAAAAGGGGTAAAAACCCCCGGGTTTAAATTAAAAAACAAAAAATTTAAAAGGAAAATTCCCCAAAAAAAAAAATTTTCCCCCCAAAAAGAAAAATTTTTAAAAATTAAACCCCCCCTGGGGGTTAAAAAAACCCTGTTTTAAAAACCCCCAAAACCCCAAAAAAATTTTAAAAATTTTTTTATTTAATTTTCCCCCAAAAAAAAGGGGTTTTTAAAATTCCCCCTTTTTTTAAAAAACCCAAATTTTTTTAAAAATTAAACCCCCCCCCCCCAAAACCCCCCAAACAAAAAAAACCCCCCTTTGGGGTTTTTAAAATTTCCCTTCAATTAAAAACGGGTTTAAAATTCTTAGCCGGGGGTTTTTTAAATTTTGGGGCTCCTTGTGGGCCAAAACCCTCAATTTTTCTTACCCCAAAAAACCCCAGGCCATGTTTTTTTTCCCCAAAAAAATAAACCCCCCCCACCCCCCCCCTAAAACCCTTTCCTTGTTTTTTAATTTAAAATTTTTTTCCGGGGAAAAATTTTTTCCCAAACCCTTCCTTCAAAAATTCAGAACCCCCCTTTTTTCGGGGCCGTCCGGGTTTATAACTAAACCCTTTAAAAAAACTACCCTTTTTCCCATAACCCAACCCCCGGGGAAATTTCCCAAACTAAAAATTTTTAAAAAAAACCAAAGATACAGGGGGAACCCCCCAAAAAGGATTTCAACCCCTTTTTGGCCAGCCGGGGGTTTGGAAAAAAGGGTTTCCCCCCTAAAGGGCCCCTTTTAAAACTACCCGCTATTTTTCTTCCCAAAGGAACCCCCTTTCCAAATTTTTTTAAGTCTAAAAAAAAATAAAAATTCCCCTTTTTAAAAGGGTTTTTATGGGGAAAAGAAACTTATTTTTTCCCTTTTAAAAAAATTTGTCCTATAAAGAGGTTAAAAGGGTGGGGAATTTTTCCCCAAAATTCCCCAAAAAAATGAAGAAAAAAAAAAAAACCAAAAACAACCAATTTTTAAAACCCCTTTTTGAAAAAGGGTTTGCTTTTTAAAAGGTTTTTGGGCCCGGGGGAATTACCGTTCCCCCAGGGGAAAAAAAAGTTTATTTGAAGGGCCCCTTTCCCCAAAAAAAACCCCTCCCTTTTTTCCCCGGCCCCCGGGTTTTTATTTTTTGGGGTTTCCATTTCCCTAAAAAAAAAAAAACCCCCCTAAAAAAATTTCCCTTAAGTAATCCAAAAAAATTTTTTGACAACCGGGGGGAATTGGCTGAAAGGCCTTTGTATGTTTTTGCTTTTCCCCTCTGCCCAGGAAAAAAAAATTAAAAAAAAATTCCCCCGGGGGTTTGGTTTGGGGCCCCCCTTTTTAAAAACCCCACTTGGGAGGCAAACCCCGGGGTTTCTGGTTCAAAAAGGCCCAAAACCTTTTTTAAAAAGGGGGGTGGTTTTTTCCCCCATTGGGGTTTTAAAAAAAAAAACCCCTTTTTTCGGGAAAAAACCAAAAAAAAAAAAAAAAAAAAAAGTTTTTTTAATTTAATAACCAAAAAGAAAAAACCCCAAGGAAAAAAGGGAAAAAGGGAAAAAATTTTACTTAAAATTTGAAAAAAAACAAAAAAAAAAAGCCAAAAAAAAACCCCCCTCTAAGTAAAAATAATTTTTTAAAATTTTTGGGGCCTTTTTAAACCCCCCTACTTTTTAAAACCCCAAAAAAGGAATGTTTTTCAAAAAAAAAATTTTTCATAAAAAGGGTGGCTTAAACCGGGTAAAACACACCAATTTTTCCCAAAACAAAAACCCCTTTTCTCAGAAGAAAATCCCCCAAAACCTTTTTTCAGGTTTTGGAAAAAACTGACACCCCCAAAAAAGGGTTTGGGTTTTCCCCTGAAAAAAAAAAAGGGATTAACTCTCAGGGGAAAAAAGGCCTTCCCCCAAAAATACACGGGAAAAAGGGAAAATTTTAAAAAAAAATTTTTGGGGAAATTTAAGCCTTTGTGGGGGTTTTAAAACTTTTCCCCAAAGGGAAAAATCCCCAAAAAAAAAAGGGGGAAACCCCAAAAGAAAACATTAAAATTTTAAAAAAATCCGGGAAAATTGGGGGGGCCTTAATTTTCCCCAAAAATTTTCCCTTTTCCCCCAAAGATGAAAAAAATTTTTAAAAACCCCCCAAAATTGGGCCTTAAAAATTTTTAAAACAAAAACCCCCCCCAGAAAATTTTAAAAAAAAACCCCTCCAAAAAAAGGAAAAAATTTTTTTCCCCTTTTTTCATCAAAACCCCTTTAAAATTTTAAAGTGGAAGAAAAAAAAATATTCCAAAAAAAAAAAAAGGTTCTATAACCCTAAAAAATTTTTCCCAAAAAAAAATAAAAGGGAAAAAATTTTTAACAAAATTCCCAAACAAAAAATAAACCCCCAAAAATTTTTACCCCCAAAATAAAGAACCCTTTTAAAGGGGGAAAAAAGGGGAAAATTTTTAAAAAAAAAAACCAAAAAAAACAACAAAAAAAAAAGGGTTAAAGGCCCCAAAAAACTAAAAAAATTTTAAATTTTTTTTGGTATATCCTAAAAAATTTTTTTTCTATATTCAAAATCAGAGATCCCCAAACAACCATGCCCCCCTTTTTTTTTTGTTTTTAAAAAAATGGCCGGGGAAAAAAAACCCCGCCTAGCTGTTTCCCCTAATGAATGAAACGAAAATATGAAAAACCCTTTTAAAAAAAAAAAGAAGTTTATTCAGCTGAACGGGGGGAATTTTAAATCATAAAAATTTTCGGGGAAAAATTTTAGAACTGGGGAAAATATACAAAAAAAAGTAATCCAGCCCCAAAAGGGTTTAATGTTTAAAACGCTTCTTAGTTTTTAAATTTTTAAAACCCTATTTTAAATTTTTTGGGGTTTTTCCCGAGGGTCAGGAAATTTTCATTGGGGGGAAAGGGGGGGAAAGGGGGCTTTTGGGGAAAAAGTGAGTATAGGGTAAAAAAATTTTTTTGATACAAAAAATGGGGGGGAGGTCAAGGGGCTAACAGGGGGGGGGACCCCCCGAAAAAAAAAAATTTTAAAGGGGGGTTGGGGGAAAAACCAAACCTCTGAAAAAGCCTTATGGTACCCCCCCTTTTTTAAACTAATTAAAAAAAAAAACAAAAAAGGGGCAAAATGTAAATTGCTTTTAAAAACCCTGGGGGGTGAAAAATTTTTTTCCCCCCCCCCGAAGACAGGGGTTTTTAAATGAAACTCTCTGTGCCTAGTTCTTCAGAAAGGACCACAAGGTCACCTAAACAATGTAGGTTGCTGCCATTGCTCTTGATTGCCCCCAGTACAGCAGAAGTAGGGGAGACCGCTCATGGACTGTCATTTTTCAGACATGACATGATGGTTGGTTGCACTCATCAACTCACAGCAGTTATAGTTACTGAAAAATTCCTGCATAAGACCAAGCTAATCAACATTCCAGTAAGGGTGGGATAGGACTCATAACTCAATTCCTTCCTCAGCAGCTATCTACAATTGATAGCTGGATAAGTACACCACTTTTATCTTTCTGGTGTGGCCATTATATAATGTAAGCTTTCTACAGAGTCTCAAAATGACATTAGCATTTTTTTAATGTAACTCATTATTTCACAACTTTTGTTTGGCAGACTGTTTTTCTTCTATAAACTGTTCTAACCTCAATTCTGATATCAAGAATCCCCAGAAGGGGAAAAACTAAAAGTTGCATACATAAGAGAAAGTACCCTATATTTCCAAGCAGCCAGCACACAGGAACACAGGACCAGCAGCAACAAAAGCCCCACATTCAGTATGTACTAATAGCATTCCACACATCTGCAAGGAACACTGGTGATTTTGAAATACATATGTCATCGTATAAATGCTGCCATTCACTCTCACTGAAAGTACTGGGCATCTGAAAAAAAAAAAAAAAATCTTTCAAACACAGCCCTGTTAGAAATCCACAGGGACAGATAAGTAATGGGTAATGAGTAAAGGGCTTTCCAAATTTAAAAGGAAACATTTGGTACTTCAGTTTCCAGTATTGCAACATCTCTTTTTCAACAAAGGAATTTATTACACAGTACGTCACCTTTTCCCTGTCAAGGATTTACTGCCAATTTTGGAATTGGGTTACTTCTGGTTTTCAAGCCTGTCTTGTGAAATTTACAGAGAGGGCTGCCTTAAAAGTGATAGAACACACATGAGTTCGGTCTACACAGTGTCCCCTTGGCTATCAAACCTGGAACCTATTATATACAAGGGGAAAACACAAGGAGCTTTATAAAGAGACAGAATAAGTGGTGAAGATGTCTAATAGAGCCAAGTCCAAAGGGTAGCTCACCAACACACAGTACTTCTCCAATGTGTACTTAGTTCCATTATATAATTCTCATCATACTTTTGAGTATTTATATCAATAGTATTAAAAGAAACTCAGGTCTTTTCATGTACCCTTTGATAAATAGTGGGTAAATGAAGAAAAAACATTTTTATTATGATGCAGAGGCATTATCTCTTAAAGATTAGGGTGACACATATGACTAATATATGCTTTAAATTTCATACTTATTCATACAGAAAATATGTCAAACAGTTTTAATTCAACACAGAAAAATTCTGATCTAAGACATACAATACCAATCTAATGTTTATCACTATTGGCAGTTTTACTGAATGATATAACCAAACTACAAAAGTTTTAACTGTCTAAACAATTAGCTACATAAACAGGAAACATTTTGGTTTTGTGAATGTGATACTGTCACAAATTAGAACATACTTAAAGAGACTGAAACATAAGTAAAGACTTTCCACTAAAGTGGTAGTATCACATCAGAATGCTTCAAAGCTCATACCCACTGCCTTCCTCCCTAATATCTACCTGCTGCCCCTCTCTTTGTCAAAATGGAATCTCAAGGTGAGAATTCACTCAGCGTTCACTAAGGGTCACGATGCAATAGTATCTTTCTGCTGTCATTAAACTCAGTTAGCTAAATCACAACACTGAAACGGGCATGGACAAATGGATAAGAAATGATTTTTTTTTTTCAACTGAGAAGCAACAGCCTATACAGAAGTGTGTTTCTAATTGTTATTGGCAACTAAGCATACATCAGCACTGTGACACTCAAGTGAGAAATGCATTACACAGGAAAGCATTAGGCTTATCCACTCGTGAGAACTTAGGGCAATGCCCATTTAAAAAGTAACACTGTGATGCTCAGTTGGTGTTCTTTGCCCATCTCGTATCCAGATTCTTACTCTGTTAAAAAGTGGACCGACAGACAAGGGCAACTCCAGATGTCAAACCTGAGGTGAATCACTTGGGATCTCTATGCCTTGGCTTCCGGATTTGAAAACTCAATGGCTTCATGTAAATGACATTAATGTTCTCACAAGACAAAATATACCTGTAAGTACTTTTAGAACTTCAGGAAATCTATGCTTAAAATTTAGTTTCAAACAAGATGTCATGGATCATGTCTATATTTTCAGCACTAGGAAAGCTAAGGAAGGAGGTTTACTGAGATGAGAGGAAGGCAAGTCAGACAGTGATACACAGTAAATCCTGTCTCAAGAGTAATAATAATAGTAATTGTTGTAATTGTCATTGTTATTATTAATATTTCAGTTTAAGAGATTACAATGGATAGAGAAAATGCTTTTCAACATTCTTAATTAATAAAAAGCTCATTTAGATTAACTTCAATTGTAGAGAATCTTTACAATGGAATGAAAAATGTCACCAACTTACTGATTCATCAATAAATGACCAATAACTGTAGGACTTTCATATTTTGCTTAAGTTTATAGCTGATTTAGAGAGAAGCCATGTGATCCCTAGCTGACAACAGAAGTGACTGTTGTCACTAGAATTCAAAGATCCAAATCTTATAGTTACTGTTTCAAACACACGAATAAAGAAAGGCAAGAAGGAAAAAAAAAAAAAAACAATTCTTTTTCTTTCAAAGCTTCGAAAACTCTGAGCCATGGTTCTGGGCTGAAGACATGGTTCAGCAGATAAAAGCACTTGCTGCTGTTCTAGCGGACCCAAGTGTGGCTCCTAGTACCCTGTCAAGTGGCTCACAACCATCTATAACTCTAACTCCGAAAAACCTGATACCCTCCTCTAGCTTCGACATGCATTTGCACACATGTGGCATTCATCACAGAAACATGCATATATATAAAATAAAAAAAAAATCTTTTAAAAAAGTAAACTCTGAGTCCGTGGTCAAAATCAAAAATCTGAGTCCATGAAAATAAGAAGCTCTACAGGTCTAGTACTAAGCGTTAGGTGGTAAAGGCCCAATTTTATTCTCAATGGCCTGGAAACAGTAAGTACCCGAGGCATATACCAAATGAAAATAAAATTTTATTTTGCCTCAAAGCCATAGTAGTACATTTCATTAGCAAAAAAAGTCAAGAGGTAGTTATAAACATCTAATGTATAACTGTAATATAAAGAGTGTGTGTGTGTGTGTGTGTGTGTGTGTGTGTGTGTAAAGAATGTGAGTAAGAACCTTATGCTATAGCATAAATTAACTTATAACTACCATGACAACCATCTATTAAATAGTATCATTAATAACTTTCTTAATGAGTTTAAAATTCAGATGTGATTTATGAGGTTGATTTCAATTTCCAGGCCTCTTAAAAACTAAAAGAGAAGTTTGAGCTGATGCTATTTTCCAATAATTCTCTTACAATAGAAAAGATAATACGAATCATTCATCATTTTTAAACTACACTCAAAGCTTGAAACAACATTCAGTATATAACAGTCACATAAAGTACAACAGAGCCTGATCAGCCCCTGCTTCGGCCTTTTCCTAGTCAACACCCTAACTGGGGAGACCTGAGGGTACTGAAGGACACAAACGTTCTGATGAGTGGGAGAAACAGCATCATAGTAATTATTTAAAACTTTGAGGAATACCAATATAGAAATTACCCAAAAGTTATATTATCACAACTAGTAAAACAAATATGTAAATATGTAATGCAAAATCCAGGTGATCTACTTGAAATTAGTTTTGTTGCAAACAAAGGGAAGACATTCTTCCAGGTTTTATTTTAACTATTCTTATGAACTAACGTAGTATAAAAATGAATTACATGTGAGTGGTTACATCTTCTTAACACTTATAGCCTAGAAAATATAATATTTACAATTTTATTCAAAATTTGAACTTGTGCTTCCTGAATGGCCGATCAGAGACTGGCCCATTTTGAGACGCATCCCATGAGCAGGCACCATTCCCACACACTATTAATGATACTATGCTGTGTTTGCAGACAGGGGCCTGGCATAGCTGCCCCCTGAAAGGTTCTACCCAGCAGCTGACTGAGACAGATGCAGATACTCACAGCCAAACACTGGACGGAGGCCAGTGACCCCTATGAAAGAATTAGGGGAAGGACTGAAGGCCCCTAAGGAGATGGCAACCCCACAAGAATACCAACAGTGTCAACTAACCTGGACCCCTGGGAGTCCACAGACACTGCGAGCATACATACCAAAGAGCATAGTGGGTCTAGTCCGAGGCCTCCAGCACATGTGACTGCCTTAACACAGAGGACTGTATGGTCTAGCCTCAGTGGGAAAGGTGTGCCTAATCTTGCAGAGACTTGATGTACCAGGGTGGGGAGATACTGGGGCAGGGAGGTAGTGCCCCTCTCAGAGGGAAGATGGAGGAGGGACTCTGTGAGGGTGGGACCAGGAAAAGGGGCAGTATTTGGGATGCAATTAATTAATTAAAATAAAAAGCAAAAAACAAAAAAAATTCGTACTTCCTAATCTCTCCCAGGTTGCAATACTATATCTTCACCAAAAGATCCCATGAAGTCTCAGGAAACTCACAGAATCCTCCATGAAACCCCATATCAACTCAAGACTTATAATTCATACAGCTATGATTTTATTTCAAAATATACAACCATGTGTATATTGAAACCTATAGGTCAAAATATTCATTTTTATTTGAAGTAAAAAATACTGGTGGGACCATGAACTCTGTGTGCCAAAAGCAAGAATGCTGTCATCATCACATACAGAGTATAACAATTCTGCAATTAGGGTTTACCATGTCACATCAAATTTCCTGTTAAAGAAACATCTCCTGGGAAAGGACATGCTCTGGGTAGCTGAAGAAATCACCCAAGAGGAATCTGAAACAGTCTTGTTCTTACAAACAAGGAAACAGAGATTGGAATATCAAAGAACACATATGTCATTGACAAAAGAGACGCTCTAACCCCAGAACGTAGTACAGGCCTCCACAACTCTGCTTCTTGTTTTAATGGATTTCTGCTTCTTGTTTTAATGGAGGCATTTGCAAAAGTTTGTTACCCCCATCCTAACAGTGCAGGCAAGATACACCACAAAACAAGTTTAAAAATTATAAATGAAATGAAGATGCAAACATATCTCAATGAATATAATTGTGAAAAAAAAAAAGACATTGCTAACAAAAAGGTGGCCCATGACCCTTTTTTATTCCTGAGGAAGACAGAAATGGCTCTGAAGAAAGCAAGAAGAAACAGGTTGAACATTAATAACTTTGAGTGGCAGACCACATTTAGACTAACATGAACTAGAATCAAGAAAAGTGCCCCATACACACACGCATGCACACACACACACACACACACACACACACAATCCATCCACAAGCTTTCCTCCATATTTTCAATGAGTGCTCTGACAACATGGAGCACAGCAAAAGTGAAAGGCATCAACACTCAGGCATATCAGAGCTTGGCCAAGTGACAAGCAGAACCGGGCAGCTGGGGACGAGGTACAGCAGGTGCTGAAAAGGTCTCTTCAGTTAATGCTGATGTAGTCTTCACCTAGTACCAGGCAGCAAACAGGAAGAGAAAGAAAGGCTGAGAGAAAAATATCAAAGAACAGTGGGCATGTGAGCCAGCTTTCTGTTATGACTGTGATCAAATACTTGACAAAAGCAGTTTACAGAAGGATTAAGTTTGGTGCATGGATTGAAGGCACTGTAGCTGCACGTGGCTAACACTCCCCAGTTCCTTAGATCTCAGTGGAGCAGAAAGCAGAAAAAGAACTGGAAAGGGGCTGGGCTATAAACATCAAGGCTCACCCCTTTCTTCAGTTAGGCCTGACTTCCTGAACATTTTATAGCTTCTCTAAACTCTATTATTTGTTGGGACCATTATTCAAATATATCACCTGAAAGAAAATATCTTATCCAAACTATAAGACTGGGTTTTACACTCTTTAACAGTATCATACCCTGGGTGCCGACAAAGGCAAAAATCAAGACCCAATACAAGTAAGATTGCATAGGTTTAAAATATCCCTAAAGAAACCAAACCAAGCAGTAAGAGACAGAAAAGAGAAGTTCCACACCTGGTTTAAACAGCTGATAGCTCAGATCTCAATAGAAAGATACCTAGTGTTTTGCAGATTCCAAACTCTGTTTGGACGTATCTGTTGTTAGTAGTTGGGAGGAGGGCCAGACAGAAAGGATGCGTGTGCATGCGGTGAGGTAATCAGGTCAACAGGCTGGGCAGCAAATACCTTTACCAGCTCAGGCATCCACCCTCCCCAAAGAGTTATGTCTTGACACTACCATCAAAATATCACATTTACTGCTGAAAGACCGGAGTAGTGACTCAACTACAGATACAATGCTTCATTATACATGCAGACCAGTGTGTCCTTGTTGCAAATATTGTCTTAATTTCTTCAAATAATTTGAACATATAATAATTGAAAGTCTTATGAAAAAGAAATCTATGACCAGCAATTCATAGAAGAAAAAGTCAATGAAAGTAAACTAACAGCCCAGAAGTTGGCATTATAGGATTTTTAAAGCAAAATTAATAATTTATATAAATTAGTGACTATGGTTCATGAAGAGATAATAATTAAAAATAAAAAATCTATAAATCAAATCAGATGGCTGAGAATACAAAATAAAGCAAGGCCAACAGACATAAGAAGCAAGAGTCAGGATCCAAGGTTCTGATACAATGAGGACCACAAATCTAAGTGATGCAACAGAGAGGAGTGAAAAAATAGCATCTGTCTCTGTAAGATGAGCTTCCACGCCAGAACAGAAGTCTCAGAAGCACAGAACTATACCTAACAGCTGAAGATAACATGAGAGTTTTCCAAAATTGACTAGTAAGCTCAGCAAAGCTTGAGGATAAATACAAACTTAACTGTATTATTGAAAAATGGTGGAAAGTAAGAAAGAAAATGTTAAAAAGGACAGGCTATGCCAGAGCCTGACCAATACAGAGGTGGATACAGGCAGCCAAATATCGGACTGAGCACGGGACACTCCAATGGAGAAGTTAGGGCAAGGACTGAAAAAGCTGAAGGGTTTGTAACCCCATAGGAAAAACAACAATATCAACCAACCAAGCCGCCCCCAAAGCTCCCAGGGACTAAACCACCAACCAAGGAGTACACATGGAGGGACCCATGGCTCCAGCTGCATATGTAGTAGAGGATGGCCTTATCTGGCATCAATGGGAGGAGAGGCCCTTGGTCCTGTGGAAGCTCTATGACCCAGGGTAGGGGAATGCTAGGGCAGTAAGGCAAGAGTGGGGGAGGGAGGATAGGGAGTTGTGGAGGGGAAACTGCAAAGGGGGACAACATTTTAAATGTAAATAAATAAAATAGCCAATTTAAAAAACACACACACAAAAAAATATGAAAAACAAAACCCCCACATTACATATATAAAAACAACTCCAAATCCCTAATGGAAACAACAAACACAAAAAGATAACAGAAAAGGTTTCGGAGGACTAGGAGCAGGGAGCCAAAAGAGGAAGAGAATACCCTGTAACAGTAAAAGGCTAAAAGACCTTTCAGGTGGATGAAACTGAGATGAATCCACAGCAGCAGAGCTGGACAATACAAACACAAAGGAGATTCTTTAAAGTGAAACAACACATGAGAAGCATGAACTTGGATTTTAGTTTTGGAAGAGAGTATCTAGGTGTGCGTACTCTCTCTGTGTGTGTGTGTGTGTGTGTGTGTGTGTGTGTTGTGTCTGTCTGTCTGAGCCTTTTAAAAAACAACTGACTACATAACACAAAAAGAACGATGCATCGTGGAGTCTAGAGCACAGTGTAAACATTAATGTTACACTTGTTACGTTCATTCACATTCAGAGCTTAAAGGGCAAGGAGATAACAGGTTATGTTATCAACTCGTTCTTGTGTTTCAGAGTGAGTCAGTGTTTGACTGGCTACCTTTATCGATGTTGTGTTTTGATTTGAGTGTTCACTACAATAATAAAGTGATTTTTGTCTCAAAATTTTGAAATACATAAAACAAAACATAATGAACATCTTAGGGAGTTTCTGGTTTAATATCTCATTATTTTGAAAACTGATTTAAAATTTTAAATGTCTAAGCAGGTTTCCTATCTTTCCTGTAAAAACTGTACATTACAGAAAGCCAAATACATATTGAAAGTTTTTCTTTTTAGAGAAATCAGTAGATAACAAATGAAGGAGAAAACACAGCACTAGAAAAATTAATCATACAATGGAGTAAAATTAGTGCATAATACTGACAGTCAACTACAAAGGCAAATTCTACGGAAGCATAATATTTCTTTCCTTTTTTTCAAGCAAGATACGGTCAACACATGCCATACGATACCATGCTCCTGCAGATCAATAGAAAGCAAAACACAAAACAAAATAAAAGATGCATCATATTGTTTGAGGATATACATGTAATTAAACTTTTAAAAGCAAGGTAAGCAGGGATTTGTGAGAAACCAGAAGATACAGTGTGGGTCATCAGCATGACGTGTGCACAACGTGGGATGCAGTTTTCTGCTGTTGTACAGCCTAAGCACAAAATCTAATAAATGCCTTCAAGAGAGTAAGAAAACAGTTTACTTTGCCCTTATTACCACCTTCAAGTTCTGTGCCAAAGTATCTCACACCCTATTGCTCCCATGGTGCACACTGAAAGAGTGAGCAAGTCCCTTGAATGGGATGCAGCCCAAGAAGCTAATTTCTTCCATAGCCCTCTAAGAGCATGAAGTGCCTGGAGTGGTTAAGTATTCAGAAGAGCTTGATGAAGGGAAGGCAGGTTTAATGGCCCGTCTGAGCTACCTGAGATAGAACCTCAAAGTGGGGGAGGAGGAGAAACAAAACAACAGATACTGGTGATAAACTCTCATCTGACATTTAATCACTAGGAAAGCTGAACCCTTTGACTAGAAGATGGGAAACAGGACAAGGTAGAAACAAAACAAGGATGCCCATTCTCCTCACCTCCTAGTCAACACAGCAATCCAAGTCCTAGCTGTGCAAAGAAGTGATTTTTCTGTTTGCAGGTCAAAATAGTTATCAGAGAGAAAACCCCAAAAACTCTACCAAGAAAATATTAGAGCTAATAAACTCGACAATGCTGAGAAGTACAAAATCAAAAGCTCCATACACTACTGATAAAATGCTTGAAACAGAAATTCCAAAAACAAACCCACAGACAAATAAATTTAACCACTGGCAACACTAAAAAAGCTAGTAAACATTAATACAGTAAAATATTGACAAAGGCACATGTAAAAATATCAATATTCATAAACTGGAAAAAAATAAATGCTGTGCCATCCATAACTACCCACAGCAATCTACAGAGAGAATGTATTCCCATCAAAACTCCAATAATACTTTTCACAGATATAAAAAAATAATTAAAGTGGTCCTAATTAGCTGAACAATCTTGTGCAAGAACAAAACTTTTTTCTAATTCAAATCTTATAAAATAGAATAATCACAGTACAGTGCTTAACAGACACAGTGAGCAATAAAGCTGAGCACATATACAAACAGCCAGTCGTGTTTGCTTCTGAAACAGCTTCACTGTTTTCAGGATGCTCTCTATTAGGGCTCAAGGACTCTCTTGCCTCAGTCTCTCCAACAGTGGGGACTACAGATAGACACACCATCAAAACTAGTGATCCACTAAATTGTCAGAGAGTAACAAATGAGACTGGGCAAACTAGATACCTCATTCCCCGAATTCACTTCAAAGACTTAAGCTGCAGAACACTTAAAGGAAAATACAGGGTAAAATTCTAAATCACTGGTCTTAGAACAGTTTATATATAACAAGAAAACTACAGACAACAACAGCAAAGCTAAACAAATAGGGCCATATTCCATTGAGGAACTGACACACAATAAAGGAGAACAAAAACAAATTATCTGATAAGGGTTACTATCCAAAGTACACACACAAAAAACCCATACAACTCCATAGCAAAAAAAACAAAAACAACAAAAAAAAACCCTCCAAATTTAAATATGAGCAAAGATCCCCTCCCCAAAAAAGGCATTGTCTCAAATAGGATGGTCAGGAGACATATGAAGTGCTAAACATCACTAATTATCAGGGAAATACAAGTCAAAAACATAATAAGGTATCAACTAATACCTTACAGGCATCTAGTATTAAAAGATCAAAACCGAGTGCCAGTGATAATGTGGGAAAGGGCAGCTCTTCTACATATCTGGTGGAAATGCAAAGTGATTCAGCCATCATGAAAAATGCTACAGCAGTTCCCCAGGAAATTAAAAATCCCACCTACAACATGATACAATGATAGACTTTTGTTATATAAACAAATAGATCTACAAATTCATGCCCAATGTAGCATTACTCAAAATAGCCATAATATGGAAATATCCTAGGTATCAATAAATGAAAGAATGATTGAAAATGCGATTATATATACACATAGTTGAATATTATTAAAACTTTAAAAATAAAGAAACCCAACTATCTATGACAACAGGGATGACCAGGAAGGAGACAACACTAAGTAGGATTAGCAGACACAGAGAAGAAATAATGGTAGCTCACTTACCTGTGTAACCCCAAGCAAACCAGGTTCACAGAAGCAGCGCTTAGCAAGGCTAAAACAAAGGCCTGGGAACATTTTTATCAAATGCTATACATTTGTGAGAAAAGATGAATAAAGGGCTGGGGCCTAGGTAGAGCACTTGCCTAAGAGAGTGTGAGGTTCTAGAGTTCAATCCCTAGTACTGCTCAAGAAAAAGAGAAAACAAAATAAAAATAAGTAAGTTCTGGAGACCCACTATACACCATGATGATTAAGGGCAGTTACTTATAATGTATTATAAATCTGATATTTGCCAAGATGGTGGTTTTAATATATTCTCACTACAGAAAGAAACTATACAATGCATATACTAACTAACCTCATATGCTAATCATCTCAGTGAATATGCATATCAAAGCATCACACTGTATACCTAAAGTATAGACAAGTTTCATGAATTATTAACTTAATGAAGCTGGAAAAATAGTATTAAAATGTCCATGTTAAGTGATGGTACTTGGAAGAAATTTGATCTTTTTATACTTACATATAATTTAGATGTTTTTACATGAATCCACCAGTGTATTTTTAAAAATAGTTAAAAAATATTTCCTTGGCCTATTCTGCTTTTCTGTAAGCGTCACAGAACAGAGTCCTATCAACTAACATGTCAGAATCTGACTAAGCAATATAGCCTCAGAGGACACCACTGACAAAAACATCACATAATACAATAATGTGCACAAGTAATATTCAAGGAAAAAAAAAGGTGGTCAATTTCAAAAAAGGTAAAACTTGTCTCTCAAAAAAACTTCTAGTAGAAAACATAAAGATATTGACAACTACCCAAACCCCAAACCCTTAAAAACACCCAGGCCTTCATACCTAAGAGGCATATTTCATTGTTTTTAGATTAAAAGAGGTGGGGTGTGTGTGTGTGTGTGTGTACACAAGTGTTCTTGTTATACAAGTATGAGGATATGAGTTCTAGTCCCTTGCTCACATATTAAAAACCCTGGCATGGCACAATACTTCTATAATCCCAGCACTAGGAAGACAAAGACAGGAAGATCTTTAGGGCTCACCTGCCATCCAATCTAGCCACATCAGTGAGTTACAGGTCTAGTAAGAGACCCTGCCTCAAAGAAACAAAAAAACAAAAACAAAAAAAGCAAAAGCAAAACAAAAAAAACTAAGGTGGATGGCCCTACATTCATGTACATCATGAATAGCACTAATGAACTTAGTGGATATATATATATATGCATACACACACACACACACACAGACACACATATTATATACATATACATATATACATATACGTGTGTGTGTGTATGTGTATATGTGTGTGTGTGTGTGTATGTGTATATGTATATATATATATATATATATATATATATATATTATATAAATAAAACATATGATATCCACTAAGGAGTGTGTGTGTGTGTGTGTTGTGTGTTACTTGAAAGCCAATAACAGGAATATTTCTGAGAGATAGAGGTCAGCTAGGTCTATGAAGCAAGTCCTAGGCCAGCCAGGGTTTCATAATAAAAACCTGTTTCAAGAAAAATCTGGGCCTGGTGGCAAATCCCTTTAATCCTAGCACTAAGGAGGCAGAGACATTGGTGAATTCAAGACCAGCCTAGGCTACATAGTAAGAGCCTGTCGTCAAGCAAAACAAAAACAAAAGACACGAAGTTGGGAAGGGAGAGAGTAGAAGACTTTGTGGAAGAATATAGTGTGTTGCAAGAAGAAAGGGGAGGAAGTAGATACGATCATATTTCAATGAATACATGTATAAAGTTGTGAAAAATAAAGAAAATATAATTTTAAATTAGAGTGTGAAGACATTCAATATTGATATCTAGCCTCTACACAGATATGCACACCTACACACACACATGAACTAGTCCTGTACATGCACACACACAAGGGGGAAAAAAGACATATAAAAGAAAATTTATTGCTATTAGAACAAATTATTAAAAACAACAAAATGAAAACAAACTATTCTAAATTATTTTAAGGAGCTAGAGCAAATAGTAGAATTTAACTGAATTAAAAATCATTACTGGACTAGAGAAATGGCTCAGCAGTTAATAGCACTAACTGCTCTTCTAGAGGTGCTGAGTTCAATTCCCAGCAACTACATAGTGGCTCACAACCATCTGTAATGGGATCTGACACCTCTTCTGGTGTGTCTGAAGACAGCAACAGTGTACTCACATAAAATAAATAAATAAATCCTTTTTTTTTTTTTAAAAATCATTACTTAAATTGAAGACTATGGTAATTATTTTGTTTTGGTTCGATGTTGTTGTTGAGACAAGATCTCTTTACAAGGCCTTGGCTATTCTGAAACTCGATATGTAGACTAGGCTGGCTATGAACTCAGAGCTCTACCTTCCTCTGCCTCCCAAGTACTAGTATTAAAGGCATGCACTACTGCACCTGGCAATGTAATTAGTTTTAATTGCCAACTTGACTGAGAAGAGAGTCTCTATAAGGAATTTATAACAAGGTGGCCTGTGGGTATGTCTATTGGGGATTATCTTGATAATATTAATTGATGAGGGAAGACTTAGTCTCTGTGGGTGGCATCATTCTCTGGGCTTGAGATCCTGGCCAGTACAAGAATGGAGAAAGCGAACTACGCACTAGAAGCATGCCTGCATTTACTTCTTCTCTTCACTTAAGTGTGGATATCATTAGTTGTTTCAAGTTCCTGCCTTATTTCCCTACAATGATAAAACTGTCTTACCTAAAATTGTGCCAGATGAAATGTTTTCTCTCCTAAGTTGCTCTAATCAGGATATTTTATCCAAAAAAAAAAAAAAAAAAAAAAAAACAGGAAATAAAACTAGGACCCTAACTTGGTATTTATTCAATTTATGAGTTAAACCAGGACCACCTCAAACAGATACTCTCTAAGAATACTACCAGGCTTGGGGATTACTTGTACATGTATTCAAGTAATTATGCTTGCATTCACATTTCTAGAAAAAAAAAAAAAAACAGAAAAGAAGGAGGGAAGGAGGGAGGAAGGAAAGGAGGGAAGGAAGAAAGGAGAAAGAGAAGAAAGGAGGAAGGGAGGGAGGAAAGAAGAGGAGAGAGGAGGGCAGGAGAAGGAAAGACAAGACTATGTTATCTACTCCCCACAGATTGCCTTCAGTGATCAAGCTGCGATTGACTGTTTATAGTCTGATGGGAAACTCTGGCTTACTCTTAAATGCAATGTCAGTCTCAGGACTAAACCCTTCAGAAGCTTAATGGCTTTGACTTTTGTAGTTCCAAAGAACTCTGAACCACCACATTAGAACTCCTGCAAACTTGCTACATATCATGAAGAATCCCGGAGGCTTCATGGGGAGAAAACAAGGATGAAGTATCTTCTCATATCAGTTGAATTCAGACTTCTAGCTCTCCTACAAAAGTGCCAACAATAAGAGTGAACTAGAATACACATGTAGCTAGGGTGCTGTTGAACTCCAATCTCAACAGCCCCCATTAAAACACACCATGAGAAATAAGAAAAGGACTACTGAGCACGCCATAAACAGTACTAAAGACGTGAGAGAAGACCACCACTACTCTTTGACCTATCTTGGCAACATACTGAAATCCTATCTCAAAAACCAAACCAAGCAAAATCAAATTCAGTCACTTTAATTTCATGTGTTTTATTTACATATGCTGTTCTATTACAATATTTATGTCCTTATATTAAAAGAAATGAAATAGAGTCAGGCACTCAAATGACCCATCACTCAATTAGTGGTTAGTTATGGCTAATACCATCTTCCTATCCTTAAAAACAGAAATTGGTGTTAAGGAAACACATATGATAGGTATTTCCAATGTTGACAAAACAATGCAGCATTACATCATCATATTAGCACAATTACAATGTTACAGAATAGGAATATTATTGATTTTCGACATAATCCTGCAGATGATAGTTGAGTGAGGAATAAAGCCCTGCAGCCCTGAGAACGCTGCCCCAGAACCCAGCAGCAAAGCAGAGCATAAACAATATGAGAAAGGCCAGACCCCACTGCATCCGCTCAGCTTCAATGAATGGAGATGTAAACAAGCGTTGTGGTGCTGGGGTTTTCATCTACTGTATTTGATTTTTCAAAACAAAAACATCCATTTTCCACAGTCAGCTCTCTGTTAGCCTAAAATAATGGCAAAATGCATAGCCTTGTTAAGAACAAATCTATATGAAAAGTACATTTTTAAACTATCTAAATATATAGCCTATAATATAATTTTAAAGAAGATTTAACCTAAATGTAGCTTTTTTTTTTTCCTTCTCCCATTCCTCTCCACCTTCAGTAAAGAGTCTTTATATTCTCTGGGTACTTAGGGAACATTTAACCCTTTACGTTCCCTGGGTACTTAGGGAATATTTAACCCCTTACATTCTCTGGGTACTTAGGGAATAGTTCACCTATCCAAACTTCAGATTTCTCACCGAAAATGAGGAAGATATTAAAAGATCACCAGATGATTATATCAGAATCTTTACTAGTGATCACAAAAATGATGGCAACTCTCAATCATACAGGGTTATGTGTGTTTAACCTTCACCCTGTTCTTCTTTCCTAATAAAATCCTGGTTTTGTTTTGCTTTCTAGTCCCCTCACCCACAATATTGTACACAATCTACAAACATACCCTCTGCTCATCGACTATACCCCTCAGTCAGTGATTGGTTCATAAACAAACACAGAGCATTAAGCAACCAACAAAATATGAAAAGAAATCTGTTGGTGATCTTGAACAAAAATATTCACCATTTCTTCAAAAAAGAAGAAACTCTAGGTGAGCAAGGTAGGACATAACTGTGATTCCAACAGTCAGGAGGCCAAGAGAGGTTGAGAACTAGAGGTCAGCCAGAGCCATCTCAGGAAAGAGAAAACAGCTACAAAATGATCCCCCACCCCAGTATTGCAGAACTTTGATATAATCCCAAGACAGAAGCCAAAAAGTAAGACAAGAGAACAAGAAGGAAAACTGGGCACTTGCGCTCACGAGGGAGATGCAGACTCGGCTATCTGCAGCTGGTGCACTTCTGAATTACTTACTTGAAGTCTCTCTTCTCATGAGGAAAGATTCTCCTTACCAGTGAGTGCATTTCTTCCAATCCACTTTCTACATTAGGATTTAAAGTCAAGTCTCACTACAAATCTAACTTTGCTCCAACACAATGTGCCTCCTGAATATGTGTATTCTTCCATTCAAAGGAGACACATGCAGAGCTAAATAAAAACCACTGGGGTTTCTAATCAAAATCTCCAACTCCACAATAGCCAGTTTGTATGTTTCATATGCTTTTTAGAAGCTAGCACTTACTTCATATATTTTAATCAATAGAAACCAATACCTATATACCAATAAATGGACTCTAGCAAATATGAACAAATTCGGAACCTTTTGGTCATGGCTGAATCACACTGTAACTCACTAACGAGAACCATGACACATATTCATTTAAAAGGTAATAAAGACGCCAGCACAGTCTTGACATTCTCATTTATGTGTCCACAGTTTTTCTCCAATTCACTGGTGAAATTAAATTTCATTCAATTAACAGCAATCATGCACAGAGCTTGTTTATATGAAAGACATTTGAATTATGATTATGTCTTCTGACTCATCTCTAAGCAACTCTTAGAACAAGCAGTTTGTTTTATCTGGTTTCATTTACAAGAGCCTTGCTAATGTACAAGGCTGGGTGTGTTCTACAAGACTTGATAAACATAAATATATTACTACCTCAGCACAATAACCCTTTTGCAGTAGTTTTATGCTCCTCTGGCTCAGAGAGTAACTTGTTAAAGTAATCATTTAATGTCCCTAGGGATACCCAATAGTAACATCCTTTTCATTCACCACCATGAAACACAATGAGGAAACAAGAGTGGTAAGTTGTAAATGTTGGAGACTGTGGATCAGGCACAGATGGAAGGACCACAATGCCCACTGATATGTCACTGGTATCTCCTGAGAGCTTAGGAAATGTGAAAAATGCCCAGGACTCATCCCAGACTTGCCAGATCATATTCTGTATTTTAAATAAGACCTCCAGGTGACTAATACATATTTAAGTTTGAGTGATAATAGTAAAATTAAAAACAATAACTGAGAAACCATCAGGAGAATATATAATTAAGATTACTACCCTGGACAAGTGAGAGGGGTCAGCAGCTAGCAATGCTTACAGCACATGCCAGACAACACAGCCCAAGGTGTGAGGAAATAATTGACTACAGAACATACACATCATATATGTGTATCACATGATAATAATAAATAAAATAAGGCCAGAGAGATGGCTTAGAGCATTAGAGGCACCTGCCGTCAAGACTTACAAGATGAATTTGTTCCCCAGGACACACAAAGTAGGGGGAAGCGGCTCTTACAAGTTGCCCTCCACAAACATGCTCAGCACATGTGTGCCCTCAAAAACATGAGGGAATGCAATACATTTTCAACACTTTAATTCCCCACCCCAGTGTCATACCACCTGCAAAGCCAGCATTAAGAGGTGAAGCAGGAATATCACAAGCTCGCTCAAGGTCAAACATGCACTACATAGTAGACTCTATCTCAAAAAAGAAAATCAAAACAAACAAAAAGACGATTACCTTAAAGAACCTAGTCATGGAAAACCCAAGCCTGAAGGTCCATATATTAAGCATCTGAAAACTAAAGCCTAAAGTGTCCCTAGACATCAATTTCCCATAATGGCTTGCCAACATCAAACACATAGGTACCTTCCGAAACTGATGAGCTATACATGTACAGCTTTTACAGCAACAAATTATCAATTTACAGAACTCAAAGTCAACATACAATGCCTCACAGTCATTTAATCTGGCAAGAGTACAAAGTTCAAAGAAATCTGAAGTAAAATACTGGAAATACTGATTTATTTTAAACACCAGTATGGAATTTAAACATGCTCAACCAAGCCCTATTCCTGGCCAATCAACTCACTGATTAGCTTACATATAACTGTCCAACATATACTGTTCAACAAAATTTAATATTTAAAAAATGTTATGATTTTTCTGTGTATTATTTTAGGTACAATTATTTTAAGTAAATTCCCTAAACTAAAAAGATCCTCCACCCCAACACAATACCAAAAATGGTCCTGTGCTAAGAGAGGCACTGGCTGTACTGAGTGAAATTCTGTCTCTAACAAGGACCTTCTCCAAACGAACCAAGAAGGCTAAGCCACCACATCCACCAGTCCAGTAAGGACCACGACACAGCGTGTCAGAAAGAAATTGTTTTTCTGCTCCTTTTGATGGGTTATGCTTTCAAGTCAGGAAATTAGAAACAGGTGTGCCAGAGGGCACACACATCCTCGCTGCACACTGAAAAACACGCGTTTTCAATTTTCAAACATGAAAGGGACTCCTGTCGAATGAAAGAAGAAATGAAACCCAGCTCTGTTCCTGCTAACCATATGAAGAGAGCTCAGAAGGCCTTTGACAAGTGGCTCATGGAGTCCTCTCCAACTGACAGCAGGTAGTACTTGACAATAGGAAGGAAGAAGTCTTCTTTCAAGTAGGACAATCAAAGGGAGAAGTCCACTCAGGATCACAGCCTCGGCACTTTAAGCATCACTTCATCTCCCTCCTCTGTTCTCATTAGGTCTTTACCTCATGCTTCAAAATTACAAGTCTGCTCTTTCACAAAACAACAACAAAGCAAAGCAGCAAAGGGATGCAAACTAAACATCTAGCTAGAAAAAAAAAATGAAGTAGTACAAACATCAGAAAACATCTTGGGGCCACTGTAACCCAGGTCTACAGTCTCGGAGAAAGATTTGCTCATCAAGTCCTGAGTTCTGGAGCTCAAGGTAACACTGCACTAGTGTGAATGCAGTGTGCAGCCAAACTGAAAGGCAGTGATGGGTCTGGGAGAAGGACAAAACACACTAACATCAGCAAACAGCTGCAACCCAAGTTTCCAGGTACACTAAAGAAGCCTGCAAGTATTGTGCATTCCCATATAAATGAATCCAACATGAAGCTAGGCATAGTGGAGCACACTTTAATCCCAGCACTTGTGAGGCAGAGCCAGGAGAATCTCTGTGTCGTTGAGGACAGCATAGTCTACATACATACAGCTCCAGGACATCAAAGGCTGCAGATAGAGAAACCTTGTCTCAAAATTAAAATAAAATAGAGAAAATAAAAAATCAACTGAAATAATGAGTCTCAACTCTAACAATTCCTTGAATTGCAGGGTTGCTGAGCTCAATAAAGGTCTAGAAATATTAAATCCCTCGTTGACCTGCACAAAACATTTTGAATTAACTGGGATTTTGTTTCAAAAAGTGCCTGTGACACACAGAAGACAAAATATAAAGAAAAAAGAATGACAGCCACTAAAAAAAACAAAAAAAGATGCAGATGATTCCTGACTACCTTTCTAATTCCCTGAAGAACAGTTGTACATTGGCAGACACCGAAGCATCTGTCCACCACTGGATCCTGCTGTAGGTCTACTTGTCCTCTCCTGACAATGACCCATGAGCAGTATTTGAGCACAGTCCTTTCAAGTGGGCAGGGGTGGGGCAGGGACAGTTGAGAAACCAGGAAAAGGTGGAAAACTCTCCTAGCTCTGAAGGAAGAGACTCCAATCAGTAGTTCAATTTAAAGCATACAATAGTTTCAATGCATGCAGTTTTAAAATCCCATCTACCTTTGTACTTATTAGGGCAAATCACAGCCACAACGCTCCCAGAGCTCAGGTTTCTAGGACTGCCATAGAAGCAAAGTAGACAATCAGAAAGTGCTGAGCTCCAAAACAGAAAACAGGTAACAGTTTATTCTTCCTCCAAACTCCTTAGAAAGACATGGATCTCCTCGAACTTTCTTCCCCACTCATCCTGTTATCCCATCCCCAACTCCAGCAGGCATTCCCAGAAAATCAGCCATCCAAGCCTGCAAGAGAAACAAGCAAGCCAGCAAAAGCAGGTTGGCTAGCCTAGATCTTCACCCTCCTTCTCTCTTCAAATCCAATCCTCAGGTCTCATCCCCAGCTCTGTACCAGACTACCTGTTGTGGGCTCTCCTTGCTCTCTGCCTCCATTCCCAAGGAACTAAGCCAATGCTGGGAGAATACTCTGCTTCCCTCTGCCCTGTGTACCTCCTCAACTCTGTTTCCTAGCCCGTCCCTATTCCCAAGGGTCAACTCCCAATACCTAGAAACACATTCTACACAGAACCCCCAGTGGTCGTACCTATCAACAACTCAGAAGCATTCCTTGACAGACAACACTACCACACTCTGGAACCAGAGAAGGTAACAGAAACCAAAGAACAAGACACCCACCCAGCAAAGAACAGATAGAGGCACCTTACTGTCCCAAACCCAGATGCTTGTATATTCCCATAAGAACACAATCAGTAACAGCCAGGACAATGTGTATCTACTAGAGCCCAGCAACACACCACAGTAAACTCTGAGAAATGCAATATGGCTGAAACTCAAGACAAAGACTAAAAATAACCTTCATGAATATGATAGAGGTCCTTGCTCTGATTACATTTATGTCACTTGACACAAACTGGAGTCATATGAGAGGAGGAAACTCAACTGAAATGTCTCCATAAGGTCGGGCTATAGGCCAGGCTGTAGAGCATTTTCTTAATTAGTGATTGACCGGGGAGGACCCAGCCCACTGTGAGTAGTGCTACCCCCAGACTGATGGTCCTTGGGTCTATAAGAAGCAAGCTGACAAAGCCATGTAAGCAAGCCAGTAAGCAGCACCTATCCACAGCCTCTGCGTTGGCTTCTGCATCCAGATTCCTGCCCTGTTTGAGTTCCTGTCCTTGCTAACCTTCATGATGAACCCTGCTGTGGAAGTATAAACCAGATAAACCCTTGCCTCCCCAACTTGCTTTTTGGTTATGGTGTTTCACTGCGGCAACAGAAACCCTAACTAAGACAATCTTTTAAAAATAAATGAGTAAATCCCTTAAACAAATCTACGTAAACACAAACAAAAAGTGGGAGGAAATAAATAAAACTGAAAGAAATAAGGGAAACAACTATCTTGGGGTAACTCTAACCAAATAAGTCAAAAACTTGTATCATTAAAACATTAAGAAAGAAATTGAAGAAGATATTTGAAAATAGATCTCCCATGTTCATGGATCAGTCATGGTATTGGTGCAAAAACTGACATGTTTGATGAATTTGAATTGAAGACACAAATATAAATACACACACCTTTGAACACCTGATTTTTTATAAAGAAGCCAGAAATACAACTGGAAAAGAGACAGCAATTTCACAAAATGGTGCTCGTCAAACTGGATAGTTGCATATCAAAGAATGCAAATAGATCTATGGTTATCACTCTGCACAAAACTCAACTTCAAATGGACCAAAGACCTAAACATAAAACCAGATACACTGAACCTGGTAGATGAGAAAGTGGCAAATAGCTTTCAACTCATTGGCACAGAAAGAGTTTCTGAACAGAACACCATTAGTATAAGCACTAAGAAGAACAATAATTAAATAAGACCTCATGAAACTGAGAAGCTTCTGTATAGCAAAGGACAGCATCATTCAGACAAAGCATCAGCCTACAGAATGGGAAAAGTTTTTTACTAACTACATATCTGATAAGGTCCAATATCCACAATGTATACTAATCACAAAAATAATAACCCTAGCTATAAAGAAAACAACCTGAAAATGAGTTACAAATCTAAACAGAGAATTCTCAATAGAGGAAACTCAAATAGCTGAGAAACAGTTACAGAAATGTACAACATGCTTAGCCTTCAGGGAAATGCAAATCAAAACTACTTTTGAGATTCATCTTACATACAGCAGAATGGCTAAGATCAGTAAAACAAATGATAGCTCATAGTGGCAAGGACACTGAATAAGGTCAACACTCATCCACTGCTGGTAGGAGTGTAAATTTGTATAGGCATTATGAAATGAAGCTCTTCAGGAAAACAGGGATCGAGCTACCTTAAGAGTCAGCTATATCATTCTTGGGCATATACCCAAAGATGCGTCATACAACCACAGAGACACTTAGTCAACCATGTTCATTTCTGCTTTATTCATAATAGCCAGAAACTGAAAACAGCTTAGATGCACCTCAATAGATAGAAGGATAAAGAAAATGTGGTAGATTTACACACCGGAATAGTACGTAGTATTTATAAATAAAAACATGAAACTTGCAGATAAATAAAACTAGGAAAAAATATTCCTTTGTGGGGTAACCCAGACCTCGAAATACAAATATAGTATACAATTACTTATATATAAATATTATCTATTAGTCAATAAGAACCAAGCTACAACCCATAGAATTACATAAGTTCTGTATACAATAAAGGGCTCAGGGAATAGACAATTTTCTCTAGAAAAAGAGAAAGGATAGGTATTGTTGGATTGGAAAAGGTGGAGCTGGAATGAGAGGAACAAGTGGGAAGTGGTAAAGGGAAATATGGGGAGAAACAGTTAAAATTAAGCAGCATTGAGGAGTAGTATGGGAAACCTAATACAGTGGAAACTTCCTAAAATAAATACATGTATGAGGGCAATCTAAATGACTGCACCAAAATGGGGGAGACAAGAGTTCTTTAAATAGACATCATTTGCCACCAAATGAAGCTTTTGTACTGGGAATTGGTTACAACTAACTGAGCTGTTAGCCAAAGGGGTCCCAGGGGAACTCCCCCAACAACCCAGGGTGTTTTTGAGACTACAGGTTGCTCTCCACAGCAACAGTAATGCCCAATTGCTGAAACACCATCTTCACACTGGGTTGTGAAGCACTGGGCTTCAACGCATTGATCTTCTCATTGAGCAGTTAAGTCTATGGTAACTGTGGGACTAGGGCATCGTTGTCATAGGCCTGACCCTGCTTCTTTTTGAAGAAATGCGGATTTGGGGACTTTAGGAAACCAGCAGAATCTTTTAAGTGGGTCTTAATGGGCCATATTAGTAGGAACATGGAGTGCTAAGGATCATTTGAACTGTGTGGGCCTAGCTCAAGAGGCCTAGAAATTGTTCTTGTGATATTTTGATGATGAATGTGACTGTCTTCCCTCCTTGACTGAAAAGTCTGCCTGAGGCTAAGGCGAAGAGATTTAGATTAAATGCATCTCAAAAAAGCCTAGCATAGGTTCTGCCCTGTGGTTCACTCTTATGAAGAGTGTTGTAATCAAATGTAGCAATCTGGAAAAGAAAAATACAAATGTAAGGTTCAAAGATAAAAGATGCACCAGGAAGTGGAATGAAACTAAATCCAGTGTTAAGGGGATAAATGGACTAAGGATATTTAAGTGAAATAAAGGGAGTGGTGACCTTCAGGCAAGATGACACCTGGCTAAGCTTCCATTTTGTGAAAAGAATGTCCCCTAAGGAATGCTGGCACCTATTCTAAATTTACAATGCATTTTGCAGCTGTATGGTGCATAATTATAACATATTAGCATTATTATGAACTGGGTTTTATTTATGTATTTGTGGTTATATGAAGAATAGTTAGATCATGTTGGGTATTATTCTGGCCAGATTACTGTTTTCATTTGGAATAAGGGATATGATTGTGTATCAAATTGACAAGGGGTGGACTGTGATGGCTATTCTTGGTTGTCAACTTGACTATATCCTGAATGAACTACACCCCAGAAATGGAGGGCACGCCAGATCTGCATCATGGACACATGCTTTTTGATACAGATCTTGAGATGGAATAACTCGAATTTTCAATACAGATTGACACACTCTTTTAATCCAAATCTTGAGGCATAGTGGCCATGCTTACAAAGATCTATAATAAAAAGGAATTAAGAGACAAGCTTAGATCCAGGCATTATAGTATATGCCTCTAATCCCAGCACTCAGGAGACACTGGCATGCAGATCTCTGAGTTCAATCAGGGCCAGCTGGTCTATAGAGCAAGTTCCAGATCAGCCAAGTTACTGACAACAGAAAGCTGGTGAAGATGTAATTGAACAAAGGGACCATGTTCCAGCCCAAGCAAGCAGCAGAACCTGGCAGCTTCAGCCATGTGGTTCTGGCTTTAGAATTTAAGGATGGACTATAAGGCCACTAAGGCCATGAATTTTTCAGGGTTGTTCCTAAATATTTGCCCAGAAATACCATTGTGTGGGGCAGCCATGGTTGTGCCTTTGCTGGCAGCTGGACTGAGTAATGTGCAAGAGTCACCCAGGTGGTACCAGTCTTAAAGGCATAGGGAGTCATGAAGAGCAGCTAGAGCTTGGTACTGTGAGAAGCCAATAGGGGCCATTAGTGATGATGCAGCCTCAATGGCAGTTGAAGGCCGAGGACTGAAGGGTAATACAAAGAAGTTGAGACTTGGCATCCTAAACAGAGCCTGGAAAAGGCTAAAGGTGGAAGTGCAATTGCAGCAGAAGACCTCATCATTTTGGAGATGCCAGTACCACAAAGTGATCACCAAGAACAGCAGCAGCAGAAGCTGTGCTCAGAAGCTGTGCGGTAAAGTCTGGATTGCCTTAGAGACCCCAAGTAGAGATGCCAGGCTGTGGGAGACCTGCTGAGGAAAGCTGTTAACAGGAAGTGGAACCAGCCCAAGAGAAAGAAGTGTATTTCAGTCAACAAAGCTCAAAGGAGTTGGAGATCTGAAGAACATTTTGACATCAGACATGGAGAGATGAGTTTGGACTTTGCCCAGATAGTTTTTGATCTTGCTTTGGTATGTGATCTGCTTTTTTATTTTGATATTATAGGGGTTTACAGTTAAGAGACTACATGAATCTCAGAAGAGATTTGGACTTTGGACTTTTAAACATTGTTGAAACTGTGATAGACAGTGGAGATCTTCAAAGTTGGACTGAATGCATTTCTGCATTATGTTATGGCTATAACCTATAGGGACCAGGGAGTGGACTGTGGTGGTTTGAACAGTTATGGCCCCCATAGACTCATGTGTTTAAATGCCTGGCCCATAAGGAATGGCACTCTTAGGAGACATGGCCTTATTGGAGTAAGTATGGTCTTTTTGGAGGAAGTGTGCCACTGTAGAGACAAGCTTTGGAAGACAGTCCCCTTCTGCTGCCAACTAATCAAGATGAAGAACTCTCACTTCCTTCACCAACAGCATGTCTGCCTGCATGCTGCTATGTTTCCTGACATGATGATAATGGACTAAACCTCTGAACCATAAATCAGCCCCAATTAAATGTTTTCCTGTATAAAAAATTACCTTGGCCCCACAAAGCCAGGCCCAACTATAAATAAGATGAATAACAATTGACCTCCAGGGAAGAGAAATCTCCCTGAGAATTCCCTTCTTTTTCCTTTCCAGGTAAAAATGAAACACCCGTGATGTCTGCTGGTAGAAGTTCTAATCCTGATGCTGTCCTCTGGACTTATACTACTCAGACCTTTGATGGGCCATTGACAAGGACATCAAACAGCTAGAGACCCACTGGGACCCACTGGGACCACTGGACCCAGGAATTCACTCCTGGCCTGGAACACTGATTCCTTCCTGTCTGCGCCTGAGCACTGAGCAGATCTTGGGCCCCAGCTCTAACCCCAGTAGTAACACCAACCCCACGCAGTTCTGACACAACCAAGATAATAGGAAAGACAGGCTCCAGTCAGAGACAGGGCAGTTAGCACTAAGGAGATCCAGATGGCGAAAGGCAAGCACAAGAAACATAAGCACCAGCAACCCAGGGTACTTGGCCTAGTTCTCTCACACTAGAAAGTCCTGAATTTCTCCATATCATCAGGAAAGCAAGATTCAGATTTAAAATCACTTCTAATGATGATGATAGAGGACTTTAAGAAGGACATAATAACACTCTCAAAGAATCTGAGGAGAACACAGGTAAACAGGTAGAAGTCCTTAAAGAGGAAATACAAAAATCCCTTAAAGAATTACAAGAGAACACAACCAAACAGGTGAAGGAATTGAACAAAACCATCCAGGACATAAAAATGGAAGTAGAAACAATAAAGAAATCAATAAAAGGGGAAAAGCAGGAGGGGAGGGAAAGGAGGAGGAAAGAGGAGCAAGAGAACAACAGAAGACCAACCTTAAGGTCAACCAGAGCATAACCTAAGTCTACAACTTCTGATCTTGTGCCCCTTCATACCTTCTTCCTTTCTTTAGCCTGAGAGCAACGCACATGTATCTAATACTATACATCGCATCTGTTACTAAAAAAGGATGTTCAAATCCAAATTCAGCAGATAATTCAATCCTACTTTAAAACGCTATGGTAACTAACTTTCAGAAAGAGTAAACAAGAGGCAGAGCCACGTGCACACCTCCTTCCTTTACATGTTTGCTTCTCAACGGGTAAAGCCCTATGAGAGGCACTCAAGAAACACCAACACACCCACAGTTCCCACCTGTTCTCATAAGCCTGCCTTACTACTCTAAAATGTTACAAGTTACTTATTTTATTTTAAAGAGGACAACAAAAACTTTCAATAATTATCATTCTGAAATATGCCTTTTTCATATGTTAAAAATCCTGAGTAGACATAAGAACTCACATCTGCAATCCTTACCACGAATGAATGGAGGCAGGCAAATCAAGGTTCCAGGCTAGTTTTGGCTACCTGAAACTAAGTCTCAAAAAACAGCGAGTGCGAAAAAATGAAAGGAATGTTCTATATCACAAGGTATGCTATCGTCTCATGGCGTCCTATAAGCTCTGGTGGTGACAGAGCTGCCACTGTTCCTCAGTACAAGCTGTTCTCATTTGTTGCCTATTACGCACCATGTGAGAATTGGATGTGTTCGTTTTGTTTACTATTTACATTGTGTTCAAAGGATTGGTGTGATACAGGATTGAAGTTTGAAATGATTATAAACATAAGGTGCAGACTGGGGAGTGAATTTATTACCAGTGAAGCAAACAATTATCACTGAAGGAACATCCCCAGTTCCTTATTTTCCTAAAAACTAACCACCATATATTAAGTGAAGTGAAAATGATTTTATTATTCTTCAATCGGTATTATTTTTGTTTCCATTAATAGTATTAAATAATAGTGTATTTCATAAAAGAGGTGACATACAGTCAATGAAACATAAACAGTAAACTCAGAGGTACACAGGGTACCTCCTCTATGTCGACTAACTCTACACCACAGTAATGGCCCATTATTCCCACTGTGTTGTTAACAGCTAACAATTACAACTCCAAGTCTGGACCAGAACCAAGGACTGTTCTGTTACTTCCCTCGTGTTGCAGAGTGCCACGAATCTAGAACATTTGTCAGAGTTTGCAAGAGTAGGCACTGTCACATGCACACCCCTACTCATTCCTTCCCACCCAATGATGAGAACAAGATGCTGGAGTGTATTCCTTGGGCTAATGACCAAATTGCCTGTCTGGGCCCTTGGGAGAGCCCTATCCAGACCATAACTAACTATCTTCTTTCTGCTTTTTAATTATCACCTTCCAAGATATATAAACCTAAACACTAGCCAGGTCTCTGGATTCTCTACAATAGCCCAAGGCATAAGTCTTTTATATCCTGGACAAACAATTGCAAAATTCTGTGTTCCCTTTTCCTATGACTTGGAAATCCAATCCTGCCATGTGTTTCCATCATCAGCCTCATCCCAACAGCCGCAGGAAAAATAAGAATGAAGCAAACACAGTCCTAAAGAAGGGAGGAGCAGGAAATCTCTCCTGTCATTCTCCAGTTCTGGCATTTAGTCCTTTAACTTGCTGCATATCCACATTCAACTGTGACTATGGATGCCATGAACTGGAAGCAATAGTGCTGTAGACACAAAGTGGGGCCATAGAGCAAAGGGAGCTTGTAAATGCTAGCTTTACCTGCCACTGCATTCTACTAACATCCATGCCACAAGCTTTAGACAGGGTGTGGTTAGTGAGTAGCTAAATGAAAAAGAACTGAATCTCTTCCACAAAGTGACACAGTTAGGCAGACTCTCGAGACAGTTCCAAATATCCAGAAATGAAGATGACACCAAAACAATGAACTAACTCAGTGAAGAAGACATTAGCTAAAACCAAAGCTAACATAATACATGACATTGAGAATACTGTGGGGAAATAAAACTGGAGCAGTGTTCCAGACTGCAGCAGCGTGTTCACATAATTTTCTAAACATGGGACTACATACATTAGCTAATTTTTGATATTATACAGAAAGATTTATGTGCCACAAGAGTAAATTGAAAATTAATGCATTATTATATTTGGTTTTCCATTCAAAAGAAAAGACAAAAATAATTTCTTGTGACTATATTGGAATGCTCTTGATTCATTATTAATTTCTGTATCAGCTTTGCCTAACAGCCTAGTAACTTAAAAAGATACTTTTCTTCTGATACAGAAGAAGGAAGTAGGTTAGATGAAAGCCACAAACAGCAGGTCAGAAAACACAGGTCTGAAATAAGAATGTCAGTTCAGTAAAAATGGTAAGAAACAACAAATATTAGAATAGTGCCAATAGTTAATATCTAAGAGACCAGCAAAAGCAAGAAAACAGCTAGGAGGTCAGTGAAGTGACACAACAGGTAAAGACACTAGGGCTAAGCCCGCCAACCTCAGTCTCATCCCTGTGCACTACAGTGGGATGAAAGAAGTCAATACTATGGGCTGTCCTCTGACCTCTACACATGCTGTGTGGTACACACATGTGACCTTCATACATACAATAAAATTTATGTAATTTTGTAACATTTTTAAAGAAGATAACCATTGGAGAAAAGGTGGTCATGGGGTGGGTACAAAAATTACATACTTAAAGCTCACAGTGGAATACTCAATAAGTAACAGAAAGGATGTATGTAGAGTTTCAGAGAAAACCCAGAGTAGACACAGATGTAGGAGTTAATAGACCTGGGGTGGGGGTTGGGGGAGCTGAAATACTGAGGATGGCAAAGACACCAAATCAGAAAGAGAAAGCATATAGAGAAATGAAGAGAACCCAACCCAGGACTGTTTTCAAGAGGAAGAAAATCCTATGACGATGGCTGACATGATGCAGGTCAAAGAAGAAAAGAAATCATACAATCGAGAGAGCACCACATTCTTTCTTATAATGGGCAATGCCTGGATCCTAGATGTGTTGGACAGAAAATGTCCACGGTAACTATGCTTTCTGTTCTGAAGAACTGGGCTTGCTAACTGTGGAGCGAACATGAAAGAAAGACAAAAACTAAAAATGAAAACTGAAGAGGAAGTTAGAACGAGAAGGAAGAAGAGGAAGGAAGAGGAGGAAAGGAAAAGGACAGGGGAAGGTGGAGCAGCAGCAGCAGATACTGAAGTACCTGATCAAGCACTTGAGCATCCAGCAGAAAGTGACTGGGGAACAAGGGGAAATCCATAACAGTCAGTGGGCTGGCGGGTATCAGCCAGAGCATGTATGTGTGGAAAATGTCTCAGGCAGAGAATCTCTCGGGTGGGCCTCTCCTGGGTCTTCAATGGCATAGATAAACTGTAGTTGGATCTTTTGTTTTGAGAAGGTGCCTGGGAATTGTTCACCTCCCAGCCGTGTTTTTATACAAGGTTTTTATTTTTGCTCTATTTTCTCTTTTGTACCCTCCAGGACAGTATCTTACTTTCGGCTGCTCTACCATTCTCCATTCTCAGAAGCCTAGGCGACCATCCCATTCCAGGTGAAGGGATCTTAGAGGACATTCTAAGGTAAACACACTTGGGTCTGAAGTGGGAGAAGGCGCAGCCCGGCCTACAGGAACAGCACGTCAGTGAGTTCAAACAGCTTATGACAATTTACTAATACACTGTACACTACAGTAGATCACAGAATGAGAAAGTAAGAAGCATAGGCAAGCTACTGTCATAGATAGAAAAAACTAATGTGGTCAGAAATTGAAGAGGCAAAGGAGAGAAAGGAAGATAGATCTATGCTGAATGGATGTTATAAAGCCTGGATGGATACATGGGAAGGAGTGAACCAGCATTGGCCTTGTCTACCAGTAGCATCACAACATAAAGAGAAAAGGCTGAGTAAATGTGGTACCAGTATTATAAAAATCTGAAAACAGACTATTAATCTACCCATTAAATTGTTCCACCCCTATTTCCCATACCATTAGCACACAGAAGCACACATACACAAACAAACACACACGCATGTGCTCACACACACAGACATACATATCACTCCACCCAATCATTACTACAGGATAAACTTTCTTAATATGCATGCGAAAGGGGTTCTACAGTTTATTAAACAGATAGTTTGAACAAATGTTATAGGCTATATAGTCTGAAGCATATCATGTGAGTTTTATATCTATATTTTACTCAAGATTTTACATGATAATTCTTGAAATGCCTTGCTATTTGGATATCACTTGTGGTGTGAATATAACTATCGTGGTTCATTAGATAATAAAAATATAATCAATTGTAGCTAATATTAGAGTTGTACTGATAAAGTTTGTAAAGCATTTATAATAAGAAACTAAACAATTTTTAAAACCTCCCAATGATGTTTTTCATGAATCAATGTACTTATAAATGCTTCCCCCAAATAATGATTTTAATTATTAAATGATTAACAGAGTTGTACTCATGAAAAATGGCCATGAAAGCTGCAAATACCTGAGGTACTCACAGCTGTGGAGTAGGGGTTCTGAGCTCCAGTATTTTCAGCCCAGCAGCCACATCCATAAAGAGCAGCCTAGGAAAACAGAAAATAGATACATATAACACTTCTTAACTATTACACTAATTACCAGTTTTCAATACAAGATAAAAGTCATATCTACCTAATAAAACAAAGTTTAATAACAATACACAAAATAGACAACAAAATATAAAGTGCCATAGTGAAACCTACTACACTATATGCTAATTAAAAATAAAAAGTATAAGAGCCCCCATCTCAAGAAAACAAGGTGGACTGAAAACAAGGAGAAGACTGAAAATCACACAGGAGTTGTCTTCTTGTGCACACACATATACACGAGCGTACACACACACACACACACACACACACAGAGAGAGAGAGAGAGAGAGAGAGAGAGAGAGAGAGAGACATGGAGAAAACAGAAAGTAAAAAAATAGTTTATAACAGCAGAAGTTGCATAAAAAACTATGCAAACAATAGTTTTAAAACTCTTATGGATGCATCATCTCTTTCTAAATATGCAATAATTCATTTCTGTTAACCATATACTCATTCTGCCATGCCAAGGACACCAGAACTTATTCTTCCTACCTAACTGTATCTTTGACGAATCTCTCTGTCCCCTTCACTCTTTCTCCCTAGTAGCTAGCAACATATAATAAGTCAATATATACTTGAGTCAAACCATATTATGCCTCATAAATATATATAGATATTGCGTGTCATTCAAAAATTAATAGGGCTGAAGAGATGGCTTGTGGATTAAGCACATGCCCTGCCAGCATAAGGACCACAATTTGAATCCCAAAACCTACATAAAAGTCAGGCAGGCATGGCAGTCACCTGTAATCCCAGTACTAGACAGTCAGGAGCGTAAGCCCAAGGGCAGGCTGGTTAGCGACAAGCTGGAAGCAGGAAGCAGGATTACCGGTCTCTGGTACCAGCTACTGCATTAGTGTGCTCCTTTTATGGAAAACAGTAAGACGGCTGAGAAAACAATAAGCTGAGGCAGCTGCAACATCTATCACCTATACAGAATATTTTTAATATATAACGCCTGTGATACAATCGTACTACCAAAAAAGGTAGGAAGCGTTTAGACATTTTTTAAAGGCTTGTTTGAAATGGCTGCATTTTACTCAAAGAGTTGAGTAATAGAGGCTCAAAGTCTATATCATTACTGCATTATTTGTTACTGTCCAATTCTAAATAATTTCAGATGGTTAAGAAGGAAGATAGCTTTAGGCCATGATATTAAGAGTAAATATTATAAAAGGAATTTTCTTAAGGACAAGAAAGAAAAGGATGAGCAATATTGTGCATTCTTTCTTAGGAAAGCATCTTCTCTAGCTTTCTAAAAGGTGCCTTCACCTTTTTTTTTTTTAAACTAAGGTTTTGGATGATCAGGATAATACCGGGAGCAGGACAGGACATGGGACAATATCTAGAATTCTCAGTGAAGGACATGAGTTTCTTCCACTGAGGTCTTACGTTCTCTTGTATTTTAGTTGACTCAGCTATGGCCCAAGAGGGCTAGTTGAATGGCTTATCACAAGCGTCTGCTGACTGTATTATGAACTCCATGTATTGAATCAATTCCTAAGGCTTTCTGTTGTTACACTGACAACAAGTGTCAGGAGGAAAACAAAGCATGTTTTTTAACATAGTGTTTTCAAAAGTAAGAAAAGATTTCCTACTCTGTGTCATATTGGTTGTTGGTTTTACTTTGGGAAGAGTTATTGTTTTAGGATTTTTTTTTTTTCCAGATAGAATCTCCTGTAACCCAGCCTGGTCTCAAACTCAGTATGAGGCTGAACTTGAACCCTGAGCTGCTGAACTTGCTGTATCTGCCTCCCAGTGTGGGGGCAAGTATGCACTGACACACCTAAAGGCCGCTGCAGTGATAGCTGGAGACCTCAAGTGTGGTTCACATGAATATGGGAGATTTCATTCTGACAGTCTCTGGATTCCTAATGAAGAAGATGGTGAGGGGAAAGCTTTTGTATTTAAATGAGAGAGAAAACAGACTAGGTATTGTAAAACGTGTAGGGCTTTAGAAGGGAATTGAGCTATTTCCAGAGAGTAGAATCGGGACTATGATGGAAGCTATACTAAATAGCTATCTGCATCACTAAATGAAGAACTTTGTACCAGTCGGAAAGGCTCGAAAGGATAACATATTCCTATATGAGGCAGTGAGTTCTCATAAACAAACAGATGGTTGCTTCATGGACATTCCTACTTGGTAGAGGATTGGAGTGACTGGGGTCTAAGAACATTAAATAAAACATAATAGAATGCCACAAGAAGTTGACATTTTATCTGGGTACTCTGTTCTTCAAGTGTGCAGCCAATGCAGCTATAGCTACTATTACAGGGAAATATGATGTGCATGGCAAGGTATGAACTGTGGCATTCCAGAACTTGGGAATTAAAGCAAGTATATTCCAGTTCAAATTATATTTTACAATCTGCTTTCTATTAAATATCTACAACAGGTATGGCAATTTTTACATATAGTGCATTTGAGCACTTACAATACATTGAAATGTGTCTCGTTTCTGCACATTTTTACTTAGCCTTTAAGAGGACTTGCTTTTGGGCTTCACGGTTTTATTCTCTCTCATTTGATGCTTCATATCTCCAAGTAACAATGCCTCTTTGACCCAGCAATTTAATACAATTAAGCAACTGTGTTTTCCTCTGCAAGCACTTTTGACTCTTCTAGTTCTCGTAGTTTTATGACTTTTTAGCTTTTACAATTGTGTATTTTTAAACAAGTAAAGCCAATCAATGTATAGATTTCACAGAAGTTCCCTGCATGATGGCAGAATAGCTTCAAGACTTCTGGATGTAAGTCAAACAAAAATCAGAGAAAGTTGGAGGATTATAAAGTACTGGAGACAACTGTTAGTCTTCCGTATCGTCTCTACCAAGACATCCAAACCTGACTTAGAAAGCTTGATTTTCTTACTCTAAACTTGACAAATATACAGTTTCATAATATGGGGAAATGTGACTGAACAAAGGCTTTTATGGTGAGTGAAAAGTACTACATATATATATATATATATATATATATATATATATATATATACACACACATACACAACATACACATACACACATGGGAAATAATCTATGTGGTAGGCAAAAAGGAACAGAAAATCAGTTGTGGTTATCATCCACACCCCAGTAGTTAGTATAAGACTATAAGAAACCTATCCACATCAAAGGTTGACTGGGGATATCACTGGGAGCTTTGTAAAAATGGCTACTACAAATCAGTCTGCTCTAAGCAATCATTAACAACCATGACCAAAGCAACAGTGACACTGACTGTTCTTCAAATGTGAGAGAGATATAACTAATAAGTTTCATTTCAAATGTAAGAGAAGATCTAAATGCTGAGTTTTAAATAAAATCCTCACCACCTCTTTAAAAGACTACAGGAGAGTGTCCTGATTCACAAATATTTACAAAAGTCATAAGAAATGTACAAAATCAGGTCATAATACCCACAACCCTTAGTATTTCAAAGTCATTATTAGGTTTCATTTTCAGTACAGAAGATTGAAGGTGGGGAGGGCATATTGAAAAAAGTTCTGCAAGTGAATTAAAACTAAGCAAGCATCACATCAATTAGAGACTCTTCATTACTAGATACAGGGATGACTGGGAATCTTAACTACTCTGTGAAATGGCTAAAGTCAGAGGAGAGACATAGAATGCCAAAATGTCACTGTGACTTGAATGAAGGAAATAAAAGTGTTACTGTAAAACCATGGTCACACTTACAAAGCAATGGGCAATGGGCAGGGAGCACTTGCTCCTACTAAGTGGTACTGACTAAGAAAGAGGGAAATTAATACACATTTACTGCATGTCTACTACAAATACAGGCCAGTGCCACCCAGGCTGCTGGGGGCTGGGGGTGGATTATTGGTTATAAAAATCAGCAAGAGCCCTGTCACCATGAGATGATGCTTTGAAGAAATAAAATTGAAAAGGAATTTTGTTCTTGATCTATATAAAGAAAATGTTCGAGAACAAGGAGTTTTATTTTTCCTAAGGGAAAAATGTCCCTAGCAGTTTAAAAGTCATGCTTAGAAATGATCTGATTTTGTTTTTAAAAGGAGTTTAAGAAAGCCACAAATCCTTACCTGCCCAACTCTCCCTGGATGTTTCAAGGCCAAGCCTCCACTGGAGACAGCAGCAGCAACATTCCCTTCGTGATCGACCACTACAGCACCCACTGTGTCCAAGGTGTCATTTTCCTATGGAACAAAGGGATATGAGTGTTTACCAGACCTGGTGTGAGGCATCAGACATGACCACACAGTGGTTACTGTTCACCAGACCTGGTATGAGACTTCAGACATGACTACACAGAGGGCATAGTACTTAGTAGGCCTGGTATAACTCAAAAATATCTGAACTAATCCTTAAGTGCAACATCTATAACTCCTCATTTCTTTACTATTTTGTTATTTTTCTCTTAATCGCAATAAATGACTGAGAATTTGTATGTGAAAAGATCTTTTTTTTTTTTTTTTTTTTTACATACTAACACAAGAAACATTTTATCAAGAAGATGTAACAATTATAAATATCTACACATCATCAAGTGTTAGGGTTTCCAGTTTCATAAAATAAACACTAATGGACATAAAAAGTCAAATAATTTCTGATATAGTAATAGTGGTGATTTCAATATATCACTCGAATTTATAGAGGCTACCTAAAAAATCAAAAATCATCAAAGAATCTTTAGAGTTAAACTCTGCTATAGATCAAAATGGACTTAGCAGATATACAGACTATCCCACCCACCAGAAGGCACATTCTTTTTTTTTTTTTACTTTTATTAATACCCTTTATTACTACTAATAATAATTAATATTTGAAGAATGCATGCAGACTTCTGTGTTTGTAGTCATCCTTTCTTTTTTTTTTTTTTAATTTTTATTTTCAGCAAATCAAAAAAATTTAAAAAGCATTCAAACAGAATAAAATGAAAAGAAACAAACAAGCAAAATACCAAGGGTCAGATATACTTATACAAGAATTCTATAGAGCCTTCAAACAAGCAATACTTTTTGAGTTATGTTTAAAAAATTCAGAACCACAATAAGCTCCTTCACAAAGCAAATAATATTGAAATAGTGAAATCAAGTGTAAACCCAACAAAAATATATAAGTTATAGTCCAGTCTCCCTCATGAATATACATACAAAAATTCTCAGTGAAGTAGTTGCAAACTGAATACAAGAGATATAAAAAAATAATATTCCATGAATAACTGAACAACTGTTTTTTTTTTGTTTTTTTTAGAAGACCATACTCCATATACAGGCTGCATGTTTTGGGATAGCCCCCACTCAGATGTTGAGACCTACATGAAAACCAAGCTGCACATTTACAACATATGTGCAGGGAGGCCTAGGTTCAGCCCATGAAGGTAGATCTGTGTAGACTAGGTATGCTCCACGGTTGGTGATTCAGTCTCCTCCCGTCACATAATAATCAAAACACAAAATGCACAAAACAAAGAAAGAATTTTAAAAGCAGTAAGAGAAAAAGGCCAAGTAACATATAAAGGCAGACCTATCAGAATTACACCAGACTTCTCACCAGAGACTATGAAAGCCAGAAGATCCTGGTCAGATGTCATGCAGACCCTAAGAGAACACAAATGCCAGCCCAGGCTACTATACCCAGCAAAACTCTCTATTACCATAGAAAAGATCTGTGATCTAAGTGAGCTAATAAACATGATTTCATGCAGACTTCCATTCAGAGGAGACGAGAATGGCATTCACCATCCTTGAGTGCAAGACACTGTCAACAATCCTGTGCTTAAGAGAAACTGTGACATAGTCTCTTTTCTGCTTATTAAAATGCTTGGCAACTGGTGACAGAAACTTTGTGTCACAAACTAGAAGGAATTTTTGTGTCTCTGTGCCTTCTCCCCAGTCTCACATATTTAAGGATTTAAAAGTTAGAAATGATAAGCAAGGGTTTTCTGGACATCTGTGCCACAAAGACAAACTACTGAATAAGAACAGAATGAAAGGAGTCAGGGGATAAATTCATTACCATATATTAAAAAGGAAGGTTAGTGTAGGTTGTTAGGTCAATAGCAGTCATGGTAGTATTCTTGGGCTAGGGAAAGGGTTTCAAACTGTATGCCAACTCCCTGGCATGAATGAAAGAACCAAGCACAACCCCAGGTTCACAAGGGTAGCTGGCTACCCCAACACTGTGGCTAGATACTCAGAGTGCTGAGCAAAACTTATGTGTACTGAGGAATCCTAAGAGGTAAAGAAACACATAAAGGTATTGACTTTGGCAGAAACACAGTATTGACTTTGGCAAAAAAAGGTTCATGGGAATGAAGTCAGGTATTACATTTCTAATCTCATGTGTAGCCACACTTGAAGGAAAGGTAGCTGACTATCATCCCAGAATGCTACAGTTCTGCTCACAGGCAGGAACATAATTTTCAGGGACAGCATCAGGCTCAATCATCCCTGAGCAGGGTCTCTAGCTCCTGTGTTATCACTTCATTCAGCATCTACTTATGCTTTCAGTATATCTACACTCCCTGTGTGCATAACAAGCCCGATGGTGATTAATTATAGTTTGTGACACGTCAGTGTCTGAGCAAGTCTTTCTCCTTTTTCAGAGCTGGCTTCATGTGATGTCAGAGGCTGCCACTAAGTAAAGATTTAACAGGAATGGCATTGCTCCTTGCAGCATTTATCTTCTTTGCTGGCTAAGACTGAGAATCAAAGTATAGAAACTCAGCAAAATGCATTGAAAAACAAGGTCTGATAACATTCCATGGGTCTATCATCAACCCCAAACCAAAAAGGGAGCTTTTAACGTGAATATGTTGAATATTACAAATCACTTTAAATTTTTTATCTTAGTAACCTCAATTACAAAAGGGTCAAATTACAAGTTTTATCTTCTCAAACTTTAATTTACAAACTTCAAAGAGAATCTGTTTATGTGAAAATTGCTTGTTTTTGTTTATTTTAAATAAACTGCAATGCTGATCTGGCCTAAGCACTCTACATGATAGATTTTTACAGAGGAAGCATGACACACATAGAATGATACCCAGTTTGATCTGCAGTAACTGTCCTAGCATTTCAACTGGGATACTGTAAACTAAGAGAACTTTTCTGCCTAACCAAAACACTATAGAAAGATAGAAAAGCCAATGTCAGTATAGCTGGGTTATACGGATGGATTTACTGTAATGTGGTTTTAAAAATAAAAAACGCAGACGCAGAAGAGAGGATTCTGTTCTAAATTAAGCTCCATATTCCTAAGAGTCTACAACACCTGCAAAAATCAGAAGTACTTCATAAATACTTCAAAACCATTCCACAGACTTCATATACTACCAGGCAAATTTTAAGATAATGAAGTAATATTTAAGGACTTTTATGAAGTGTAGATAAATTGAATTAAAGACAAATATTGGTATTTTTGGCATAATAATCTCACAGACCTCATTTGTATGGGAATGAAATCTTGGGCTAAAGCACACAATCACTGTTACTCTACAGACTTACCATTACACTCTTACACCCCATAAATACTTAAGAGTACATGGACCACAGATACACATGCAACTATTGTCCTTGACTGAAGCCGGCTATTTATGCTACTTTTCTGATAAAACTGTGACTAGAAAACAACTACGTATACTATAGGATTTTTGGTTTTTAATTTTTTTTTAAAGAATAAAGACATGCGTATGATTTTTTTAGGAAGTACATCAATATTATGGAAAAGATTAAAATCAACTTTCTGACAGTGATTTTATTTTTCTGTGCTTTAAGATGGAGACAGCTTTTATACAGTTTTTATAAGAATTAATGGGACTGACATCTGTGAACCACTTTAAAGGTAATAAATCTCCTGGGGGTTCAAAAATTTTTTTCACCAAAAGATTCTACCTCTAGCTAGGCTTTTAATTCTGAAACATCTAAAATTCGCCACTAATCTATCACTTGTCTCATTACATTAAAACTATCTTTCACTTATATAAAATTACTTAAATATCAACCAGCTAGCTGTAAGAATAAGTCTTAAAGCCAAAGAAGTTAAAAGGCCCAAGTGGGGATGTTTCCATCCCACTTAGAAATGGGAACAACATAGTCATGGGAGGTAGACGGAGGAAGTGAGCTGGGTTGGAGAAGGGAGGGGAATATGGGGAAGGATCAGGCAGGGGAGAGACAGGAAAGAGTCCCAGAGGGTCAAAAGAATGAATGGAAATATGCAGCTGACAGGGTGAGGGGAATTCGCTAGGAACTCCTAGAGACCTCAGATGAGGGAGGCCCCCAGGAGTCAATACAGGTGACCTTAGCCGAAATGCCCACCAGTGGGGATTTGGAATCTGAAGAGACTACCTTCAGTAGCCAGTAGAGGGACGGAGACACCAACCCACCCACAAAACTGGACCTGTCTGAAAGAAATGTAAGGATAAAGATGGAGCAGAGGACTGAAGGAAAGGCTGAGTAGTGATGGGCCCATTTTGAGACCCATCCCATGGGCAGACACCAATCCCTCACACTATTAAGATGCTATTATGTTGAGCTTGCAGGCAGGACCTAGCAAGCTGCCCTCTGAGAGGCTCTACCCAGCAGCCAACTGAGACAGATGGAGATACCAACAGCGAAACATTGGATGAAGGCCAGTGACCCATATGGAAGAATGAGGGAAAGGATTGAAGGCCCTCAAGCAGATGGCAACCCCACAGGAAGACCAATAGTGTCAGCTAATCTGGACCCCTGGGAGCTCCCATGAACCAAAGAGACTGAGCCAACCAACCAAAGAGCATACACAGATATTTAGCAGAGGACTGCCTTGGCTGGCCTCAGTGGGAGAGAATGCACCTAATCCTGCAGGGACTTGATGCACCAGGGTGGGAAGATACATGAGGGAGGGTGGCTGCCCTCTCAGAGTTGAAAAGAGGGAGAATGAGAGGAAGAACTTTGTGAGGTGGACTGGGAAGACAGACAGCATTTAGGATGTAATTAATTAATTAAAAAATAAATCTTAAGTATATGAATGTATCTGAAAGTCGGTATGCCATGGAATTATTCTAATAGAAAAGATCAGGGTGATAGTCAATCAAGGCAACAATTAGAATACACTAAACCCTCTCAATGATTGATTAGACCATCCATCCATTGGTCCTACACACTCCACATACAGGCAACACAAACTGGACTCAATGGGTTATAGACAGACAGATGGCAGGCAGACACAACAGACACACAGAGACATAAGGTTGAGGAGACAGATCCATAGAGAGTTATGTGCAAGACTAGGGGCTGGGGCAGGTAAATATAATCAAAATATGTTGTATGTATGAAATTATCAAAAATAATATATTTTATAAAGTAAAAGGTAACTCCATCTAAAGTTTTATATATGTATGTATATATTTTAGAAAGCTTAGATAGTTACAGATTTTCTTGTGATATTCTTGAAAGGTTTATGGTGCTAGTTATCACTACGGATTCACTCCTTTCCGCCCCACCTTCCATAAGACATCCATTTAACCCTCATGTTCCAGTATCCTCACTGTAACCCTTTATGCCACTACATTCTATCTGTCCTTGAAAGCCCTCGCCTCCATGGCCCTTTACTAACCTTCGTGACCTCCATGGTAATTCCAGACACAATACACATAACTGAAGATTCAAAGCTACCATTCACTAATGAGAAAAAGATGCAAGATCTGTCTTTCTGGGTCTGGGCTACCTAACTGAGAATAATCGTTTTCCTATCCACCTATTTACCTGGGACTTACTTCCATTTTCACTTTTCTTAACAGCTGAATAATATGCCCCATTGTGTAAGTATATGACATTTTCACTCTCCATCTATCAGTTGATAGACATCTATATTGTTTCTATTCCCCAGTTATTGTGACTGGAACTAATAAACATGAATGAATGGATGGGGCAAGAATGATTCCCTACTAGACACTGCAGGCTAACAAATAAAAAGCCTACAACCAGGAATAGGTTAGCATTTTTAAACTGTTGAAACTATTTTGAAACTGTCCTGGAGACAACCAAACACTGTAGGCTATTCCCAATGCTATTGATTTATCTTCAGACTCTATTGCTAAAGACACTAGATATTTGAGTCGTAGAATATGGAGAAATCAGCCTGGTACTGACCTGGAAAAGCATCACTATCAACTAGCTTTCACAGTGCTGCATGGTGTTTGTGACACTAAGCATCAATCTTACCCAGCTGTGAACGCTCCAAGTCACAATAGGAGCTGGCCTGGCAAGATAAACCAACAGCTTAAATAGTGCATGATGCATGAGAGTAACAGCACCTTCTGATTGAATTTAAGGTCTGTTCCACAAGTTGAAACCCATGCCTGGTACCATGATCAGAGCTGAGATTACATGGTTAGATGGGTCATGGGCCCTAGAGGAGAACCTACCACTGTTATTTTGCTAAATGAATACAAGAGTAATTAACTGACTCTCCTAATTGCTTATCTTTATATCCATAGATTAGTAAATCTTATTATAAACTTCTTTTTGCAATAGACGATCAACATAGAAACTTATGACTGGCCAAGATACAGAAAATGAGAGACTATGAAATGCTCAGAAATAAATGAGACATATATAACAATCCTCCGACCAAGACTCAGGGGTCACTTGCTAAGAGCAGGTGGAAAGACTGTAAGAGCCAGAGGCAATGGATTGCTACAGGAAATAAGTGTTTTCTAAACACAACAGGGAAGCTGCACACATGCACCCACGGCCACTGGAATAGCATGCACATGACCTGAACAAGCTCAGACCAGGCGGAATCCCATAGAGAAAGAAGGAGGCCATGAAGCCCCCACTCCTCCCTGAGGAGCTACTCGAAATCCACAGCTGCTGGGAGGAAGCTGGTTTTCTTTAAAGGTATGGCCCCTAATAAGTAAACCACATCCCAGTGAAAGGCCACATAACCAGGACTAAATGGGCAGCATAAATTGAGACCGATAGGCCAAACCAAACCAAACCAAACAAACAAACAAACAAACAAACAAACCCCACAATGCTGAGTGGGAAGGAAAGGAGAGCATGGATGGGGAAGAAGTAGGGAGAGTAGTGAATATGATAAAAATAGATTGCCTTTAATTTTCAAAGAAGTAAAAGAAATAGAATGTCTAAAAATTTAAAAGTAGAAAAGGCAAAGCTAGCCAGGCAGTGGTGGCGCACGCCTTTAATCCCAGCACTTGGGAGGCAGAGGCAGGAGAATTTCTGAGTTCGAGGCCAGCCTGGTCTACAGAGTGAGTTCCAGGACAGCCAGGACTATACAGAGAAACCCTGTCTCGAAAAAACTAAAAAACTAAAAAAAAAAAAAAAAGGCAAAGCTCTTAAATCTTGATGTTTAAAAGAAAAACAAACTGTCAAGCCAGAATGGTAACACATGCTTTTAGTGCTAGCACATGGGAGGCAGAGGCAGGCAGAGCTATGTGAATTCAAGGTCAGCCTGGTCAACACAGTAAGTTCCATCACAGCCAAAGCTATATAGAGAAACTGTCTGGAAAACAAATAAACAAATCTCTCAAATAAGGAATTCTGTGGACCTCTTTTCTCTGTAAAATAAAGCAATTTGAGAGCCAGTGTGGAAGTCAAAGGAAAATGCTTAAGATGGTTTCTCTCCTGCCAGCTTGTAGAATTCGGAATAAATTCAAGTAGTCAGGTCTGCACACAAGCTCCTCTAATCTTCCTTTGCAGCATATTCTCTCACCAAAAGTTCATTAAAGCAACTTTAAATCACTTTCATTCTTACTCATATGTTATTTAACAAGATTTAACATACATGCATAGTAAGCATTAAACCTAAGATATTGAAAGTTGGAACATTATCTATGTGATAGTTTTGACACACTCTTGAGGATAACAGAAATTAGATCATAAATTACACTTATACCAAAACACTTAGAAAACACAAACGAAGGACAGTCAGCATTGATGCAGAGCTGAATCCGGTAGCACCTGTACTCAAAAGGCTGCAGAAGAAAGACTGCAGTTTGAACACTGCCTGGCTGCACAGCAAGACTCTGTCTTACAGAAACAAAGAAATTAATTTAGAGATTTAATAATAAACACATCCAATTTGACTTCTTACCTGTGTAGAATAAATGCTAATCATAGTTCTAATTCTAAATCAAATCCTATATGAGGTATGACACTAATGTAATTCAGCAGCTAAACCCTTAAGTATTTATGGCAGAGAAATCAAAGCAGCATCACAGAAGACACAGTAACACATTTTATAGCAACTGTAAGCAAAAAAGGAAAGATATCACGGAAATTTTTTAAAATACAGAAGATACAGATAAAACAATGTCTAATCACTCCCTAACTCAAAACAATGGGCATATAATACATATAACATGTGTAATATATATAATAAAGGGGGGAAATGAGAAAATGAATCAAATATTCCAGAACTGATGATGGAACAAAGAATCCAGACCTCTGGAAACTTGTCAAAAGGGGACATAGGGAGGAGGGGGACCACTTATGATGAAGTGACAAATTCCCAAAAGCTGATTTGACAATAGATTGTGGTTGCCATGGTATCTTCCCCCAAAAAAGATACAAATCTAAATAGATAACCATTAAAACTATATATTGAAAACATAATTAAATATACTTGTGAATACATAAGACCTTCCTTTAAAGAAACCCGAGGGGCCATTCTCAAGTCAAGAGAACTTGAGTCTCTCTTGACTGCTCATGCACCCTGCTTACCACTCACGCATATAGCTTTACACTTTCTTTGTTCTACTTCATTTTTTTCTATAATATCAAATCATCATCTAAAATATTAACTTTATTTAAACTGCATATTATTGTTCAAATTATTTAAGCTATTTTAATTTAAACTATTTCCTTTTGTAATTTAATTCATCTATATTTGTGTGTGTGTGTGTTGCCTTCAAGAATGCCTGAGCACCATGTGCACACCTGGTGCCTATAAAGGCCAGACGAGACAGGTCCCCAAGGAATAAAGTCACAAGATGCTTGCAAGCTGCCATGTGTGTGCTGGGAATCAAATCCAGGTCATCTGGAAGGGCAGCCAGTGTTCTTAGACACTGCTGAACTGACTCTGCAGCCCTAAACTGTCTACTTCTACCACAAGACTATAATCCTTAAGACAGCAGGAACTTTTGTGTCTTTCATTATCATATGTCAACACTCAAAATAGCAGCTGATATCTCTAAGGTATTGAATGAATGAATGAGTGAATGAATGAATAGATGATATATTTCAAAAGAGCTGGGCATGTAATGGCCCAATGGTAGAGCATATGCCTAGCATGAATGGAGTCTTAGGTCTCAATCCCTAGTATAGCACCCACTAAAGAAAACAAAAACAAAAACAAAAGACAAAAAAAAAAAAAAAAAAAAAAATTCAAGTGCCATCATGAATGTAAAAACATGGAAGAAATCAAATGGCAAATCTACATATGCAATAAAAGAAATATTGTCTTTAAATAATATTTTATCAATAATATTCAACTGGTTTTGTTTTTTAAAAATCTTCCTTGAGTTTTTAAGTTCGTTTAGTTTTGTTTACTTTTGTTTGCAGTGGTAATTTCTGTGGAGACATGCTATGCCTGTGTTTCACCACTGTTCTCAGACTCCAGCCATGGCTACATGTTAGTTCTAAGTAACATATTTAAAGCATTAAAGTTACAGACAAGTTAAAAATAAAAGAACAGGTGGGAGATTTAGATCCATTAAGCAAATATCAATCTAAACAATGAAGGTGTTTTCATATCATACTTTGCATAAAAAACTATTAACAGAAACAAAGAGAATATGACAAATAAATGCTCAAAACTCTGCTTCATTGAGAAGATAAAATAAGTCTTAATTCATATTACTTAAGAACTTATGTAAAGTTGCTTTAAATGTATGTAAAGTAAAAATCACAAAGAAAAAAGTCAGCAAACCATAATGAGCTATTTCAAAATTTTTCTTCCCATCATAAGTAGATCAAGTAAGAAAAAAAATCAGTAAAAAAAAAAAAAAAAAAAGCCCAGCCATGGACAATACATTACAGCTGGATTGACAGGTGTTCATATGCTGTTCTCAGCAATTACACAAGAAATACTATCTTAAAAGCACACATGAATGTTTACAAGTTATCATACATTAAACTATAAATCACAACAAATTTCAAGAAACAACATCAAAAAGAATACATGCTGACTATAAAACACAGGAATCAATAAAATTTGAAAATTAAAAATAAAACACTTCTGAAGAATTTGTGGATCAAATAAAACTAAATGGAAACAAAGCCCAACGAGTGATAATAATACAACATTTTCACAAATGCCCAATATAAGAAAAACAGTGCTTGGAAGGAAACTTATATATACGATGCTGATTTTGGAAAACTAATGTCCAATTAAAGAAGTCAGAAAGAGAACTGGTTAAACGCAATATCTAGAAAAAAAAATTAGAGGTAACATGAAAAAACTAATGAAGAAATTAATACTACATAGAGGTCAAAACAAGCAAACTTGGTTCTGAGTGGGAAAGTGCTAAGTAAACTGAATGAATTCAGTCTGACATACAACCATCTGCTTTCCCACTGACATCTCAGTGAAGGACCATCCCCATCAGCTTCACCACTCCCAACCCCCTCAACCCCTCTTCCCACCCCCACCCCCATCTTAAAATCCTGCAGCCTTAAAATACTCCAAAAAAAAAAGGTTCCTGAGTCATTTCCCAGAGAAGTCTCTGTCTTTAAACTCCCCAGACACAATGCCCTTCCCACTCTAAAACCACTATACATTGGTTTCTTCTACGCTAGTTTGAGAGTTACCGTGTAGAGAACAAATACTATGAAACAGTAACTCATCCTTTGGACTCTCTGAAAGAGAATCTAACTCAGTGTGCACACAGCATGCCTGAAGCTGCTTTCCTGTTAGGGATCTAGTTACATTTCTGATTGTGATAGTTAGATCTTCTCTAAATGCAATGCTTTTGCACACCATCTACATGAGGCCTGCTCTTTCAAGTCACTGCTATGGGTCCATGGCTGTTAGTCTACTGTTCAAAATAAACGTATAAACACTTATCCATCAAACACTGTGCATCCCACTCTATCTACAAAGTAATATATGGCTCGATTTTGACCATACATTCTTACATTCAGCATCTTATTTGCCCACTTTACTGCCTTCTCTTCTTATTTTTGGTTCAGTTTTCTTTACTCCAAAATTTCCTATTTCCTAAAAGCTCTAATAAGTGATACTCATCCCAAAGTTTTGCTTCAACTTTAGTTTTCTCCCATGGAAAGCAGGCTATCAATCAAATAGACAAAAGTGTTATAATCAAACCAACATCTGAAAACCCCCAAAAAGGAGGCATTCCACAGAGGCACGTGCCTCATACTGCTTCACTGACAGCAACAGTACCACATGCTAATGGGACATGAATTCAGTACCTGAGAAGATTAAAAGACACATAAATAAGCAAGGTAAAACATTGTTAATTAAATAGATGGCAACAAACTCTTTATAAGAGCAGGCAATGTTTTTCAATTTAGTTGTCCAATTTAGCTCTTTCAAAGAACACCTGGCCAAAGCCTGGAACATAGGCCTTTCTTTCATTTCGGGCTACCCTCACTTTCTCTGGATAAAATTACACTTTTAAAGGCCAGAACTCCACTGGCCTTTGAACTGAGTCTTAAAGCAGTGGGGAATACCAGATAAAGGACTAGAAAGTAACACAGACAATCTGGATCTTATTCCTGCCAGAGAAACACTGTAACAATTAGGATGGGCCACTTAACCTGGATTTAAATGGGACCCTCTCCATATTGAAGAATAATAATTAATACTGAATTAATAAAACACTATTAAGTTGGTTTATATGCCATGAGATTTTATAAGCAGAGTACTATCTGTTTGGCAATTAATTATGAGTATATCCACAAAAACAAAAATTATTCAAACTCATAAAAATTTAACTAAAGACAAGCATATTAAAAAGTAAAATGAAAATGAAATGTTCATATGTTCTTTCTCATTGTTCTCCAGTAGATTAAAATCTTATTAGAAAACAGATAAGTCAAAAGAACTAAAAAAATGGGAGAGGAGCAGTGTGTATTTTAGGACATAATATAATCAAGAGTATCAACTGTCATTCAATTTAACCTCAATGGTGTTTTCAGAGGCTTATGACACTCAAAAGCCTACATCTGACACATAGTTCCTAGGATGAGCGCCATTCATACACGCACTTCCAAACATCTCCTCATTTGGTCCCAAGTACACTGAGAATAAATAAAAAAGTGGGGGGGTGGGGGGAACACCTCTGGATATGGAGTTAATTTGTCTAGGGTCTTTAATTTTTGTTAAATTCTGCAGACAATTTAACTAGGTCAACTAACAAATCCCTACTGGAGACAAACTGTAAACAGTGGTTGGGTTTGCACCCATTTTGTGGTTTTAGTCTTACAATAAAATAGAGTAACACTGCCAATCAGATCCTATGCCTTAACCAAGCTCATCCATTTGTAGGCTGCCAACCCGAATCCCTCTTTCTAAACCTGCCGAGAGGAAGTCAGCAGAGCCCGATGAGACTTCTCCACCAGCCCGTAGCTCTCACTGGTCTTGGCATGATCTTGGCACACATTGAGTGATTCACTTTCCATGTACTGCTGAATGCCACAGAGCCACATACGTAAAGGCAGATCCTACGAACCAAGCGCTTGCTTCACTAACTACGACCTGCTTTTAGACCTTCACAAGAATATTCTGCAATTGTTTGCTGACTAGAACGTTGAGTATAACAGTAAAAATTAAAGGTCTTGAAGAAGACAACCTAAAGATCACAACATGACGCCATGCACTCATGGCCTGTGCATTTCTCAGTGTAAGCTCCTGGTGAGACTCTCATAGAGACAGACTTAACACCAAACATACAAAGCAGCACTGCTTGTGCTTTAAGAGGGGAAACTGGGAGGGGGATAACATTTGCAATGTCAACAAACAAAATAACCAATAAAAATGAAAAAAAATTTAAAAAGGACTAAAGATTCAAAAAGTATTCCATGAACCTTCACACTTCTTCACAGAAAAGGTGATGGTGCTTACAAAACTAAAACGCTATCACTATACCCCAAAGAAAAGAACATTTACAAACTTGTAATTTGCAATAATGCTCAGACAATTATAAACACCTATGACTACATGGGAATTCACATTTTCAGTCTATAAGGCCTTTGTCCACACTTGCAAAGTCACACATCAAAATAAACATGTGCCAAGAAGTGAATGGACATGCTCGGTGTCCTGAGGTTAATTCTTTCCTAGGATGTGAGGGGCACAGCCTGCAAGAACATTTGTAACACAGGCATTTTCACCCTGCGGTTGCACAGGAAAGGTACTGCTCATATTTCTCTATGTGAGCACGCCCCCTTGTGGACATTTCCGTACTTACCTTTTCAGAAGTCTCAGTATTTCCTGGTACACGTTTCCCTTTCCTGCTTATGTATCTTTAACATCAGTTCTTAATAGCTACAATACTGAAGAAGTAATATTATTTAATATTTCAACTACCCTAACTTATACTTTTGGTTGAAAATTCCTATATACCAGTTTATTATCAAAAACTTAAGCATGGATTTTGATCCAGCATATATTTAACCATCTAAGAAAATCAAAACTTTTGTTGAGTCTACAAGATGAATAAAATAAAATGTTTTTCCTTTAAAATTAATATCAGAATCAGTTTTAGATGATTAGTACTAACTTAATTAAATGATACTTTCTATGAACTAAAAAAGTTTACCCATTCATGAGCTAACACAAATAATAACCATACACAGCAATCTCAAAAAGACAGATGTAAAACGTAGATAATCCAACTTGAAAAACACTTCCTGCTTAATTGACCTACTAAGTAAAGGGAAAAAATGTATTTCGATCTCAGTGGAACTGGAGCTATTCCTTAAAGTAGGACCAGTATTAAAACGTTAAGAGGCAGAGAAATCGCTGTTGCTTTGTTACCAACTATTATTCCATATATACTGAAGCATGAACAAAAGCAGAACTGAGACTAACAAACTCACAAGTCAAAAAACTACATAGAAAAACAAAACTTTCCAACCCGGCTCCACTTCTAAGGTTTCTTTGAGATACATGCTATCACCCTCCAAGCCCACCTCCTTACATAATTTGGAACTTCACTTTGGTGCACTTAGTATTTTAACTTCAATAAAGGAATCTTCAGTTCTGATCTTGTTGGTTTGGTGTTTAAATGCCTCCTATACCTATATAAATATTTCTTTTCCTAGGCTTTGGAAATTTTCTGCTGTAATTTTATTCGATCTATTTTCTATGTCTTGAGCATGGAATTCTCCTACATCATGATTCATAGATCTTTTTGGTCGTTTTCTAGTACTCTATAGGTCTAGAGTACTCTTTTAATGCCTTAATATCAACGTATAGGGTCACTCTTGATTTTTTACTTATTAAAGTGACATTTATTTACAGGTGGGGGTGTCATACATGCTGGGGTCATGCATGACAAAGGTAATGAACTTGTAGGTTTCGGGTCTCCTCTTCCACCACTTGAGGAACTTCCACCACTGACACAGACCTGCTTGCTGTTCCACGCAGCATTACCTCTGACCCAAGAATCCATCTCACAGCCAAAGACGTACTGCACAAAAAAACGGAGGATGCTGGGTGCTGGCTGCTAGGGTTATGTCCAGCTAACATTATTCTATCCAGTCAGCGCCACCCACAGTGGAGTGAAACCTCCTACACAATTAACAATCCAAATAACCCCCACGGCCAGGCCAACAGGCCAGTCTAATACACACAGTCCTCCAGTGAGAGCTTTTTTCTTCCCCAGATACTTCTAGATTATGTCAAACTGACAGTTAAATCTACCCACAGCAGTTACTGTGGTTGTGAATGCCGCTTTCATTACTAGGCAATTTACTGTTTAATGCCAGTACCTACAGTGCCTTTAATATCCTGGCTCCAACCAAGTTTTCTTCTTTCTTACTACTGCACAGTTCCATTTTCAAGTTTTTTCCTTGCAGTCTAAAGGTATTCTGTTGGCCAGCTTTCAGCATGTTGTCCTGTGACCTTTGCTTTGGGTTCTGTAAGAGTATACTTCATGTAGAGTCTGGGATTACCAAGCAAACAATTGAGCAAGGTTGGGGAAACTGGGATCACTATTTTTAATACCATATTTCATCTCTACGAGAAGACTTTCTTGATGTCTCTTCTGCTGTCATGTGCAAAAGATGGAAAAAAATATACTAATCAGACAAGATGGTACAGCTATTCTGGTATTAACACACAGAGGGAGGGGAGAGGGAGGGAGAGAGGGATGGGGGAGAGAGAGAGAAAGAAAGAGAGAAGGGGGGAGAGATAGAGAGAGCACTAGCTAACAAACATCAATCAGTCCACTATAGGGACTAGAAAGGCTAATATATGGGCTAGACAGGTAGCTCAGAAGTTAAGAGCTACTAGGGGCACAGGTTTAGTTTCCCAGGATGTACATGCAGGCTTACAACCAGCTTTAACTCTAGTTCCAAAGGATCCAACAGTCTCTTTTGGCCTCCTCAAACACCAAGCTTACAAATGGTGCAAAAATATACATGCGGACACAATACCTACACACACATAAAGGAAATAAATCTATTTTTAAGGTCACTATATTTTAACAAAAGAACACTTCACCAACAAGATATAACAGCTATAAATAGGTTAATATTGAATATTAGGACCAGCAATTTCAAAACCAAACGAAGGGCATCAAAGTCAGATAGGTCTTCATACAGTAATAGAGCAACAATACTAAGTTTCACTATCCTAGGATTAAAATTAACAGCAGCAAAATGGGTTTCAGAATTGAACAACAACTATCAAACAGACATAATATATTTCCAGAATACTCCACCTAACACAGTGGTTCTCAACACGGGTTACCTAAAACCATCGAAAAACACAGATACTTACATTACAATAGCAAACAGTAGCAAAACTACAACTATGAAGTAGCAACAAAAATAATTTTATGGTTGGAGGTCAGCACAACATGAGGAACTGTATTAAAGGGTTGCAAGATTAGGAAGGTGGGGAACCACTGATCTAATAAATGGAATTCTTCACACTATCCAATGGAATCTCCTCTAAAATAGAACATATTTTAGGTCACCAAGCAAGTCTTAGCAAACATAAAGGAATTAAAATTCTTATATCTTCTTACATCATGGTAGAGTAAAACTAGAAATCAATGATACATGAAAATGAAAAGGAACACAAGTGCTGAAAGATTAAAAATATCTGCATGGCCTCAGTCATCTGACAAAAGCCACTGAAGAAATTAACAATTCTTAGAGACAATGAAAAGGAAAACTTAGGACTCAACTTTTAAAACTCAACTTTTAGGATACAGAACAGACAGTTCTAAGAGGAAATTCTATAGTGATGATGGCTTTACAAAAAAATCATCAAGTTTTCAAATAAACAAGCTAATAACCCAGCATACAGTGTTGGAAAGACAAGAACAAGCCAAACTAAAAGACAGCAAATGAAGTTGGGCATGGTGGTGAGCTTGGGAGCAGAGACAGGCAGATCTCTATCTGAGTTCTAGCCCCAGGGCCCACCTGGTGGCCAGAGAGAACTCAATACTGCAGGTTGCCCTCTGACCTCCACAAGCATTCCATAGCACACACATGCCCACACCCCCACACAAATGAAAACCTGAAAATGAATGAATGCATCACAATGAAAAATGCTGACTGTCCAAACCCCATATAAACACAAAGTTAAAGTCTGACCTACCTAGCACCAATTAACATAGAAAACCTGTACAGTGGACTCATCAGGTGATAAACATATTCCTAGATGGGAATGCTGAAATTTTTAATATATTACCCACCATTCAAGGCAATAATTTCAAAAGGAAGATAATCATTTCAAAGGAAGAACTTCCCATTTTATAGAGCATAATATATAATGAACATCTCTTTACAAAAGTGAAAGAAGCCCACACTTCTACCTTCTTGAAAATCACAGAGCAAAAAGATCAAGCAAAGTAACTCTCAAGAAAAGAGTAATGATACTCCTCCTTGCACACAAAGTGCACAGGCATGTACAAATGGAACAATGTGAAGAAAATATGTTGTTTTGGGGCCACTCATTTTCTTTGATCTTAACCTACCTCTCACCCAAAAACATACAGTGATTTAGAATGATGCAGTTAAGCGCTTACATAATAACTTCAAGATGGAAGGGAAAAGGGGAAAACATTACCCACAATATACTTCAAAAGAATAGAATATATTTATATGAAGCACACAAAGCAAGTTCCAACATTTCCTTTCTGAAACATGTGGCCAATTTAATGTCCCTGTGTGGTGGCTAAAGAACCAAAATTAAAAGTTGTAGCATCTCTTTCGAGTGGTTTTGAACACACGACATGGTATGAAAACACAAAAGCAGAGCTTATTTCTGCAAATGTGTTTGTTAGAAACTGAAGACGAAAACAAGCTCGCACAATGGGCAAGCTGATGAGCATTGCTGCACTGCCCCGCCTAAGTGCTCACTGATCTACAAGCCAACAAAAATTAACTAGACGCTTAAATCACGTTATGCACGTGGGGAGAGGAAGCAAGGATAACTATGCACACTCAACTGCAGAATCTGTTACTAAAGAAAAGGAGATGGAAACTATTTCGGCAATGTGCTATGAAGAATGAGAAGAGAAAGGGGAGTTTGAAACATCAAAAATGTTGAGATCAAACAATATCCCCAACTTCTTTTAATACTCTAAGAATAAGGGTTCCTTCCAATCATATCCAGGACTAACTGTTTGAAATTGATATTTATGAAATCTAGACTAAGGTCTAGATGCACGGCGTCTGTTTTCTAAATGTAAATGTCTTCTCAGCCATGAATAACTTAGTCTTCCTGTGGCATGGACCACATACAGAAACAGACCAATGAGCTAATGGCATAATTTCAAGAATACTGTTTCTTCACCCAGCTACGATAAAAATTAGTACTGACTTGGTTACCTTTTGCTTTTTATCTCAGAACACAAGTATGGAGTATTTATATACGATAGGAAATAGAAGAAAAACTAAGTAAGCCCATTCAGAGAGAACAGGGCCAAACATTTACTACTATTTTCATATTAAAATATAGTAAGTTAAATAGTTATCTTTCCTGTTTCTACCACAGAAGTCACCAAAAAAAAAAAAAGCAGTGATGAAAAAAAGAAATACAATCACAAAGAATTCCTAAAAATCTATAGTTCTTATTTTAAAATTCTACATCTTAAAATCTATGAAACCTATAGCTAGAAACTAAATTCACAAAACTGAGTTAGTTCACAGAAATTAGGTGTGATGGCGTCAACTCTTCCTCACTGTCTCTCTTATTTCTGTGATAAAACTTCTCAAAAGCTACCCTGACTCTTCTTCCCACCCCACCCCACCTCATCAACCCACAGTGTGCCTATCTCCAGTCCCTACGTCACTAATAGGGTCTACCCAGACCAACAGTCTCCAGGTTGCAACCATTGCCATGCCAAGCCCTGCAGCCATTCCTCAGCAGTATGTGACCCAACAAAGACTTTCTTTGAAATAAATGCTCCTCCTGAAGTCCTGTCTCTTCTCCCCTCCCCCTTCCCCCTTCTTCCCTCTCTCTCTCCCTCTCTCCTTCTCTCCCTTTCCCCCCTCTCTCTCACACAAAGAGAGATGGGGTACCTTTACCTCACCTTTTTCTTCAGGTGGTTCCTTGTTCTCCTGGTTTCTACATCTTGAACTGGCTTGAGATTCAGGTGCAAATCTCTCACAGTCTCACTATTCAGGGTGTGTATCAATATGGGTGTATATTCCTTTTTATATCAATAATTTCATCATAGATATCACCCTCTTGCTCTGTCTATAAAACTACTGTCAATGAACATATAATAGCTCATATAACCAACTTCACAATTAATACTTCTACTTATCACAGCTTGGTTGCTAGCCTCGGGCACTACTGGAAAGGTCGTGGAACTATTAAGAGATGGGTAGAAACCCCTGGATACTAGGTCCCTGCAGAGTATATTGGAGGACATGGAGAGACTAGCCCATTCTGTTTTGACGTCTAGAATGCCAAGAAGTGGCTCTGATGTACCTGCCTTGTTAGGGGCATGACAGCAGAAGGCCAGTGGACACATGAAACCTCTAACCCAAAAGAAAACAACTTTCTCATAAGGAAACTGTCTTAGTATTTTGCTGGTGATATAAAACTCAACAACACCTTAATGTTTTCATCCTTTTTTTCATGGCACTTGGGACTGACCCCAGGGCCTTGTGTGTGCTAGGCAAAGGCTCCAGCACTGAGATACATGCCTAGCCTAATCTTCTGATAGAACCAAAGCCTTTCCGTAGAATATAAATCATAAGACAGTATTCATACAATCCTTAATCTTCAAATAAACAACTGTCTTTTTAAACTCATTATTCCTAGGTTTAACATGAAACAACAGATTATGTAATTTTAATAATAAAAAGCCATGAACCCAAGAAGGATACTAGTGGAGGATACAGATGCATTCAAGTGCAAGCAGCACAGGGCACACAGCACACTGAAGGGGAGCTCTTGAAATAAAGCGGAGACTCCTTTCCGCGTGCACTCCATGCAGAAGGCCCTAGCCCACCTGCCCCTTCAGCCGCACTCCACACCACCCTCCCTGCCCATTCTGCTTCAAGCACACCAGCTCTCTTTTTCATTTCCCCAGTATGACAACCCTCCACAATGGCCTCTAAACACACAGTGCATTCTGGGTGTTATACTCTTCTGCTGACTATTTATAAAGCTCACTCTTTCACATTTTAGCTCAAGTAGATCTCTGCTGATCATCCTAATGGATGCAACCTATCTTCATACTCTCATATCTAGGCTACTATATATCGTATCATGTTGTTCTTTTCTTTTTTCTTAACAAAACACAACAAACATACTGAAACATGATAACAACCATAATTTAGGTATATATTTCCCAGTCTCTGTCTCGCTAGAGCACTTTGTTCACCACTGCATTCTTATTAGGTGTCACACAATCACTTTCTGAATGGGGAAAAAAAAAAAAAAAAAAAAAAAAAACTAGTGATCTGAATAGGTAAGGCAACTTCTATGCATAAAATTCTAACCTAATAGTCACAACAAAGAACTGTGTAAGACTTACACAGGAGCTTTGTTCCTGAAAGTAAACACCCAGAAACAATCAATCTCAACAGAAGAAAATATAAGCAAATTATAGTTATGAACATTAGGATATTACTTAGAAGTTTTCTGCCCCACCCCACCCCTAAGGGAACCAGTGATGGGACATCTAGAAATAACCTGTGGGAAAAAAATTCAATGGAAAAACCACATTCCCTATGACAGCAACATAAAGCATCGATGGCAGTAAAAAACTGGAAGAATGGCTACTATCTAGATGAGGAATTAACTGAAGGACAAGAAAACCAGGCATGTTGTATCTTGCTTGATCTGACTGGGGCTGCAAGAGTACATACAGTTATGAAAACTGATGAAACTGTCAACTCGGTGCACTTTGTTTTAGAGACAAGTCACACTCTATATCCTGTGAGCTATCCGATCAAACTCCCGAATGCAAAGCTTACAGACAAGCAAACCCAGAAACTCTCATTTTTAAAAGGGCAAAAGGTCCTAAATTTGTTCACCAAGACATCATAAAGAATGCAAACACACACACACACATTCACGTGCATGCCCACACTCACACACATACACATGCACACACACAGACACACACAAAACAGAACAGACTACACAAGCTTTCATCAAAATCTATATATTAATTTGCTTATTTGCTTCCTAAAACCTTTATTATGAGCTATACAAGCACAGTTGGACCAAAATGTTTGATTAATTATCCTATGAGGAAACATACTGAGAAAATACCTATTATTATGAAAGATGGTTTATTTGATACTTTATGGAATGCACATAAATCTTTGATAGAAAGTATAAATCAGCTCATGAGGCATTAAAGAAGGACTACATGACACAGATAAGTTACATACAGAATAGGACCTGACACATCAATCAAAAGTTGTGTGGTAGTAAACTCTAACGTCATAGGATGAAGAAGAATGCTGTGGCTTTCAACTTTACTATCAAAAGCAAGTACGAAAGGACAAAATGTGCCTAGTAGCCACATGGCATTTTGTACACTACTATGCATTTTGTGGCTACTAGGCAAATGAAACAAAGAATGGACAAACACTGAGAAGCTGAATTTCTTATTTTATTCAATTTTAATTAAGTTTAAAACATTTTCAGCCACTGCCAAATATGATTCTAATAACTAAATAAACAAATTCACATGTTCAAAAGTCAATTTTATTACATGTATTCATTTATATGTCTATTTATTTATCTGTATCTATGTGTTTAAATACAGAAACGCCACAGCATGCAACTTTCACAAGTCTGTTCTATCCTTATACCATATAGGCCCTGGGGATCAAACAGCAGCAAGTACCTTTACCACTGTGCCATCTTACCAACCCTCAACAGTTACAAAACTTTGAAACAGCTCATTATTAATTTTTCTACTGATTATATTTCAAAAGATATTTTCAATTCAGTAACTTAAAATATATTATTAAAATTAATTTTTGTTTACATGTTTAAATTAAATTCACTGTTTCTTTTCATGATCAAATTTTCAAGAAAGGGGCTAGAGAAATGGCTCAGTAGTTAAGGGCAATTGCTGCTCTTCCAGAAGACCAGGGTTCAATTCCCAGTACTCACATAGCTGCTCACAAATTCTATAACTACAAATTCTGACATCCTCACACTAACATACATGCAGGCAAAACATCACTGCACATTAAAAAAATAATAATAAGTTTTTTTTTAACCAAGAAAGGCTTTCTCTGTGTAGCCATGGCTGTCCTAGAAGTGGCTCTATAGACCAGGATGACCTCAAATTCAGGTATCTACCTGCCTCTGCCTCCCGGAGTGCTGGGAGTAAAGGCATACATCACAACATCCAACTCGAGTTTTAATTTTTAAATTACAATTTTTTGTATGTGTATTAAGCATGCACATGTGCATGTGCTCAAGAGAATGTCACAACACATGTGTGAAACTCTGAGGACAACTTTTAGGAGTCGGTTCTCTCCTATCACATGGGTTCTAGGGAAAACTGGAGTCGTCAGTTGAACCTTCTGCAGTAAACACATTAAGGAAGTACATTTACTTAATGAGGCCCACCATCTCGGCTCTGCTTTAATATACGTATATGGAATATACTATATTTCAAATGAACTGTATTGGTCTAAAAGCAGGTCAACAATATCACTGTCATGCATCAGCCAATTCTTCAGACACCTCCTGACCTTTGCACTTGATTGTCTTCTTCTCTTCAGCTGGATGAAGTCTGTTTCCACCCTTTCTGCCAGCTCTAATTTCCTCTTGTTCCTTTTAAATGCAGCTAAGCTGAATCCTACAAAAGAGAGCAACAAAAATTTGAGAATTATTAGAACAATAAGTCAAGCGAGATACCCTAAACAGTGCCTCTCCACAAAAATCCACTGAAGACCGAGACCGAGAACTGTTGAGTTTTTAAACGGCTTCCCAATGTGCACTGACAAAATAGGAAAACAACAGAAATAGTACAAGTTTATAAACTTAGGGAAACGATCAAACCAAAGAAACAACTGAGTTCTGAAGGTAGGCATGCCCCAGGGAAACCTAGTGATCCACGACCACTCAGCTGTATGGTTCTCTAAGTCTCAGTGCACAGACATGGGAGATGACACCTAGGAACACCGCTCTGGAAGGATACTAGAGATGAGTGATGAGAAAAGAGGGAATCCCAGAAGTCGATCTACCTCAAGGAAGGTAAAACAAGCTGACACATACTAAGAAGTAAGATTGTAAGCCTTAACCTTGTCTCTAGACGTGAAGGGGAAAGTTTGCAAAGGAAATGTTTAACCAAGGCCACTGATGTATAGTAGAGAAGAGCTCATGTTGTCTGTATGATCTCAGGAGGAAAAGTGACCCCAATGTGCCTGGTGGTTAATCTTCACTGCCAACTGAACAGGATTTAGAGATAACAGGAAAACATAGCTCTGCCTGTATCTATTGAGGGTATTTCTAGAGAGGTTTAACTTAAAATAGAAAACTAGCTCTGAATTCCATGGTCTGGTGTCCTGCCACAGTCTTTGTGCCTCTCTGCTTCTTGACTGGACCAGTGGACACTGTCCCTCAGACTGTAGCCAGCACACACTCCTCTTTGCTGGGAGCCAAACCCAGGAAGTTACCTGCTGTTCTGGAAAGTTAGTCAGTACAAGGTTAAGAAAGGACGTTCATGGGTCTCAGGTCCCAGGAACTTAAATAACATCTGGTATTTCCTGGGAGCCAGTTACGACAGTGGGATGGTCTTGGGCAATAAGGATATGACAGTGGGATGGTCTTAGACAATGATGATTCAATAGTGGGATAGCCCTAAGCAATGACCCTTGCCTAAACATCCCATTTTGCTGTGTCTTTATAACCCGCCCCAAAATTAAAGTTTCAAAGCTTAATCAGAACCCCAGACTTGCTCTCATTCTTTGTGTCTCTTGTCCCTTCATTCTTTCGCCCCCTTCCCAGGGTCTCATCGAATCCCCTGCGGGCCAGGGCACTCTTCTTTGGTGTTTGGCCACAGACTATCCAGACAGAAAAAAAAATTGAAAAAATAAAAATCACTGAGTATGTGAGCCTGGTATGGTTGCTCACACCTATCATCACAGCACTCTACAAGCTGAGAAGAAGAATTGTTATGGGTTCGAGGCCAGCCTGGTCTACAGAATGAAATTTCTTAAAACAAATCCAAACAAAACAACAAGAACAACAAAAAGAAAAAAAAAAAACCAAAAACCTAAAGTTTCATGTAACATCTACAGAATACACACATCCATCAACACCGGGACATTCTCCAACCTAGACTATAAGTTAGGCACCAAAATGGGTCTCAAGACTTTAAAAAACCACAATCTTAACACAAATCTATAAAATACAGAACAAAATTTAGAAATGAATAAGCAAAAATAGAAACTAGGCAAATTCATTAAAATTAAACAATATTCTCAGGAACAACCAATGGGTCCTGAAGAAATCAAAAGGAAATCATAAAGTCTCTCAAGTTGATGGAAACACTGCATGCCAAAGCCTGTTTGTTTATCAAATGCAGTACAATAAAAGCAGCTGGCAGTAGTTAATTCCTCTGTGAAAGAGCCTCATCTTAGGGAACTAGGAAAATATCCAAACCCAAGAAAATCTTGGATATCAGAGCACAAATAAGTGAAATAGAGACTAGAAATAAATTACTAATAATCAAATTGATAGCTGTTTTTTGAAAGAAACTTTCAAATTTTTTAAGATAACAAATTATTTTCAACAAACCTTTTGCTAGATATAAGAAAAAAAAAATTTGATGTGAAAAAGGAGAAACATTACAAGTGGTATCACATACAATGAACCAGAAAAATTGTCCTGATAGTCATATGCCTGCAAACTGGAAAATCTAGACGACAGAGATAAGCCCTGGACATGTACAATACAGCCAGCCTGGATCAAGACTGAGAAAATATACGGTGGACTAAAACAAGTAATGAAACAGAGGCAAGCAGGTTAGTGTTGCATATGGTTTGAAGATGGATGTAGATCAGTGGTAAAGCCTTTGCCCAGCATGTGTATGAGGGCTGGAGTTTGTCCCTGTGGTGGTTTAAATAGGAATGCCCTCCATAGACTCACTCATGGGTTTGAGACCATGGGGAACAACAGTGCTAAGAACCGTGGCCTTGTTGAAGTACATGTGGCCTTGTTAGAGGAAGTGTGTCGGTGTGGAGGCAACTTTGAGGTCTCAGAAGGTAAGGTCACTTCCTGCTACCTGCTGATCCAGGTGTAGAACTCTCTTTGTCCAGCACCATGCCTGCCTGTACGCTCCTATCCTTCCCTCCAGGGCAATAATGAACTAAATCTCTGAAACTATAAGGCAACCCCAGTTAATCGGTATCTTGTATAAGAGTTGATGTGGTCAGGGTGTCCCTTTACAGCAACAGAAACCCTAAGGCAGTCCAGTAGCACACAGGGTATCTCTCACCAAAGAAAAGTCTATAACTTGAGATTAGCTGCTCATTTATACAAAATATTTCAAGAAAAATAATTGCAATTCTTAAACTATTCCTAATATAAACCAAAAAGGAAGAAAGGCTATCAAATTCATTCTACTAGGTCAGCATAACCCTGACACAAAAATCAAAAACACAATAACTACAACCAAAACACTGCTGATGAACAGATATCAAAATTATCAAACAGTAACATGCCAACTCCCACAGCTTCAAAACATCAAGTAAGATTTATCCCAGTGATGCAAGAATATACCAAACAAATCAATATAGGTATGATATCACATCAAGAGAATAAAGGAAAAAATGTGATCTCAATTCACAGAGAAGAAAGCACTCAGTAAGACTTAGCAGCCCTTCATGATAAAAACCCTGACAGGATTAGACGAATCATCACAATATGGGCTGGAATGATGACGAGTGCATGGATAACATGAAATGAGGAGGCTGGAAGCACCTCCTCTGAGAGCTGGAGCAGGATATGTGGCTCATGATACCTGTTTTATTGACATGCCATAGGAGATTAAACAAGAAGAAAATGAGAAAGAATCATTCCAAAGAAGGAAGTCTAATCAGCTAGGCTGTAGAAGGGAGACTTTATACAGAGAGGCCTTAAGACCCCAGCCAACCATGAGAAGAGACAAGAGCTAGAGCATGGCAGGACACGGCAGGAACAGCAGTGGGACCAGCAAGATGTGTCAGCAGGCAAAGGCTGTTTTGCCACCAAGCCTGATGATCTGAGTTCCATCCCCAGACCCCACATGTTGAAAGGACAGAGCCCATGATATTCACACATATCATGCATGTATGTGTGCATACACACAGATACAACAGAGAGAAATACCTACACTAAATAAAATGTAAGAAAAAAAGAAACAATTTTAAAACAAGTAACAGCAGCAAGTACGCTGTGTACAAATAACTTACTCTTTTATAAAAAGTTATGTGAGGCCTAAGCTAGAACCCAGATGGCCCACAAGTGCTCAAGAGACATCTCTCCACCATTATCTCATCAGTAATTTTCCGTTACAGTTTCATTATAATTTATGTGACAGTATATTATCTTCATGACCTGGGATGTTCAGTGTCTTTGGAAGGGCCTAGGAGCTAGTTGGGTCATATTTGATGAGTTCCTGACCATCAAGTGAAATGTGCAAGAGTTTCATGTTGCCCAGCTTACCAGTGACCACATATTGCATGAGAAGAATTCTGAAAGCCACATGGAGAATATTAGAATTTATAAATGGAAGGAAATTTTTGTGTAATAAAAGTCTTTTCTGTAATAGTCTCAGGAACTAATCAAATAGGTTTTATCAATTAAGTCTTATTCTAAAAGACAATAGAAAAACATATTCTTAAACCTCTCTCTCACACACACACACATACACACACACAAACATACACACAAACACATATGTCATTTGTTAACCAATGTCTTAGGCATTTATAGCTACACAGAATTACTAAAAGTTATAAAGAAGAAATATGTCTGTGAAGTGAAAAAAATAAACATAAAAAAGTGAATCATATTTACCATGATTATAAAAGTAGAAATATCTAGGAATAAGTTAAGGAAGAGAGCAATCTCTACAGTGACAATTACAAAACACTGAAAAGGATTTGAAAGGACGCATACACAAAAAGGAAAACCACAACCCAATACTTCAATCTTCACAAAAACAGAGCTGCAGCATCACACAGCCTCATATTACAAAACCACAGTAAACAGAAGAGGATGCAGTGACCAAAATTCACAAGCACAAACACACTAGCATGCCACATATGCACACACACACACACACATACATACACATGCATACACATACATCAAAGCAGCTTACAGAGCCCAAAAATTGTTCAGTATAATTACAGACAGGTGATTTCCAAAAGATGTACCAAGAATATCTATTCCAAGTTTCTACTGCTGGGGAGAAAGTACAAAAAACAGAGAATTAAAAAAATGACACAATTTCTCTTAACACAAACAAAATTTAATTCAAAATACATGAAGGCAAATGGATGCAACTAGAAAAACAAGCCATAATGTACATACATTATGGCTTCCAGTTTTGTGTTTTTATGAATTCTTGAGTGTGCGAATGAGTGAGTTTCTTGTGCCTTTTTGTGTGCTCTTTTCCTTCTGTATGTTTGTTTTGTCCTATTGTGAAGTGTTAGCTATTGGTTTATGTTATTATATTTTATTTATCCCTTAGAAGCAAGTTTGTTTTCCAGTGAGAGACAGAAAGGGGGTGGATCTGGATGGAGGGGAGTTAGGGAGAAACTAGGAGTACAGGAAGGGGAAACCATAATCAGAATGTACTATGTGCCCCCCCAAAAAAATCTATTTTCAATAAAAGGGAAAAAATGACAGTTCTGCACATAAGACCTAAAACTATTCAACCCCAGAATATATCTACCTCCCTCCCTCTCTCCCTGCCTCAATGCAATGATACAGGCCAGCTTTTAGATAAAACGACAAAAGCTCAGGCAACAAAGGAGACAAGCATGATTATATCAAACTTCAAACTTAGAAGCTTCTACCAGGGAAGGGAACAATCAACAGCATAGACAACATATAGAATGTTAGAGGTTAATATCTAGAGTATACAGCAAATTCAAAAGTTCAACAACAAAAAATACAAATTACCAGGTTTTTTAAATGGACAAAAGATATGGGACAAGTGACTTATATAGGCATTTCTCAAAGAAAATATACAAAGGGCCCACAAGTATATGAACAATGCAAGCATCACTAACCATTAGGAAAAGCAAATCAGAAGTACAATGAGCTGTCACCTCATCCAAGCAGAATGCTGCTGTCAAAAGACAGACAGATCGATAGGAAGACAAAAGAGGCTTCCAATGCCTATCAATGAGAATGGCAAAACTTCCTCATATTAAACAATGTGTCCTTTTGTCTCACTTAAGTTTCTCAGTTTTAACTCATATCTTTGGTTACATTTAAATCTAAAAAGCTTGTTGTTGAATCCTTATGGTCAGGAGGCATGGTGCCCCAAGCCTATAATCTGAGCAACTGGGCAGTAGAAGAACAAATTTAACTGGGGGCTTGCCTACAGTTTCAGTATGTTATTAGTACATGACCAAGTGTGGAGAGTATGGCAGCAAACAGGCATAGCACTGGAGTAGAAGCTGAGAACAAATATCTGATCAGCAAGGTGAGGCAGAAAAACAGCAAGACTGAGCCTGGCATAAAATTTTGAAACCTCAAAACCCACTCCCACCAAATCACATACCTCCTCCAACAAGGCCACACCTCCTGATCCTTCCTAAACAAACCACCAACAGGAGACCAAACATTCAAATATATGCACCTCAGAGGGTCAATCTCATTCCAACCACCAGAGCTCCATAGTAAGTTCAGGTCATCTTGGGTCACAGAATGAATGAAATCCTGCTTCAAAATACAAAGCAAGGTGCTGAAGACATACCTCAGCAGGCAATTACTGCTCTTCCTGAGGACCCAGGTTCTATTACCAGCAACCTAGTGGTAGCTTACAGCCACATATAACTCCAGTTCTAGGGGAATGGATGCCGTCTTCTGGCCTACTGCACAAACATGGTGCAGACATAGATGCAGGCAAAACTTCCATATGGAAGAAAATAAAAATAAGCTACTCTTAAAAAGTAAAAGACAGGGAGCCAGGCAATGGTAGTGCAGCACTTAGGAGGCAGAGGCAGGAGGGTCTCTGAGTACAAGCCAGCGTCGTCTACACAGTGAGTTCCAGAGTAGCCAGGCCTACAAAGACAAACCCTGTCTCAAAAAAAAAACAAAACAAAACAAGGAAAAAACAAAAAGAAATTCTTCCTCAGATCAAAAGCTAAGGAAGAGCTCCCTTCCTTCCTCCTAATGTCTTCCAGAGATGGCACCATGGTTTTATTATTCACAATTACTTTCAGTAACTTAAAGCTGATACTTTGGGAATAATTTTCAAACGTGGCAATGGTGACTCACACTTGTAACCCTAGCACTTCAGAGGTCTTCCACAAGTTCACAACTATTATAGTAAGTTCCAGGCCAAGAGGAAACCTCCAGAATAAAAAGGTGATAAAGAAGTAAACTTGACCTATGTTTAACTATATATATTTCAACTTACAGACATTGTACTGAAGTATCAGAACAGGAGTGATGTAACACTTTAGGCTCGTTGTTTGTACAGCTTAACTCATGAAGGATTTACTCACTTGTGGTCATGGTGCTAGGAGGGCAAGGGTATCCCATGATCCACTGCCCATCTGTAGGCTCCTTCTCCAACTAAAAAGCTAACAACAAAAAAGTTATTTTTTAAAAAGTGCATAGTGTCATGTTCTACAGTCAATAAAGTTATAGAAGTAATATTACATGACAACTAAAGTCAAGTCTTAGAGATACAAGAAATTCTAGAGTTGTGCAAAATAGAACAGCTGCATGCTCAAAGTTCCTTTTAAATTTTTCTTTGTTGGATGTAGCTAATGTATATATTAGAAAAAATTCTTAAAAATTCAATAAAAAGTGAAAGTAACTTCCTAGGGAGAATAAGTATTTTTCTTTTTGATCCACATAGTTGTAAAATTTATATATAAGTCAATTAGGTTAAGAGTCTAAGTGGATGTCTTCAGATTTGTTATTCTTGTCTAGAACTATAGCCACTCAAAACAAGCAATAAATCTAGATATGTACAAATACACTAGCATGCTTAGATCCTAAGTTCAATGCAACAAGAAGGCACATAGAATGCTCAGAATCATTTCCACTCTAGTGAGTAAATACTGAAATACACCCCAGAAGGGATTTTCCAGCCTTAGACTGAAGTTCTTAATACAACACAGTGAATAGCGCACTTCTGGTTTATGAAAGACTAATTTCAAAAGGCCTCAAAAAGCATGCCAACACACGTTAACAATCCTGTTCTCTAAGTCATTTCATGAGGTAAACAGTCATTGTAAGCAGCAACAATAACAATCACTTCATCTCCTTCCACAGCCAACCTCTTATAGATCCCAGCCAGCTAGTAATGGCCCCCTTGAACTTGTGCCTGGCTGTTAAGTCCCCTATTCTCTAATTTTTGTTTCTGTTTTTCTAATCATTCCCACATTAAAACTCAAGAGAAGGAGCTGGCAAAATCAGTGGTGAGGACTACCTATTGGTCTTTCAAAGGACCCACACTCATTTCTCAGCCTCCATGTACGAAGACTCACAACCACCTATGACTTCAGTTCCAAGAGATCTGAATTCATGTGCACATACTTCCACACAGACACACATATAAAAAATTAAATATTTTTAAAAATATACCATTAAAACCAATCTCAAGAGTAATACCTTTGAAATCTTTATAGTCTGTTATTATTAACACCAGTAAGAAATTGAGCATTTCCTTGTGATAACTATCAAAAAGCAACATTTGATAATACGAAAAGGTCAATATTTACAAAACTTGTAGCAACCACAAAAATTATTCAAATATTCATTTTACTATGAATATTGTTAATGTCTGAGACACCTAAAAATCTGTATAGATTAAATGATGAAAATCCCAGTAGGTGCCCAGAAACGTGAGAAACATGCCAAAGAAAAGTTAAGGACTAACTGCCGTTTCTGTTTAAAACTACAATGGACAGAACCCTGAGAAGAAGAGACAGGAGAGAACTAACCAAAATTATCTAGCTTCACATAAGAAACAATGGTAACTGCAAAGAAAAGCCGTCACATAAAATTTAAGCTAAAATGACAATTCAGATTAAGATTTGAGTGATCATTGTGCCATCTTTAGCACCTCCTTCTTTAAGAACAAAACAAAGACCACCACCACCAAAAACCAACAACAACAAAAACTGATTTATTTAAGCCCTTTTATTAATGTGAAAACATAAACAAGATAGTAAAATAGTAACTGATCAGAGAAAAGGACTGCCTGAGCTACATAGTGAGTTTCAGGCCAGCATGGGCTACAGTGTGAGTCCCTGTCCAAAAAAAAAAAATTTAAGGAAAAAAAAAATCCTTGGCATAAAAACACTCCTGCCTGCCTGCCCCTATGAGTTATTGATAAATGAACGTTCTAGTTAGGACCTCTTAGGAAAGGCTTATTGTGTGCACCTACTCTGTCCCTTAAACAGGCCTCCTGCTTTAACAGCTACCACACAGATGTGATCTTCTTCAGTTTGCACCCCCTGCCTCCACACGGGGCAGTCAGCAAGCAGACAACCACACTTGTTGAGTAGCAGGCCATGGGAGGAGTAACTGGATGGCTGTAAGCACAATGTGATGTGGATGGATCACGCATTCCCAACACTGTAACACGGACTAAGTTCTATTATCTCAGACTGTCTTATCCTAAAAAGCTATGTAACATTTTAAGACAACCCATATAAACCATAATATATAAATGCAGTAATTAGCCAATTATCATTGCCCAGATTAGGCAACAAAGCATCAGGCCCAGACTAATTCATTAGGGAGCATATTGTGAGGCTAGGAAGTGTCACCCTCAGTATGTAGAAAGAGATAAATCATATAAAAAATATATTATATGGAACTAGGTGAGATTGAATAGATTTCTAAGAGTCAAATTAATCTTAAAAAAAAAACCTTGTCTTTAAAAAATAAAAATACAAAGTAAACTCAAAAAAAAAAAAGATAAAACTAGTTAAACCGATACATGTACTAGAAGAATCTACTTTTAAACTACTATATTTATACAGTGAACTTCCAGGTATATAAAGATTTCTCACTGCTAGGCAAGGTAAGAGCAACAGAATAAACTTATCCTATTGTCTCTAGTCTAAATCAATGAAAAAAATGCAAATTTGAAAATCAACAGTTACAGACATTACATACCAGGCAACAAAGAACTGTTATCTTGTAAAAAAAACAAAAACAAAATAATGCCTTGCTGCAATCAGAGAGCTAACTCTGATTTCCAGAGAAGTTCTAGGCCACAGTCCAGGGGTCCAGCAGTCTCTAAGGCAAAGAGATGGAACTGGACCACCAGAAGCCAAAACGGCTGGAGTTTACAGGACAAAATACCACAGAGAAACCAAGAGAGACTCCAGAGATTTATAGAAAGCACCTTTTAGTAGTTTGCAGAATGGCGCTCACAGCCTAAGAAAGAGAAAATTACCCAAACCCTTGAAAGACAAAGCCTACCAACTGCAAAGGAAACCATCCCAATTTCAGACAGAACCAGAACAACTTAGGCTCCCAACAGCCAGAGGAAACTAATATCACTGGCTATAGTACTCAGAATTTCACCTATAACAATACAAAATTAGCTCAAAGATAAATGCACTCCCTAGCCTTGTGAAACACAGTCTAAAGCACGACCTGAAAAGGACCAAACATTTTAAACAACTTAACCACATCCTGAAATAAAATTTTAGAATGTGTATTAAAATATAAAAACATTCAATACACAAAAAAATTTAAAACTCACAATGCCTGCAATCTAATAAAAAAAAAACTGTCAAGCAGAAAAATACAACCTAGAAAATGAGGGAAAGATTACTAACTCAACATAATCTAAAAGTAATAAAAATAATAAAACCAGTAAACAAAGATACTAAAATAAACTTATAACCCCATTCATATACATTAATGAAGACAAAAGCCTTTTTTAAAAGATACTAATTGAATGTATGAAACTAACTAAAAGTCAGAAATGACAAACTAGACTGTGTGTGATTTGCTGGAGACTGGATAGCACAGAAGAATAAATGAGTAGTCAGAGAGTTACAGAACTATAGAACTTTACATGGGCCTAACAGAGCTGCCCCTTACCGACTGAGGAGTATGGAGATGCTGCCTACAGTGAGAATTAGCTTCAGCTTGACACACCCAGGAGGAGGATCATCAATGGAGGTAGCTCCTTCAGTCTGGCCTATGGGCATGTTTGTGAAGCACTTTATGAACAAAGTGCTGACCAATCCAGAGAATTCAAACCAGTACTCAGCAATCCTCCAGGGTCTCTACTTCACTTCCTACCTCCAGTTCCTGCTTGTGTTCCTACTGATTTGCCTCACTGATGAACTGTGATATGGAAAGGAATATCAATTAAACCATTCCCTCCCCTAAGGTGTTACTGGTTGATGATTAGTGTAGCAACAGAGAAACAAACTAGAAAACCTACAATTTAGGAAAATGTCCTAAACTGGGATGGAAACAGTTCAGTGACATGTTTGCAAAATCTAGTGAAGGGAGGAAAGAGAAAGAAATACCTCAAATCAAAAGCATATCTGAGAGCAGGGCATAGTCACAGACACCTGTCCTGTCCTCCCTTTACTCAGGTGGCAGACGTAGGAGTCCTAGGCCAGCCTATGTTAAACAGTGAGTTCTAAGAAAGCCTCAGGAGCATAGCAAGACCCAACATCAGAACAAATATATTTGATATACCTAACTAACCTACCTAGAATCACTATTTAGCTACCCAGGATACTATTATATCAATATCAATGTTTACACTCATAATCATATGGTACACACACACACACACACACAAACACAAGTTCTTCAACAAAGAGTGCTGGAAAACTCGTGCTTTCATAACTAGAACAACAGAATATAATCTGTTTATCTCATGTGACAAAAGTCAAGTTAAAATGAATCAAAGCCCTTAAGTAGGATCTTACAGAGATAGAAGGAGAAGACTTCAAGGTGTAGGAATAGACAAGGGCTTTCTGAAAAGGACACCAACAGCACAGAAGGAATTCCAACAATTGCCTCAACAAGGAAAGCTCAGTCTGGACAGCCTCAAATCTTTTATGTCCTAACTTAGGTGGTATCAAATTGTTAGTCATATTATTTTGTAGGTTTGGGGGGGTTGTTTGTTTGTTTATCTGTTTGTTTTAGAAACTATAGCCGGGCATGGTAGTGAACACCTTTATAACAATACTCAGGAGGCACAGGCAGGCAAATTTCTGTGAGTTCAAAGGTCAGCCTGATCATATAAATCAAGGTCCCAGCCAGGCAAATCTACAAATCTCAACATATCCAAAAAGAAAAAAAAAAGGATGAGTTAACTTTCTTATTTTTTTTTTTTTTTTAATTCTACACCATAAAAATCTATTGCTATTGACTGAGGGAGATGACCATGAGGGTAGAGTCCTCATGACAAGCACTTATAGAAGAAACGGCACTCCCTACCCACCTCTGTCACATGCTCATACTCTCTCTCTCTCTCTCTCTCTCTCTCTCTCTCTCTCTCTCTCTCTTCTCTCTCTGTATCTCTTGATTCCTCTCGCCTGTATCTCTCTAACGATTCCTCTTCCCCATCTCTGTCTCTGTTACTGTGTCTCCCCCCTCCCGCCCCCCGCCGCCTCCCTCTTGTCTTACATCTTCCTCTTCTCTCTTTCCTATGTTCTTACCCTCCTGCTTCCATTTGTTCCTCCGTGACCTCCTCTCTCCCTTCCCTCTCCCATATACTTCCAATGAGAAGACAACTATCTGTAAGGTAAGAAAAAGCCCACATCAAACCAAACAAGCTAGAACTATGAGCTTGAACTTCTTGTGAGAGTTTAAACTTTGTATACACATTCACTCCAAGATACTGTGTTGTGGAGTAAATCAGTTCTAATGCCGCCTTCCTCCTTTGTACTTAGCAATAGGACTAGAAAGCAAATTTTTACCAAAAAAAGACCTTTAGGCTGTTTCTGGCTTTAAACTATGCAAAGAAATTTTTATAATGTATTTTTTTAAGATTGAAATTCAGTTTATGTATATGAGTGTTTTACCTGCATTATACAGCATTCATGGACCTGGTGTATACTGAGATCAGAAAAGGGCATGGGTCCCTTGGAACTAGAGTTAAAGATGGGTATAAACTACTGTATGGGTGTTAGGTACTGAACAGAGTCCTCTGTAAGCAAGTGCTCTTAATCTCTGAGCCATACATCTTCCTAGTCCACTTTTTAACTTTAAATTCGCTCTGTACTTTTTAAAAAAAAAACGTAACTACCTTATTGGGACCATGATATAGCCCACTGCCCCAATACAAGCTACTTAGTACATCTTTTTCTCACCACAATGACTGAGATGACACCATTATCAAAGACTGAATTCCCTTATACATACACTAACTTGCAAGTCTGCTCTAAAGATCTTTTAACCTTTTTTATTTCTTCTCAGTAAGATGAGTAAGGCAGAAGAACAAGTCATTGTTAATTATCAGTGCTGATAATAGTTGAATCAGGACGATTCATAATATGCAATGTATAGTTTTCTAAGAACATCCCAAAACTAATTACTTTAGACATTAGGCCTCAAGATCCACGGTTCTGAGGTTCACAACAAAATAACCCTAACTGACCACTCGGTGACACACAATCCTTTGAGAAGGTGGCCCCAGTGAACTAAAGCAGCCTTAAAACATTAGCAACCCAAACAGAAGTCAAAGGTGAAAGTGCTTACCAGGGAGGAATTCTGCCTGCAGACAGCTTGCCCTTCTGCCCTTCATGCAAGAGCCTTTGTGCAACTGAGACTGGATTCTTGATTCCTATAAAATAAAGAAAGAAACAAAGAAATCAGAAACGTCTTCACATTTCTCCACTTCGTTTTTGTGACTATTTCAATAAGACAACTTCAAAATAACTTCAAAATTCTTCTTTACATACACCAAATGTACACAAGCTGAACATGAACACAACAAAGCTTAAAGATACTCTAGAGCAGCAATCAGTCTCTCTCTCTTTCTCTCTCTCTCTTCTCTCTCTCTCTCTCTCTCTCTCTCTCCCCCCCCTCTCCCAATTATTTTATTCTATTTACTTAATTATTTTTTTTTTTTTTTTACATACTGATGGCAGTTCCCCCCCTCCTCTCCTTCCAGTCCTCACTCACCCACCCAGCCAGCCAGCCAGCTCCATTCACCTCTCCCCTTTCTTTTCAGGAAAGGGAGGCCTCCTATGGATTTCAAGCAGCCTTGGCATGTCAAGTTGCAGTAAGACTAGGTTTATCTTCTCCTACTGAGACTAGACGAGGCAATAGGCTAACAGTTCTCAACCTGTGGATAAGTAACCCTTTGGGAATTTGAAAGACCTTTACACAGGGGTCATCTAAGACCAATTGCATATCAGATATTTACATTACGATTCATAATGGTAGCAAAATTACAGTTATGAGGTAGCAATAAAAATTATTTTATGGCTAGGGTTACCACAATATGAGGGACTGTGTTAAAGGGTCACAGCATTAGGATCATGGCTCTAGGGAACTCTGACCAGAAACTACGAAGTAAGCATTACAATTTTTACACACAGTGGTTATATGGCATACATTCAACATATATTCAGGCAAGAACTAACACTCTGGAAAAACTACCAGAGTCCTTTTCTGATAGGAGGAAAGCCCAACCAGCAAAAGTAAACACAACTGTGTCTCTGTCTCACCACCATCTACATACAGACCCCAGAATGTGGGACACTGAACACAGAGGGGGAGGGGGAGGGGGAGGGGGAGGGGGAGGGGGAGGCAGGAGGGGGGGGGGGGAGGGGGAGGGGGAGGGGGAGGGGGAGGGAATGGAAAATGTGACCACACCTGTAATCCCAGCCCATGGGATACTGAGACAGGAGGATTGCCACATGTTTGAAGATAGCCTAGGATATATAATAAGTTGCAAGCCAACCTAGCCTATGGAGTAATACTTTGACTCACAAAAGAGGTCATGACAGAATTACAACTAAAAAAAAAAAAAACATTAATTTTGCATCCTCTTTTTAACCCATTACCATCAAACTGCATGCCAAAGGTCAGCTTTGGCATCATAAAGTAACCTAGGCAGGCAGCCAGTGGGGGTCAGTGCAGACAGCAGCTGACAGGGATTGGTCCAGATACCTACAGGGGCTGCTGCCTATGGCAGCCAGAGATTAGAGAAATTATTGAGCAGACTTTTCTCTGAGGGAACAAAGCTTAATTTACTGGGGCTGGCACTCCTTGTAGCCAGCAAATACTGTTATCTCTTTTAACTCTTAGGAGATGAAAAGAAAGAAAATTAAAGAGATAAAATTCTTACACACACAGTATATGAAGCAAATTAGACTTATATAACTTCATACATACAACACAGACAGACAGACAGACAGACACTCATACAATGAGTAGATGGAGGAAAGCTCCACCAAGCAGGCTCTAAGCATTTCACACATACATACATATATACACAATTGGTGGATAAAGCAAGCTCCAACACAAACCTAGACTAGCTTTATGTACTTATACATATATGTGTGTGTGTGTGTGTATATTGAAGGATGGAACAAAGTTCCAACACACTAATCAAACAAACTACATATATACATACATACATACATACATACACACATACACACACACATATACATACATAATTGGAGGGTAGAAGGAATAAGGTTCCAACTCCACAGCTTATTTTTTCTTCCATAGCTTATATATCCCAGCAAAATCTTCCAAGCAGTATAAAATTACAATGTGATTACATTCTAGTTTTCTTCTAGTGAATGACTATGAAAAAACAGTATGTTCCCCAATATCTTTATAAGAAATAACATTACTCAGTACAGGTAAAAACAACAAATTATCCCCAAGAACCCATGTACATTCATAACTAAGCAACTTGTTACCCATTAAAAAAGGATAAGCAAGCGAGAGAATTTTCTCAGCCAGTTTCTTTTACTGGCAGACAGCAATATACAGTTACAAAGAAAGGAGTAATTATTTTATTATTTATCTTTAAAAGTAATCTTATATGAATATTAGAGGGGACTCGAAAGATGGCTCAGTGGTTAAAAGCACTCTTCCAGAGGTTCTCAGTTCAATTCTTAGCAACCACATGGTGGCTCACAACCATCTGTAATGGGATCTGATGCCCTCTTCTGCTATGTCTGAAGACAGGGACAGAGTACTCACACACATAAAATAAATCTTTAAAAAGAAGGAATCTTAAAAGAATCAAAAGTCTAAACTTTTATAAAAATCAGTCATATATACTTTGAATCCTCAGAATGCATATCTATTTATCAGCAATTCTTAATAAATCATATGAGGAAGCTGAGGGCAAAAATAGGTATAAGAAATCAATTATCACCAGTCCAGTCCCTAGTGAGAGTCATGTGTCAGCCAGTGCTGCCTTTGTTCTTATTCTCTGATCTTAAAAGATCCTGGCTTAACTAATAAGAGTGTGCCTTTCTGAACTTCAAATTGTTCCCTGAGATTTTCTACATCAGAGACCATGGTAAAAACATTTTAACCTAGCTTCTCCAACAACTTTGTCCAAATGTTTCCAAAGGGTGGCGGTCATAGCTAACAATCTACATTTCTACGTTCTTTCCAAGAACAGTGGTTGAATCATTAATCTGCTCCAACAGCAATGGCTGAAAGAGATCAACACTACTGAGTGTCAGAGATATTGCCTAGTGAGGGACTGGAAGCCCCTTAGAGTTTTCATACAATTCCTAGATTAAGAGGGACGTGAGGGCAGTAAGCAGAGCAGAACTCCATAACAGCATGAAGCCATTCCTCAGCACCTGCATTCAATCCTTCTTTACCTCTTACATATAGCATTTCTTGTTCTCTTTTCTTCATATTATACTATACCCACGTGTCATTTGTTTGTACATATACATCTATCATTGGATATTCCATGTATGATTCTATGTATGAAAAAGAACATACATTTTTTCCCTTTGAGATTGTGTGACCTCACTTAATTCTAAACATTCAAATTCCATCCATTTTATGTAATTTTTAACTTCAATGAGTAACATTTCATATGTCACTCACACACAAATATTATCTGTTAAAAGACTACTCAGTTAATTCTTTGCTATAGTTAATAAAGCAGCAATAAACATGGGCTGCACATATCTCTGTGGTAGGGTGTGGAGTTCTCTGAGTATAAAATAGCGGGCCATGTGGTAGTTTTTAATTTTGAGAGCTCTTCACATTGATTTCCATAATGGTTGTGTTAACTTGGACCCCCACTGTGATTGAGGGTTTCCAACATTTGCTATCATAATTTTTTTTTAATTTATCTTTAGTCTTCTTTTATAGTCCAGTCATTCATTATGTCCCTCCCGGTCCACCCTGACAGTTCCTCATCCCATTCTCCCAAGAGGATGCACCTCAAGCCCCACCCCACCACACCCCGCCATGCCTCCCCAGTCCTCGGGGCCTCAAGTCTCTGGAGGGTTAAGTACATCTTCTCTCACTGAGGCCAGACCAGGCAGTCCTCTGCTGTACATGAGTTGGAGGCCTCAGACCAGCTAGTGTATGCTACCTGGTTGGGAGCTCAGTGTCTAAGAGATCTCAGGGTCCAGGTTAGTTGAGATTACTGTTGTCATATTTTTTAATGATAGTCATTTTGACTGTGGTGAAGTGACATCTCTTTTTTTTTTTTTTTTTTTTTGGATTTTTCGAGACAGGGTTTCTCTGTGTAGCCCAGGCTGTCCTGGAACTCACTCTGTAGACCAGGCTGGCCTCGAACTCAGAAATTCGCCTGCCTCTGCCTCCCAAGTGCTGGGATTAAAGGCGTGCGCCACCACCGCCCCGCTAGTGAAGTGACATCTCAAAGTAGTTAAAATGTATATTTCTTTGACAGTGACAAATACTGAACACTCAGTTATTGGCCATTTGTATCTCTTCTTTTTTGAAAATTGTATCTTCCATCCATTTGCTCGTTGGTTGATTGTCAGTTTTATTTGCTTGGTTTAAATTATTTGAATATTCTGGATATTAGCCCAGTGTAGAAATGCAGCTCGTAAAGATTTTTTACTATTATGCCAGACAGTAAATGCCTCTAATCCCAGCATTTAGGAGGCAGAGGCAGGCTGATCTCTGAGTTCAAATCCAGCCTGGTCTACAGAATGAGTTCCAGGATAGCCAGCGCTACACAGAGAAACTCTGTGGGGGAAGGGGGCAGAAAGAGGAAGAGAAAGGAGGAGGAAGAGGAGGAGGATGAAGAAGAGAAGGAAGCATTCTATAATCTGTTAACATTGTTGTTTGCTGTTGATTGTTCTATTTGTTGTCACAACACAGTCCTAAAATGGAACTATGTGAGAAGGATTCTGAGTGCTTATGAGAAAACTCCAGGAAAACAAGACAAGAGTCTTGTGACTTGAGGTTCTTCAACATGGAACTAACATTTCATGAAATGTGGTTTCATACCCCTCCCAGGTCTAACAGACAGGAATGAGTTTGGTTTAGAGTATTCATTACAACTGAATATTGCTATTTGTTTATATGCCTGTATGGAAAAACAAGTTTGTAATGCATGTATCTTGTCCTTGTGGCCGTACACTTTACTCATGGAATTCTTAACCCAAGGAGTATAAATTGTTTGAGGCTATGAATAACGTCGGCTATCACATGAGACTTTAGTCCACTTCATTTTAGCTCCACTCTCCCAGGTTCCACTACCTTTAGAGTGGTAAATACTCTGCTGTACAGAAACTAACCCTATGTATCAACAGATGGGACTACAAAAAAATAAAAATTTCTGTACAGGAAGTATAGCAATACATTTCTAGGATTGGGAAACTCTCCGCAAGCTCTTCTTGTATAGAAACCTAACTTGGAAGGGTAAACATTCTGGAGCCGTTTATTTTCATATGCATGAAGATTTGCAATCGTCTCCCTAAGTTACAACAGCTACAAGATATAACTCAGGTGCTAGCTCAGCTCATAACATGTTAACCAAACTAGCACAAGGACCTGAGCTCAATCCCTAGAACCCACAAAACGCCAGCCATGGTAGTGCTCAGGAGGCCTAGGCAGGCATATCCTTGAGATTCCATAAACAACCACCCTAGCATACTTGGCTAGTTCCAAGCCAGTAAAAGCCCGTATCAAAAAGAAGGTAAGGGGTGCCTAAGAAATGATACCTATGTTTGTGCTCTGGCCTCCACAAATGCAAACATGCATGTACTAACACAAATATAAATATACACACATGCAAACCATGCACTCACATGCACAAAAAGATAATAATGGGTTGGGTAAAATCATACTCATACCAACAATGAGATATGCTAACAGATGACATATTTACTCTATCCTACTTCATAATCTTACATGGTTTTAGTTTTCACTTTATACTTGACTTGCTTACTTGTTTTAGTGTTCATCTTGCTTCATGGCGTTCACTGCTTCTTCTTTCTGTACTAGTCTATGGTATCTTCTCTATTACATCTCATACCTCTAGCTCATATACTTTTCCTTTTTCTTACTTGATTCCTTCTTGTTCCCTGTCCTTATTCCCTTCTTCTTTTTAATTCTCTACTAGTAATATCTTCTCTGAGATTTATCACAATTGTCAAAACTATAAAAATAAGGGAACAACATTAAGAGCTGTAAGAGAAAGCACCAGCTTACCTACAAAGACACATACATAGAAATGCTGGATCTCTCAAGAACTTAAGTGTCAGGAATGCAAAGAATGATTTATACCAAACCCTAAACTCAAAAACCTGTCAACCAAGAATGCCAAGAATACATAGTGAGCTCTAAGTCAGCTAGAGCTATATGAGACTCTTAGTAAAATAATAATAAATAATAATTATAATTTGCAATAATTACCAACAAAATCATTTCAGTGATACACAAACCCTCTCAAACAGAGAAAACAATCCCTAGCTCTGGAATATTAGGCCAGCTATGACAGGGTATACTTACAAGCCATCTCCCATGGGCTTCATCTAATCTGTCAACAAATATCTTTTCAATAAAGGGCAGTAAGTCATTTCAAATCCAGGAAAAAAATACGTAATTGCTGACCCCTTAACACACACCAAAGTTAATCTGAACTTGATATAAAAACTAAATGCTCAAGGTAAAAACAATTTTTAAAAATTAATAAAGAAAATAAAGGGAGACTGGCTTCCTAATTTGGATAGGTACAACTTATTAAAATACAATAATTAGCCAGTTTAAGAAAATTGGGGTTGGAGAAAGAACTCAGCAGGTAGAGCACTGGCTGTTTGCTCTTTCTGAGAACCTGGGTTCCATCCCAGCACCCATACAGCTCATAACTATCTTAAAACTCCAACTGCTGGGTATCTAGTGCCCTCTTTTGGCCTCTGTAGGTATTGCACAGACATAAAAGCAGGCAATCAAATATCCACACACATAAAATAAAGATTAAAAAAATGATACATTAAATACATTTATAATAGAAAATATGTCTACTCAAAGGCACCATTAAGAAAGCGAAAGAAGGACGTAAGAGCTTGGGAGGAAATTTCCATGATATATGTATTTGACAAAGGACTTTTATCTAGATATACAGAATATGTCTATGAAGAAAAAAAGAATATTCAATAAAAATGTTAAAATGTTATAAATGAAAACTTTACAACAAGGACTTCTAAAGGTTGGATAGGTAGAAGACAAGACACTTAGTATTATTAAACATAGGAAAACTTAAAACAATACAACTACAGAAATATCAAAATGGCTCCATTTCAAGAATAATAATCAGCCAGGCGGTGGTGGCCCACGCCTTTAATCCCAGCACTTGGGAGGCAGAGGCAGGCAGATTTCTGAGTTCGAGGCCAGCCTGGTCTACAGAGTGAGTTCCTGGACAGCCAGGACTACACAGAGAAACCCTGTCTTGAAAACCCAAAAAAAAAAAAGATCAAAAAACTGAGCAAGAGTGTAGAGTTACAGAAACGTTCATAAACTGCTGGTAGCAGCAACTACCTTGAAAACTAGCAGTACCCACTAACTCTGGTGGTGTGAATAAGTTTGCCCCTCGTGGATTCATGTATTTCAATACGTGGCCATAGGAGAGCAGCACTATTAGGTGTGGCTTTGTTGGAGGAAGTACATCACTGTGTAGGCAGACTTCAAGGTCTCCTACGCTCAAGCTCTGCCCAGTGTGAAATCAGAGCTTCCTCCTGGCTACCTACGGAAGACAATCCCCTTTCCTCTTATCTATGGATCAAGATGTAGAACATTTGGCTCCTCCATGTTTGCCTGAGCACTGCCATGCTTCCTGCTATGATGATAATCGACTAATCCTCTGAAACTGTAAGCCAGGCCCAATGAAATATGTCCTTTGTAAGAGTTGCCTTAGTCATAGTGTCTCTTCACAGCAATGAAACCCTAATTAGCATATACCTAAATACTTTAGGCAAATCCTAGGATATATTCAAGATATATTAGCATGTATTTTTCACATGTAAAAGAACACTTATTATAACTTTATTGATAATAGTCTACAACTAAAACAGGCAAATGTCTCAAGAAATGGTGGGTGAAATAAGTTACAGAATGTCTAAGCAATGAAATGGCGTGCAATAGAAAAAATTAATTACTGTGACACAAACTGTGGATTAATCTCACATGCATAATGTTAAGAAGAAAACTAGATACACAGTTGTCTCATTCCGCTCACATTTATTTCAGGAGCAGACAAATTCATTCAAAATCAGAGTCTAGGGGTGGAAGAAAAACAGTGTGTGTGGACTAGCAAGAAGCATAAAGAGCCTTTCCGGAATTACGAAAATGTTCTGTGTATGAACTGGAAGTCCTGGTGTTCATAGAGGACAGAGGCATCAGTTCCCTTTAACCTGGATTTAAAGGTAGTTTAAAGTAAAATCATAACTGATTTGGAATCATAACCAACAAAATCATTTCAATGATACACAAACCCTTTCAAACAGAGAAAAGAATCCCTAGCTCTGGAGTATTAGGCCAGCCTAGCTAATACTCCAGGATGGGTGCTGGGGATTAGACATGGGTTCTCTACAAGAATAATAGATTCTTTTAACCACCAAGCCATCTCTCCAGCTCAGTGATCTAAATCCTAACATGATAATGTCTTGATCTAGGTGTATATGTCCGGATACATTAGAAACTTCATAAATCTACAGATAAAAATCTGTCCACTTAATGTACCTTTAAATGAATCATAAACCATTAAATAAATCTCTTATGTACTGATGTAAAATACAGCCACAAGTCTCTGATTTAAAAGGAAAGTTATAGCAGTGGGCAGGGTATTGCAAACCTAAAATTTTACAGTCAAAAGTTTAGTGCAGGCATATCATGAAATCATCACCAGCCTGGGTTTCTAAACAAGCTCAGGGACAGTCTAAGCTACACAGTAAGACTCTGCTTTAAACAAAGGAGGAAAGGAAGAAAGAGGGAGGAAAAAAGACAGAGGGAATTCTGTTTCATTAAAATATATACATTTGGCCGGAGATGACTCACAGGAAAACATGCCTGCCACACACAGCTGAGGAACTGATAAGCCCTAGTAGAACACACACACACAGTAAGATGGATGGTGTGGCATGTGTCTGCAATCTTAGCATTCCTATAGGGAGACGAGAAGATAGGAGAAATTTGGTTAGAAGCTCCTGAGACAGGTAGCTTCCTGTGTACAATGTGACAGGATCCATGAGAGGTCCTTCCTAATCCAAGTGGAATGAGAAAGCTAACACGTAAAGGTTATCATCTAACCTCCACATGCGCACAGTGGTGCACATGTACACATGCTCACATACATATAAGGCACATAGAATAACTTCACTTTTTAAAATAACATTATCCACAGAATATATCTTTACTGTATCACATGAAATGTATTAATGCTAATACATTTCAAACTGCAAAGTTAATAGACTATTCTGAATTAAGTCTTAAATACCTATAATCTCTTTAAGGACAAGAGAAGAGTAATATACTTCTAACCAAACTTGGACATAGAACACTGTTTAATTTGTTATATTTGCTTTTTTGTTTTTGTTGTTGTTGTTGAGGACCTTGTAGAAACTAGGCAAGTGATCTATCAAATGAGCTACATCCCTAACACTGGCTGTTTTCTTTCAAAACTCCTCATATCTAAGATTTCTATGTTCTTAATTTAGTAAAGGAGGATAATGACTGTTTCAACGTTCTACTAAACAAAAAATGAATACAAATACGGATTCCATGTTGAGAAGGATGAAATGTTAACAGCCTCAGTTTTCAGACAGGGAACTGTCATAACGCCCACATACCACTCAGTGCTCCGACGGCTCCAAAGTTTAAGGACTTTCCATCCATTATGCTGGCATCACATTCAATCTCTCCTAAGAGATTTAGATTGGATCCTATTCCTGCATTTGTAAAAGGAGAATCCTAAAAAACAAAAATGAATTTAACTACTATTAGTCTTAAAAGAGAATTAATTAATGTCATTTCATAATCCCTTCTAAAAACTAGAAGGTAAGGGTATATTTTTCAAGTCGCAGGCAATGTCAGTACTTCTCTAGTAACAAATGTCAAAATTATGAGAAAATTAGAGACCAATATATTTTGTCACAACAAAATATATTAACACCAAAACCAAAGTAACAAAATCAAACCAAATTCAGCACAATATAAACAGGTGTATATATCATGAGCAAGAGGGATCTCAGAAAAGCAATACTAATTTAATATCTGAAAAATAAAATCAACCAAAATACACCATGTTAATGAAATCCAGGAATCATGTGAAGAGACATAGGGAAGAACATTTAACAAACTGCAGTTCCCTTTCATGAAAACAAAACACTAAGCAACCTAGAAATGGAAGAAAGGTCCTTGCCATGATAATGGAACCCTACAAAACATCTGTGCTAACACTGTAATTAATGAGAAAGGGGAACGGCTGAATAATTTTCCCTTACAGGGCCCCTGTAAGTGTTATACAAAAAGCTGAACCCCACAAAGAGACAAGAATGAAAACCTGGTGCAGACTGACTATGTCAACCGGGAATAGACTTCAGAGAGTCTAATGCCAGTCGGTTCATTGCCAGCATATTTAAAGCACAGTACAATCTGGGGAAAGGTTTCCAGGCAACACTCAGTCCAATCAATGCAATTCCAGGTGCTCAGTAAAGTGTAAAGTATAACTTCATAGAGACTCTTCTACAAAGTACATGTGACCATAAGGGTGTGTTCTATAGCTAAAAGGCCTAGAATCTAATGTGGTCTATGACTAGTAGCATAGAAGTCAGCAGGCCATAAAGTTCCTATGAGATTTCGCCTAAGGATGGGTAACAGTCTAGGGAAGAGAGTTTGGCATAATTATTCTGGGGAATTTGGATGAGGTCTGTATCTAGAGCAAAAGTAGGTGAAGTATACAGATAGCGAAAAGGTCACTAGGTTCTTAACAAAATCCACTCTCAGCTTTCTGGATAGAGTGCAAGGATTTGATTTTATCTCCTCCACTGAGGAGACACCCATGCATGATTAACACTCCTGGTTCTCTTAGTACTTTTCTGTGAGTACAAGGATCTCTGTGCCTCCAGCATTCCCTAAAGTCAAAAACACAACAGAAATATCTATTCTCAGTACTTCTTACTAAACAACATGCAAGACAACCTTAACAAGACAATTAGGCAAGGAAAAGTAATAAAGAACAACTAAACTAGAAAGAATCAAGAAACATCTTGGGGCTGGAGAGATGGCTCAGTGATTAAGGGCACTGGCTGCTTTTCCAGAGGTCCTGAGTTCAATTCCCAGCAACCACATGGTGGCTCTCAACCATCTGTAATGGAATATGATATTCTCTTCTGGCATGTAGGTGTATATGCAGATAAGAGTACTCACAAACATAAAAATTAATCTTTAAAAGACATATGAAGGAAAAGCATTAATATTAAGCTATTCTGAAACTAAGAGAATTATTTAAATGTGGTCAAAGTTTGTAATATACTTGAAATAAAGAAATTATATTTAAAAAAAGAAAAATCTCTATTTTTAAAATGATCTTTTATCTGTATAAAATGTACTTTCTATCTCTCCATCACTCCTTTTGTCCTCTTCCCTTCCACCACAATTCAGTTTTGGTGGGGTGGTTTTGGTTTGTTGTTTTAGTGAGTCTTGGTCTATCCCACCTGCCACCCCAGCACCACCTGCCACAAGCTTTTGCTGAAGCTCACAGTCCTAACCATCCCTGGAGCCCATTACCATGTTGCAACCCTATTGAAAGACACTTGGTATACTGTATCCATAGAAGAGTCCCCAGAACAACCTCCTGCTACAGTTTGATAATACATTTCCTTACAATCATAAGGACATGACTTTCATTTCCAAAACCCACATAAATAAAGCATGGCATGGTGACATATGCTTGTAATTGAAACACTGGCAAAGTTAAGACAGGAAGAACTCTCAGGCTCCTTGATCAGTTAGGCTCCCATAATTTACACATTCCATGACAGTAAGGAGACCTTATCTAAAAGAAAATCATTAAAAAGCACCCAAGGTTATCCTCTGATCTTCATACATGCATAGAGAAAGAACAGCAAAAATGATCTTGAAAAGAACACAACTGGGAGACTCACAGAAATTATAAGAATTATCTTTAAGAAGGCATAAGACTAAGAATAGACAGAAACAGAGCTGATAATCCAAACGTAAGCCTTTACATCTATAGTCAAGTAAACAACTCATAAGTAAGAACAGTCCTTTCAGTAAATAGTGCTGGAACTAGATACCATGCATCAGAGAAAGAAACTGGATCTCTATCTCATACCAAATACAAAAACAAAGTCAAAGCGGATCAACAATCCAAATGTAAATTAAAACTACAAATTTGTTCTAACCTCTGAGCATGGTAGCGTATCTTTAATCCCAGCAATCAGGAGTCAGAAGCAAGCAGGATCTCTATAAATTTGAGGCCAGCCAGTTACATGGTAAGATATTGGCTTTTAAAAAATGCACAATGTATTTTTATTGACATCAAAATCATAAGCAACCTAAGGAAAAAATAGATTAAACTAGAATTTATCACTAAAATCCTCTGTTTCAAAACACATTAAGGAAAAAGGAAATCAGAATCAAAGAAAATTTTGCAAACCAAAATACTTATGATGAATGACTTCTACTTAGAATTCATAAAAATTCCTCAAGCTTTTTTAAATGGGAAGGGGATATAAATAAACATTTCTCCACCAATATATAAATAGCCAAAAGAACATGAAAAGATGTTCAATGTCATTTGTTATCAAAATAGGCAAATCAAAACCACAATGAAATACTATTTCACACCCACAAGGATGGATATAGTTGGATATTAACACATGTTGACAAGGACATGGAAAAATGAGAACTTCTGAGGAGACTGAAAGGTACAGCTAATTTGAAAGTTATCATTTGATCTCAACAATTCCACTTGTAGTATACTCAAGAAAAATGAGAGTATATGTATTACCAAAACAGGTATATAAATATATAAAGCAGCATTACTCAGTGACAAAAAAGAGAAAACTCAAGTACTATCATTTAATATGTTAAATGAAGTATATTCTCTATACAACAGGAAATATTAATTAGCAACAGAAATAGTGACATATTGATGCTTAATGCAAATTGGAAGAACGTTTTTTTTTTTTAAAGACTATGCTAAGGGAAAATAGGCCAGACACAAAAAAGTCATCTAAACATCCCAATTATATGAAATGTGTGAAATAGGCAAATTCCTTAGTGAGTAACGGTTGCCAGAGCATAGAAGGAAGACAGGTAATAACTGCTAATGGCTAAGATGTTTCATTCTGGAATAGTAAAATATAGGAAACTGGACAGTGCTGTTAGTAGTAGAATGCTTAAATATACTATAAACTAACAATACACAACATGCATAAATACAATCATTTAATATGATTATATCTCAGAAAGGTCCCATAAGGCTGGCGAGATAGGGTTCAGCAGGAAAAGTAGATGCCATGAACATCTGGCACCCTGAGTGCAAGTCTAAGAGAGAGCTGACTCCTAAAGTTGTACTCTGACCTCCACAGGCTCCCTGTGGCACTCATATGCCAATAACCACAATAAATAAAAAATGGAATCACGAAGGCAGGATGGGGGAAGAGAGGAAGGGATAGAAATGATATAAATACAGTATACTCAAGTATGAAATTCTCAAAAATAATATTTAAAATGCATTTTATACACATAATGGGCAGGGCTCTAATAACTCCAAATTAAGAATGATGGGCAATATGTAAAATTCCAGAACAAGGAAACTGGATACAAGAGGATCAGGAGTTGAAAGTCTTTCTCCACTACATACCAAGTTTGAGACCAGCTTGAGCTACATAACACCATTTCCAAGGGGAAAGAAAAATGTTAAAATCAAGCCGTAATAAAAATAAGTTTAGGGATCTGGAGAAAGGACTCAGCACTTAAGAGCATCTGTTGCTCTTAAAGAAGACTCAGGTTAGATTCCCAGCACCAACATGGAGGCTCATAACTATTCACAACTCCAGTTCCAGAGTATCTGATGCCCATTTCTGACCTCTACAGGCACTAAGTACACATGGCACACAGGCATACAGACAGACAAAATGCTCAGGCACAGAATAAAATGAATATAGTTTATAGCTATAAGGTAAACAAAACATAAAGGCCTAGAATTGGAGGCCAGAGATATACCTGAAACCTAAAGAAAAACACTACTGCATTCATAAGATCATGAATATGCCAAGTGCTGTTATTGAAGCCCATGTCATATTTATGTCCAACTAAAACATATGGATGGAAAGCCAATAATATAAAATCTTACAATTAAATGTCATTGAGACAAATAAAGAGGAGTTAGTTTAGATTGAACACTACTAGAGTCACTGCTTACAAGACCCACCCAAAACAGTAAGCAGTGTGATAAGGCACTCCAGAAAATGGGGTCAATGTGGGTTAACTAAGTATTACCAGAAAAGGAGAATATTCTAGATCAATCTAATGCTGACCCAATATTCAAAGTCATCCATGCATATTTCTGCCAGATCCAAGAAACACTGCCATGACAATGATACAATTTCCAATACACGTTTACCCACTGAAGGAGAGTCAGGGACTTGAGACCAAGACCAAAAAGTAAGATCACAAGGTAGAAAATAAAATGCTATACAATTAGAGAATAGAGAACAGAGACTGTAAGCATTCAATAAGGAATGGTATATTATGGAATACTGAAATTAGTAACAGGTTCCCAGGAGGACATGAATGCCTAGGGGCTGTGAAGCTTGGTTTGGTTTAACTACCATTTCCATTGACTGCACCCACCCTTGCCTATAAGTTCCCACCTGCTTATGCTATAAAGTCAAATCCATTCTCTGTTCTATACCGTAAGACTCCTAGCAAGGTCCTTATACCTATCACAATAATTCACCCCTAAATGAAGATTGCCTTTATAAGTTTCATTAAAAAAAATCTTTTCTTTTTTTTTTTTTTTATTGGAAATTTTTTATTGGAAAATTTTTTATACATTTCAGATGTTCTCTCCTTACCCCATTTCCCCCACTCCCTCCCAGGAACTCACTATCCCTTCCCCCCTCCTCCTATCTCCATGTTGGTGTACCCCCTTCCACCCTCCCCTGTACCTCACCTCCCCACCCTCAAGTATCCCCCCCCACGACGTCCAGCCTTCATGGGACCAAGGATCTCTTCTCCCACTTATATATATAGCTCCCTTGCATATATAGCTGGAGCCATGGGTCCCTCCCTAAGCGCTCCCAGGCTTGTGGTTTAGACCCTGGGGGCTCTAGTTGGTTGGGATTGTTGCTTTCCTCATGGTGTCACGAATCCTCTCAACTCCTTCAGCCTTCACTCTATCTTCTCCATTGGGAACCCCGTGATCAGTTTAATGGTTAGCTGTGGGCTTCTGCCTCTGAGTATGTCGGACTCTTGCAGACTTCTAAGGAGACAGCTATATCAGGCTCCTGTCAGCATGTACATCCTGACATCCACATCAACCTCTACCTTTGGTGACTGCACATGGGATGGATATCCAGGTGGAATGGTCTGTCTCTTCTTCAGTTTCTGTCCTGCACTGTGTCTCCATATTTGCACCCTTGAGTATTTTGTTACTCCTTCTAAGAAGGACTGAAGCCCCCCCTACTTGGTCATTAATCCCAGCACTTGGGAGGCAGAGGCAGGTGGATTTCTGAGTTCGAGGCCAGCCTGGTCTACAGAGTGAGTTCCAGGACAGCCAGGGCTACACAGAGAAACCCTGTCTCGGAAAAAAAAAAAAATCTTTTCTTAAGTAGTAATCATTTAGGAAAGTATAAATTAAAACCACAAGACACCACCACATAGCCACTAAAATAGTGATAATTAAAGAGACTGACAGTACTAAGGACTAGCAAGAATGTGGAGCAACTTCAACCTACATAGTACTGAGAATGCAAATAGAAAATTATTTAACAGGTTTGTCAAAAGTTACCATGCACTTACCACAAACTCAACAATTCTACACTTAATTATACTCTGAAGTGAAATGAACACATATCTTCCATAAGACTTGCTTTCACATTACTGTGATTTGATTTGATTTGATTTGATTTGATTTGGTTTTTGTTTTTTGAAAAAGGATGTGATTATGTGGCCCAGGCTGGTCTCAAACAAATACCCTGTTAGTCCCTCAAGTGCTAGGATTACAAGAATATATCACTATGAAGCCTCACATGAGATTTTGTAGAGTTAGATTTCTAATCAAGGAGTAGCCAGTAATCCTTTAAAACATGTCAGACCCAGCCATTCCTTTGTTCAGGCTTACCCTAAAAACCCAATATCCTTATATTGTAGGTTTCCAAGGTCCTTTCTCAACCTGTGGGTTACAACTCCTTTGGCAAACCTCTATCTCCAAAAATAAATTATGATTCCTAACAGTAGCAAAACTACAGTTATGAAGTAGCAACAAAAATAATTTTATGGATAGAGGTCACCACAACATGAGAAACTGTATTAAAGGGTTGCAGCATTAGGGAGGTTCAGAACCACTGTCCTAGAGGGTTTGAACAGGCTCTGACCCATCCTGTCCTCTTTCAACTTGCTCCCTTTGATTCTCTACAGAGGAGCCGCCCTGTATTCTCCTTAGGACTTGGGAATGTCTCATCCCAGATTTGTCATTTATACATCTCTCTGAAATGCAGAGCTTAATGGAAGTTCTAGCTAATGGAGAGGGTCAATGAAGACAGTGAGTGTAAACACAGCGTATGTGTGAATAACTGACGATTCGTGCTGACAAGAGCTAAAAAGACTAACACAGACTAAGAAGGTCAGTAGAGTACCTTTTCTCTGACCAAAAGCTTTCCTAGCAGCTTCATTGCTCTTTCCTCTTCCGTTCACAACTCTGCTCTACTGTCATTATTACATTAGAGGCCCTTCCTCTAACTCACCTCACATCCCATCTTCACGACAACTGCCCAGTCTCTTTTCCATCTACTCAATGATCCTTCTCACTACATTACTTTTTTGAGACAGGGTCTCACTGTGCAGCCCTGGCAAACCTGGAACTCTCTATGTAAACAAGGATGGCTGCCTGGAACTCAGATATCTGCCTCCCAGTGCTAGCTTTAAAGGTGTGTATACTGACTAGTTTGACTCAAGCTAGAGTCATTGGAGAGGAAGGAGTCTTAATTGAGAAAATGTCTTCAAAAGACAGGGCTGTGGGCAAGCCTGTAGGCATTTTCTTAATTCGTGATTAATGGAGGAGAGCCTGGCCCATTATGGGTGGTACAATCCCTAGGCAGCTGGTACTTGGTTCTATAAGAAAGCAGACTGAGCAAGTCATGGGACCAAACTAGTAAGCAACACCCCTCCACAGCCTCTGCATCAACACATGCCTACAGGTTCCTGCCCTGTTTAATTTCCAATCCTGACTTCCTTCGATGATAAACAGCAATACAGAAGCATAAGCCAAATGAACCCTTTCCTTCTTAAGCTATGTTGGACAAGGAGTTTCATCACAGCAACAGTAACCCAAACTAAGACAACACTAAGCTAGTATGCATCACTATTCGTTACGCCAGCTAGATACTAATTGCTGCATGATGTTCTTATAGAGAAATTACAGAAAAAAAAAGGCTTCAAATAGCAAGACCCTTTGAAAGAAGGGATAAAAGAAGTGGCAAGCCAGGAGTTACTCTACTACCATGACAAGGTAGCTTTTTCCTAATGTAAGATCTGGCAGCACCCAGCCAAAGCCAAGAGCTGCAACACTTAACTTTTTCACTAGAAACCACAACCTGTGTTACCCATTTAATGTTCTTTGAAGAAAGCATAAAATAAGGGCAGTCTGCACAGCTGCAGAATGTACTGTATCTTGGGGAATTTGTGTAACCTCTATTAACATCTCTTATAGATGCAAACAAGTCAGTTTCAAGTATAGAAAAACCAAAATAGCACAATATAGAGTCATTTTGTATAAAATGTTTTATGTCTGTCTAATCTCCAATATTCTGTTAAAGGAACTCAGACATCTATTGATAATAGACTGTAGAGAGAGTATCTTGTGTGTTGCATAGATGCATCATCTGTCAATAAAAAAAAAAGAAAAAACTCTATGGCATATAAGAAAGGGTAGAATTGCCGGCGGTGGTGGCACATGCCTTTAATCCTAACACTTGGGAGGCAGAGGCAGGTGGATTTCTGAGTTCGAGGCCAGCCTGGTCTACAGAGTGAGTTCCAGGACAGCCCAGGCTACATAGAGAAACCCTGTCTGGAAAAACCAAAAAAAAAAAAAAAAAAAGAAAAAGAAAGGGTAGAATTGAATGTAGAATTTCTGGGAGACAGAAAGAATTCTGGGATAGAGCAAGGCGTGGGAGATGAAATGAAACAGACACATGGTACCTAAGTACAGGTAACCAGCCATGTGGTGGAATGTAGATCAGAATAAATGGGCTATATTAAGTTATGATCTAGTCAAAAGAATCCAGCTATATGGCCAAGGTATTTGTACATATAATTTGAGTCTGAGTCTTACTTCTGGGAGCATGGGGCTGGGAGGAAGAACAAGCACTAATTTCTACAGATCATAATCTATCAAGTGTAAATTCAACAAGCACATCTTAAAATGAATAAAACATGGGAGAATACATAATATTTACCCATAAATAATAAAGTATTCTATTGAAATTATTTTAATTAAACTGCTTGTATTGACAACCAAGTAGCTCTCTATTCACATTAAAGTAATTCATGAGAAATAATCTTAAGATAAATTTTCACAAATCTTTTCTAAGAGTAATAGGGTGTGTAAATATAAGGTGTTCAGTAGGATAGAATTTGCCTCATGTGTGCAAGACCCTGGGTTTGATCCCCATAAGAGAAAGGGGGTGCGTATTCTATTACAGCTTCTTTCTAATTAAAATGAGAAAAAATGGAATCCAAACCAGCCTGAGCTACACAGTAAGAGGCCATCTCAAGAGGAGGGGAAAGACAAAAATTAAAAATTAAAAATTAAAAATTAAAAAAAAAGCAGTATGCCTATCTCAGCCAACACTATTCCAAAAATAATTAACTCTCTAGTATTTCTTTATTGGTTCATAATATCTACAGGATGAAGGATGGCCAATGAAACTAAATTACTAATTTAAAAAAAAAAAACTCAAAACACACACACACACACACACACACGCACACATACACACACACGCGCGCACACACACACACACACACACACACACACACACACGCACGCACACGTGCACACATGTGCACACCCATGTGCATGCACGCACACCGGCACACTATTTGGAAACATATTTGACAATCAGTTAAGCTCAAATTTCCAAGAACTAAATGACTGAAAGTTTTCCCATTTAAATTTCTTTGTGGTAGTATAAATTAAGATTCATTCATTCAACAAATATTTATTAGGCACCTATTGCCAGGCAATGTTTTTCCTGTAAATGATTCAGACTTGTGGACCACACAATGCTTTAGCTACTCGACTCTGCCACTGAGGGAGAAAAGCAGCCAGAAAAAATACGCAAGTGAGTGAGCATGGCTTCATCCCAAAGACGCTGCATTTTGTACCTTGGCATTTGAATTTCATATAATTTCTAGTATCATAAAATATTAGATTCCTTTTGATTTTGTTTCAATCATCTTAAAAACTAAAAGCCATTATAAGTTTAAAGACCACCAAAAACAGGCAGAAAGCCCTGTTGGCTTTTTGACCCAAATTTGCTAAATAGTGAGCTAAATCATAGGGCTTATAGCAATACACAAAACAGAATATAGTCTTCCAAAAAGTAGCCTCAATTCCTGCTATAGGAGGCAAATGCTAACAAATTATATACTTAGGCTAAAGGTATAATTAACATGGCCAAGGCCCAGGGTTCCATATCAAGAATGGGAAGACATAGCCAATGCAGGGAAGGGAATAAAATACAGATGTCCCTTGCTATTTGAAGAGGGTATGGTTCAGAATATCTCCACCATGCTCAAATCCTTCTAAAAAGTGGCATTTGGGACTGAGGATGTTGCTCAGTGGTAAGATGCTTTCCTAACATGCATAAGGTCTTGAGTTTAACATAGTATCATCTATATTATGAGAAGAAAAAAAACATTTATGAACCTTGAATGATACATATTTGTTAGACATGTTGCCTCTTGCCTGCAATACTCAGAAGGCTGAAATGGTAGAACACACATATTCAAAGCCCGACAGAGAGGGCTGGAGACTGCTGCTCTTCCAGAGGACCTGAGTTGAGTTCACAGCACCTTCATGGTAGTTCACAAACCTTATCTGTTAACTCTAGTTCCATGGGATCCCATACCATCATCTCGCCACTAAAGGCAGAAGTTATATACATGATGCACAAACACAGATACAGGCACTTTAAATATAAAGGAAAGGTGGAGTACAGTGGGTTACACAACTAAATACAAAATAATATCAAACATAGTGACCTAGGCCTATAATCTTAACACTCAGGAACCTGAGGCACAAAGATCTACATGAGTTCAAAGCTAGCCTTGCTACATACCTATGATAATATAGTTGCTACACTATCATTTAAAGAATGACAGGAAAAACTGTGCATATTCAGTACAGATGCAAATTTCACTTGGAATATCTTTTGATCTTCAACTAGTTGACTATTAAGATTCAGAAATCATGGTTGCCTAGGCTGATTATAAGTTAGATGGCATATCAGACAACAGTAAATATTAATAATTGAAACCTAAAATAGAAGATAGGTTGTGGTCAGAAAGCTAAACAAAGACAAGCAGACCACAAAGGTGTCCCTGATTTAGTCTTTCTTTTGTTTCTTCTGACATTATTTCAGACTTAAACTTGCAATATATAATCAACTATCCAGGAGCCAGAAAGATGGCTCAGTGGGAAAAAAAAAAAACTGAGCATCATGTCTGACAACCTGAGTTCAATCTCCTGGATCCATAAAATGGAAAATCCTCTGACCTAGACTCCATGGCACAAACATGTCAACACACAAAATAAAAAATAGATGAGTAAAATTGTAGGTAGTCTAATAATCAGAATATATACAGCTCTTGCACAACCTTGAATAATCAGAAAAGAAAAATGTTAAATGGGCAAAGGACATGAAGGGACATCAACAGGCATTTTTCCCAAGGACATACAAAATGGCCTACAACATATAAAATAGGTTGCACATCACTTCTATTAGGGAAATAAAGAACCAATGATAAGGTACCAATTCTCACCCACAAGGACAGCCTGACTGACCGGGGGGGGGGGGGGGTGTAGTTAAGAATAGGAAACCACTTCTCATACACTGTTACTGCAATGAAAAAATGGTTCATTCCATAGTTAGGGAAAACAGCTTGATGGGTCCATAAAAGGCTTAATGTACAATTGGTATGTGATCTAGAAAGTCTACCAATACATACAAAGAAATTAAAATCAAGTCTTTGTGTGCAGGGCTATTCACACCAAGGTGTTCCCAATAGCCAACAGGTAGAAACCACGTCCATCATCATCAGTGGATGTCTCGATAAAAGGGCTATGGGATTTCCAAATACAGTGCTGACAAGGCTCCCAAAGAGGAATGAAGTGCTGATAGCTGCTGCACTGTGAAGCAAAAGCACACTGTGCTGAACTGGGGAGAGGCACACATACAAGGTATGATTTAAGTCATATGAACCATCCAGAACAGATAAATCCAGAAAGAACAGCCTGAGTCGCCAGCTGACAGAAGATAAGCAAGTAAAGGATAACTGCCTAACAGGTATGAAGATTCTTTACAGGAATAAAAATATTTGAAAGAAGATGGGAAACTGTTATAAAGCACTGTGAACATACTGATAGTTATTAATTTTTTCAACCTGTCATATGACTTTCACCTCAATTAAATATACAAAGAACAACATACATAAATTTCAATGATTCTGCATATGTCAAGTTTTATAACTCACATAATATTGTTACCTTAATGTCACTGGGGCCTCCTAGAAGGGTAGAAAGGTTGTGTGTTCCTGGTCCAAGTGCTGTGGACACAGGAGTATTGTTCACTATGAAAAATTATTAGGGCTGCTAATAAACAATAAATGTACTAACCTTCTAATGTACATATATACCAAATAAAAACTTTAAAACCATAATGCAGATTTCTTAGAATAAAACAACTGAAGTTTTTAAAGACTGTTACCACCATGGATCCAATGAGTGAGTCTGTTCAAAGTAAAAGAATCAGTAAGTGACATTCTCCATTCTCCCACCTCCCGAGTCTCATTCAGATCATATGACTTAAATCTAAGGATTCTGATGTTTGGTTTGGGGATTGTTCTTTTTTTTTTTTTTTTTTTTAATATGCTACTACACATGACTCTCTAACATAGCTGGACCATGATCCTTGCTTTGAGACTCATTTCAATGACTCCCCAAGCTGCTTAATTTCACTCTCTGTGAAACCCATTTTGAGATCTATTGTAGTATCTATCAACAATAGCACAGGAGAAATAAGAAGTACAAAGCTACACAGCTATGAAACACTGCAAAGGTGATCACTGTGGTAGCAGGATTCACACTACAGTAAAGATGAGAATCAGAACAAGGAAAAACATAGGGATGACTGGCAAGCATCTAGGCATGAGTTGTCTAGGCAATCATCAGTGGTAGTCAAAAATACTGTATGAAGCACTAGTGTACTCTCTACTAAGAATGAGGGTAAGATAAATGGTGGTAGAAGCCAAATACTCTTAGAGGGGTTAGCAAAACAAAGACTAGAAAGGAAGGCTTGGACTCAGGGTAGTCTTCACCACAAACACTCAGCACAATGTTTTGCTCCAAGACAACAGGCTGATCAAGAATTTGGTTCAACCTTATTTGGAGCATCAAGTACTTTGATCTGTTTTAGCTGCAGCTTAAAACTCTATGGAGAGATACACTTAGGTAATGGTTCAATAATTTTCTGACTAGAGTTTTTGAAAAGTTGTTAGTTTCATTTCAAATTCATTTCAAAAGTAATATGCTGCTTAAATTTTGAGAGAATTTCTTTTTACAACAATTTTCAGCCTCTAGGAGCATGGAATTACTGTCAAACTATCAATTCATTTTGTTGGCCTATAACAAGGTAAACTTATCATCTTGAGGCAAAACTGTTTTCAGCCATACCTTAAATCAAAATAGTGTTAGTCACAGTCAAAAGCTCTGAATTCAAGGGCCAGCTGTCATTCAGCTCTGGTAGTTTGTAGCCCTGAAAAGAGTAAACTCCATTTGACCAGACCTCCATTTTCTCTTTATAAAGAGAAGTTATAATAATCAGAATATATACAGCTCTTCTATAAGTTTGAATGATCAGAAAAGAAAAATATTAATGGGCAAAGGACATGATATGACCTCAATAGATATTTGACCTTTTTTTTTTTTAAAGACTTATTTATGTATATGAGGACACTGTAGTTGTCTTCAGACACACCAGAAGAGAGCATCAGATTCCATTGCAGATGTTTATGAGCCACCATGTGGTTGCTGGGAACTGAACTCAGGACCTCTGGAAGAGCAGTCAGTGTTCTGAACCACTGAAACATCTCTCCAGCCCAGGTATTTGATTTTTTTATATGATCACTTATATAATAGGTATCCAGATTTTTATATGATTCTCTTAATATTTAAATGCTGAAAACAAAATCCTAATGTTTAAAGACTTATTTTTATGTATAGAAGTGCTTTGCCTACATGTATGTAGGTGCATCCTGTATATGTAGTGCCCATGGAAACCAGGTCGTCTGATCCTCTTGATCTGGAGATTCAGTTATGGTGAGCTGTCATGAGGGTGATAGAAACCCAGTGTGGGTCTTCTATAAGAGCAGTAATTGATCTCAACCACTGGTCCACTTCTCTAGCTACCAAGTTTGAACTTTTAATCACTAGTATACGAGTCCATCCATATACATCTGCATGTTTTCTCTTTTTGCAGCCTCTGACTTTCAATATTTATAAAAGTTTAGGTCTTATGCTTTTGCAGAAGTAGGATCTTGACCTTTGGGTAACTGGAGTCATGCCTCAGAAGGTAGATCTTATGGGACTGTCTAGTAGTTCTCAGAGAATACTATTTGAAGACTGAGTTTGGCCCCTCCCAGGTTTCTGTTTCTTGTTTTGAGACATGGTCACTTGTTCCAACATACCTTCCCATTATCTGCCATTCACCATGAAGTCTTGAGGAGAACTCAGCCAATGAAGGCACCATACCACTGAATTTCTGAATTCTTGAGTTCAATACTTTCTCTAAAAAGTTCTGTTTCTGCTATTTCATTACAACGATAAAAGGCTAATTCAGTGGATAACTCAGAGGTCTGCTTATATGCCCACTCTGAACATCACAGTTAGCGGACCTGGGACTTGCCCTTCATCCTCTCTTTAGCTTGCCAGTTTAACCACTTCTCTGCATATCCTTTAGGAAAAAGGTAGACTTGATGGGTGTAAGTTGGCCAATTTCTTTAATTCTAAATAAACATTCAGTGAAAATACAATAAAACTCTTACTTTCAATAAATTTTATTAATTGTGTTAACCTTTCTTTGCATTATTTATAAATAATTGAGATGATAGAGAATAACAGAAATCTATATATGGAAATCACAAAAATATGACATTTAAATTTAAATTAACATTAAAAGTATATTAATATTCCCATTAATTTTAATATAAATTGAACCCAAAAGCCGTATTTTCAGAACAGAAACTAATTAAGGAGAGGAATATAGTTCAGTGATAGAGTCCTTCCCTACCATACACATTGGGTTTAATGCCCAGAACCATGAGAAAAACAAAAAATTGAACAGAACAAAGCACTAAAAAACTGGGACTAGTTAACTACTCCTTTTTAATATCACAGGACCACAGAAAACAGAGTCAGAGACCAAACAGCTGTGCTTACACCTTAAAGCATTCCAGGGATGTATGTAGCATGCAGCTCCCATAAAGCAGAGGACAATTTACCGTTTATAATATGCCTATATTATGCTTGTGTATCAAAACCAGTTGATATTTGCAAATTCATACTCAAGTAACTGAAATAAAAACTAGAAAAATGTACTTTACTAGGTGTGTGGAAAAGGCACTTGAGGTATCCCTGTGTTGCCTGTTCTCAGTCTGTTTTTTAAGATATTCTTGAATACTCAGTTATATACCAACATTTCATCCAAAAAGCTAGCCAATTAGAAGTAATGAAGACATACTTTACTGAGATCCATACTAAGTGTGTTTGAAATGTTAGCAAACTATTACAGTCTTTAAGAGTAGAAAGTTCAAGAATTAATGGACTTTAATAAGACACCACAGTTAGCCAGAAAACATTTTAATTGGACCCAATTGAAGTCTTTTTCATTCATTGATACTAAACAACATGCCATACTTGGAAAAGGATTCAATTATCTAAAAGAGTCTTAAGGAAATAAGAAAACTTTCCATTTTCATACCATAACAACAGGATATTCCTTCTTTTCTGGCGTTCTCTCCTCTCCTCCTCAGGACATATTTGCAGATGCCCTGGCTGCTCCACAGGCGTGCTCAGAGCTCTTGCTGTGGTTGATCAAAGCTGGAATGCCTGAGGAAATTACTCAACTAGACAGCCCAGAATTGTATCCGGCCAAACAGTTACAGTGTTCAACTTAAACATGTGTTAAAGTAATATCTTACACGTCCTAGCTGTAAGGTGAGAGAACACTCATTTGCATCACACTCTGAATGCTAAGGTTTACTATTAGTGACAGTTCATTTGTTAAAACGGTTCAACTATTAAAAAAGACAGCATACTTTTGCTGGGGAAACAATAGCTCATGTACTAGAAAAACTCTTATGATCCTAAACTATGCAAGACCCTTTGAAAATATCAGAAAATTTGAAATAAATGATTTTATTTGTTCATTGAAGCATTTGTTAATATGGCATGGCTTGTCATAGATCTAATCATACCTTAAAATATTTTAACAAAAATCATTATACTTTCCTCTTTATTAATCTACCTAATTATCAAATGAACAAAATATAATTATGTAGAAAATGACATCATAGCAGTTTTTTTCCACATTTTTAACTGAAAGCCACAGAGCTACAGTACAAAGAGTTACTTGTCAAACATAACAGAAATCTGTAAGCGAAAATACTGGCTTCATGGCTTGCACATCTGAAATAGTTTTAAAGTGTTTTACTTGGATTCATTATGATGTCCAGGAGGAAGTAAGCACACAGTACCTGAAACTGTTCTTTCCATATGAGCTACAATAAAAAGACAAATGCAGCTATTTCTCCACACTGCCAGATTTGGCAGCCACCTACAATTCCCTTCAACCTAAGTCATTGTACCTTTGAACCATGTTGACAATTATATGAAAAGATCACTCAAATAAAATTTACCAGATCATGGAATTAACAGTATTTACACTATCCTTCTTTCATGATGTAATTGGGGATGGGGGTAATTACAAGTTTTTAAGTCCTCTACTAACTATATTTCTTTTTTTCTTTCTTTTTTTTTTTTTTTATTGGATATTTTATTTACATTTCATATGTTCCCCTTACCCCATTACTATATTTCTTTTTATAAAAAGATTTATAGGGGCTAGAGAGATGGTTCAGTGGTGAAGAGCACTGACTGATCTTCCAGAGGTCCTGCATTCAATTCCCAACACTCATGGTGGTCACAACCATCAGTAATGGTATCTGATGCCCTCTTCTGGTGTGTGTGTGAAAACAGAGCACTCGTATAAATAAAATAATATTTTTAAAAAAAATGATTTATAGCCTACTAAAAACTTGTGTTGCCCTCTTCAGATATGCCAGAAGATAGAAGTGTAAATGAGTTTCCTACTCTGAATTTTGTGAGCTTAGTGCATTTTATAGTGTTGATTGGTCTGTGCCAAGAAATACAGATGCTATGGACTGTCAGGAAATGTATTGATCATGCAAGAGTCTAGTAGACATGAAGTGAAAAGCATTGCCAGTAATACTCTTTAGCAATAGAAATGACCAAAGAACTTTTGTTAACCAGGATACTCTCAATTTAAAATTGTTTTATATAGTGACATAGGATCCTTCCTTGTTCGCACACTAAGAGGTAGAAGATGGACAGAAGTAATGGGAAAAATTTTAACAGAATTTTACATAATCTTGAAGCAAAATTTGTATGATATTGTTAAGATCCGTAAAAATTACATGCCATATTTCTTCTACCTTCTTTTCCAGATTCTGAGTTAGGACTGAATTTAAGAGACACACACAAATTTTTTTTTTCTTTTTAAGACAAGGTCTCACTATGTGGTTCTGGCTGTTCTAGAATTCACTATGCAGACCAGACTAGCTTTAAACTTGCAGAGATCTACCTGCCTCTGCCTCCCAAGTGAAGGGATTAAAAGAGTTTGCCACTATAGCAGGCTTCAGTGTCTGTTTTGCACACACAAAACCTTAAAATCAAAGGGTAGTCTTCTGAATGGCTGAAGTGGTAAACTGCTTGCTGCCCAAGCCTTAAGGCCAAAGTTCAGATCTTCAGCACTCACATAAAAACACCAGGTGTGGATGCTGGAGAGATGGTGTGCACTGCTCTCCCAGAGGACCTGAGTTTAACTACCAGAAACAACATTAGGCGGATCACATTAGGGCACCACACCTACATGAACATGCAGACATATACATAAAGTAAAATTTTAAAGCATAACTTGCCACACTTGCCTGTAACCCTGGCACTGAGAGCCTAAGATCCTTATCCTCAGTGAACCAGAGTGACAGACCCTGTCTTAAAAACTAAAATGGAGAGCACTAGAGGAGAACACCTCAGGTTGCACTATGACCTTCACATATATGTACAAGCATGTACTCAGCATGTGCCTGTATGGTAGCTCACATGCACACATGTGCACACACATATGCATGCATGCACACACATACATACTCTTTTTTTAAGTTATAAAAGCCAGTTGCCTGGGATTGAGGAAGTGAGAGTCTGGGTAGGTAATAGCACTTGCCCACACCTGATAACCAGAGTTCAATCCCAGAACAACATATGGAAAGCACCAATTCCCAAAAGTTGTTCTAACTTCCATATATGAAAAAAAAAAAGTTTTTAAACAAACAAATAAGGAATTTTCTTGATTGATGATTGATGTCAGAAAGCCAGACCACTGTGGACAATGCAACCTATGGGCTAGTGGTCCTGGCTACAACAGGCTATGGGAAGCAAGCCAGTAAACAGCACTCCTCCATGGTCTGCCTCCAGGTTCCTGCCCTGTTTGAGTTCTTGCCCTGACTTCCTTTCAATGATGAACTGTGATGTGGAACTGTATGCTGAAATAAATCCTCGGTCACAGTATTTTATCACAGCAATAGAAACCTTACCTAAAACAAACAAGAACTGGTACCAGAAGTAGAATTTTGCCGTGATAGACTTGAGCATATTTACAGAAGGATAGTGGAAGGACTTTGAAACTTTGGACTGGGAAATCACTGAGTGTTCAGAGTTTGTCGGGCTACTGAGGGAATCTAGAAGTTAAGGATGCTGAAAGGAGTGCAGACAACTGGAGCTTGGCTTATCAAACTTCAGAGAGAAGTTTTACAAGTTGCATAAAAACTCTATTAGGGCTTGTTGGCATTATGAGTCTTAAGAGTCTGTGGTTCTAGTCAGTTGGAGTTGAAATACCAGTTGTTGTTATGAAGAGACCTGAACCTCTAAAGTAAAATCTTTGCTTCACTGGGGCAATTGACACTGGTCAGCTAGGGATGGAGTTGGCTGTACTAAGAGGCCAGCATCATTGAGGTGAAAACTTTGGAAGCATTTCCACAGAGTCAGCACACAGAAGCTGTGGTCCAGCAGGGGCTAAGGCTGTCACTTATTCTGGCAGCTGGATTTGATAATGTGGAAACTGGTACTGGTTTTAAAGGCATAAAGAGCAGCTGAGGGTTAGCACTGTACAGCAGGGCTATGATCTTTTATGAGCGGCCATTGATGATGATACAGACTGGATGAGGTAGATGCCCAAGGACTGAAGGGCTCATGGGAGACCTAATACTATGTGGCAAGGTCAGACAGAGTCCCTGAAGACAGCCCAGGAGCGAGTATGGGTGAACATGTACCCTAGCTGCAGATACCACAGCATTTTGGAGCTAGCAGTACTGTATGACCACCACCATGAACAGGAGCAGCTCTGAAGCAGAAACTAGCTTTAGCCTAGGAGACAAGCTGAATGCTACAGATGGCAGAGCTAGAGAAACAAAGTCCACTGGAGCTCAAGGGTCATGAGTGGATCCCAGAAGTCTGAAGGGGAGGATACTACTGTTGGACTTTATTTTACTTTGATTTGATTGTAATGTGTGTCCTGCTTTTTCCCTTTTGGAGTAATAAGAGTACTTGTTTTTTGATTTTATAGATGGTTAAGAGACTTAGGAATTTTACAGAGACTCTGGATATTTAAAAAAAAATGTGGAATTATAAAAGAAATCTTGAATGTTTTAAAGAGGCTGAACTTTTATTACAGTGTTTGAGTCTTAAAGACTATAGGGCTTTTAAAACTTAGAATGTCTTGGGCTGGTGAGATGGCTCAGCAGTTAAGAGCACTGACTGCTTTTCCAAAGATCATGAGTTCAAATCCCAGCAACTATATGGTGGCTCACAACCATCTGTAATGAGATCTGATGCCCTCTTACGGGGTGTCTGAAGAGAGCTACAGTGTACTTACATATAATAAATAAATTAAAACTCATGGGTCGGAGCAAGAGGGAGAAAGGAAGAGGAAAAAAAAAGAAAAAGAAAAAAATTAAAAAAAAAAAACTCTTAGAATGTCTTATATTTTCATATTAATATTAACATGACATCCTAGTGTATCAAGTTCTAGCTTGAGAAGTGGTGTTTTTGTGTTAGGTTCAAAAGAGATCAACTGAACTGATTAGTTTTTTAGCAACTTGACTAAGATAGTCATTAGGAAGAAGTAACCTCGATTGAGAAAATGTCCGGACAGACTGGTCCATAGGCAAGTCTTGGGCGTTTCCGTGATTGATGTGGGAAGGCTCAGCTCACTGTGGGCAGTGCTAGCCCTGGGCTAGTTGTCTACACACTCTAAGACGACAGCCTGAGCAAGTCATGGGGAACAGAAGCAGCACTCCTCCATGGCTTCCAAGTCAGCTCCTGCCTCTAGGCTCCTGGAGCCCTGTGTGAGTTCCTGACCTGATTTCCCTCAGTTATTGGTTGTGCTATAGAACCGCAGGCTAAAATAAAACCCTTTTCAAGTTGCTTTTAGTCACAGTGTTTTATCACAGCAAAAGAAAGCCTAACTTGGCCCTAGTTTTAATACCTGGTACATCCCTCCCCACAAAAAAGAAAAGTAAGGAAGTCTTCACATTGAATAGTCTATGGTTACACAGAAATGAAGCAGGCAGAAAACTTTTAGCTGATATCCTTGCTAACAAAAAGTAGAAAAAAATGATTCAAAAATGACAAAGCTGCAGTTTTCAGAGCCAATAAATCTAGTTATATCTATGAATACAGAGCTACAAAACATTTTATATTCAAAGATTGAGTAAATTATTTTCACATAATCAAAACACAGAAATACCACCAATTCTACCATCATATTATAGTATGTCCTTAAGAGTAACAATGCTCAGAGCTTCATACATGAAGCTACATGCAACTCAGAAACTGGTAAATCTAGCCTTAGAACACATGCCCTGACAGATTCAGTCAAGAGGAAACATCTGATGGGATCCATTGAGCTCATGAAGCAATGGCTGGAAGAAGCTTAAGAAATTCTTCATATTCCCATCAGTACAAAGTACAACATGGCATGGTCTGTAAAGTGTTTTCCCTTGGACTGTGATACAGAGTAAGCTAAAGCTAAACTCTAATACCTGCCTCAGTTTTCTTTTTAGTCTAAAAGAACAAAAAAAAAAAAAATCACAAAACAACAAAAATTAAAAAAGCATTGCTTTTTCGTTAAGCATGTACTTTGTGCTACAAAGCAGACACAATTTCTAGGGTCTTGGTAAAAGAACAGATGTACCTCAGATGGACCTACCTAATGTGTAAACGCAGTAAGTTACAAGTTGGTCCTCAGTACTAAAGGCAAGAATCAGCATTAGTACTCAAAAAGGTGTTTTAAAAGAACGTAACTTACTTTTACCATCCCAGGCTACCTGGGCTCTGTCTGGTGCTTCTTTGTGTGCACATGGCCACCCAGCCTGTCTTCTAATTAATCAATGCTCTGGCAGCAGAGCAAGCAAACAAGATGTCTCCCATCTGGGTACAGTTCTTCAGGACACAGTTCCTTTGGCAGGAGATGGAAATTCTTGGGAGAGGTGATTTTCTCTGCCTCTTCACAAGAAGAACATAGAGACTTGGCTGGATGCAACTCCATGAAGTGTAACTGTGTGTATACACCTCAAAAAATAAAACAAAACAAAACAAAACAAACAAACAAACAAAAAAAAAACGTAGAGAAACATAAAGACTCTATAAACAGCTAGAACACAAGAAATAATGAAGCACCATTGGAAATACTGCTAGAGAGGTAGGCACAATCAGGACTCTGAAGTAATTGGAGATAACAACTTTTTTTTTTTTTTTTTTTTTTTTTTTTTTTTTTTTTGGTTTTTTGAGACAGGGTTTCTCTGTATAGCCCAGGCCGTCCTGGAACTCACTCTGTAGACCAGGCTGGCCTCAAAAATCCGCCTGCCTCTGCCTCCCAAGTGCTGGGATTAAAGGCGTGCGCCACTATTTTAAAACAAAAGAATGTCTCAAGTTAAAACCAAAATTCCATGCAATGAATATACTTCAAGCACTGAGAAAAGAGAGCAATGTTTGTTAAAGGTAAATTCTTTACATAATTACAAATCAAGATTTCCCCCTTTACACAGAATAAAAGATATCACCAGGAAAAGAGAGAACTGGGACTCAGAAAGGCAGGAGGTATAAATGCATCAGCCATATTACAGCTACTGGGAGTTCATATGTACATCCTAACTGCATGAAACTGATTCCCAATACGCCCAGAGCCCTGTGGGGAAAGGGAAGAGGACAGGAAACTGCCCAACCTAGAGAACAAGACAACAGGAATACTCTCAAATAAATGGACTTTTATTTGAGAGTTCAACTTCTCAAACAAATCAAAGATCTTCAGTTTGTTTTATTTTTTAATTTAAAAACAAACAAACAAATATCTGAGGGCTGGAGAGATAGCTCAGCAGTCAAGAAAGCTAGCAGCAAACAGGGCATGGTGACACATGCCTTTAACCCCAGCATTCAGGAGGTAAAAGCAGGTGGATATCTGAGGTCAAGGCCAGCCTAGTCTACAAAGTGAGTGAATTCCAGAACAGCCAAGGCTACAGGGCAAACCCTGCCAGGGGGGAGGGAGGGAGGAGGAGGGAGAGGAAGAAGAGAAGGAGAATGAGGAATAAGAGGAAGACAACGAGGAGAAGAAAGAAGAGGAAGAGGAGGAAGAGGAAGAGGAGGAAGAAGAAGGAAGAGGAAGAAGAGAAAGAGGAGGAAGAAGAGGAGGGGGAGGAGGAGAAGGAAGAGGATGAAGGAAGAGAAGGAGGAGGAAGAGGAAGAACAGGAAGGAAGGAAGAAAGGAAGGAAAGAAGGAAAGAAAGAAGAAGCAAGCAAACTAGCTAGCTAGCTGGTTCCCAGCACCAGTGTCAGATAAATCAACAGCCTATATCTCCAGCTCCAAGGGATCCGACGCTTCTGGCTTCCAGACGCCCGCCCTCACATGCACATGCCACACAGAGATATACACACGATAAAAAAAATAGTATTAATAAAGTAAATATTTTTAAATAAAAAAAAAAAACTGAAGTGATGCATAGAACAGGTGACAGTGACAGTAAACATCTGATCCCAGAGGAGTCCCTCAAGCAAACTTGCTATGATATATACAAATCTATCCTCCTTAATGTGTTCTTCCAGACAAGTGTGCCATATGCTACCCACACCATCTTTATGACCACCACACATTTCAAACACTAGTAGGTTTCAGGTATTTTATTTCTCCAATGTCTATGGCACACAATTTCAATCAGAAATGTACAATGCCCAGGAATGGAGTGCAGGCAACCCCTACAAGTGACGACTTAAAGGTGACTGGTGTTCTGGAGATCCTAAAATGCATGCAGTGGATTCCTGGCACAAGAGAATAAAGACACACACACAAATGTATTACAGTATTAAATATAATAATATAAATATGTAGCGATTCAAATATCTACTTTCTTCTTAAACTCAAAATACCCATCTGGATAAGAAATCATATCATAAAGGACTTCAATTTTATATGCAAGCAATCCACTGGACTGTAAAAAGGTTCAAAGGCACAGTATCAAATAAATATAACCTGCCCATAAAGGACTTACACCATTGATTCTCAACTTTCCTAATGCTGTGACCCTGTAATACAGTTTCTCATGTTGTGGTGACCCCCCAAATATAAAATTATTCTTGTTGTTACTTCATAACTGTAATTTTACTATTGTGATTAATTGAGTTGTAAATATCTGTGTTTTTCAATGGTCTTAGGCAACCCTTATGAAAGGGTCATGACCTACAGGCTGAGAACCGTTGGCTTAAACAATAAATCAGTTTCAGACATGAATTAACACCTTTCCCTACTATAGAAAACTTTTAAGGATAAATCAAGTCAGCCAAAAACTACAGGGTAACTGAAACAGAACATGCTGGAGTTTTTCTTACACTGTCTGGCTTTCTGGGTTGATTGGTCAGTTTAGTTTCTGGGTTATCTGTAGTGCTGAGGCGCAGACTCAGGACCTCGTGCATATCAAATATGTGCCCCTACATTGATCAATATCCCCTGCCAAAGAGACCACTTTAAACAAAGAACCTATATAATTTATCTTTTGTTATATGAAATTTAGGTTAGTCCTAGCACTATTTTTTTGTTTTGCTTTGATTTTCAAGACAGTGTTTCTCTATTTCGTCCTGACTGTCCTGGAACTCACTATGTAGACAAAGCTGACCTTGAACTTAAAAAAGTCCACTTGCCTCTACCTCTCAAGTGTTGATATTAAAGGTTTCACCACTGCCTGGTTAATTTATATTTTTTTAATTAAGATATAGTTACATCATTTTCTCCTTCCCTTTCCTCCCTCCAACTCCTTTCAAGTCTACCTCCCTTCTCAAATTCAGAGTCTCTTTTTGTTATTGTTTAACATAAAGAATAAATATATAAATATGACTCATTGAGTCCTTTCAGGGTTCCCTGTATGTGTATGATGCCAGGGCTGATCATTTGGTACTGAGTAACCCATTGGGGCTCATCCCTAGGAAGGCTAGTTTTGCCACTCTCAGCTCTCCTAGCTTGCCTGAAGTTGTTGGTCTAGAGGTGGGGCCCTGCCTGGTCCTGTTCTTAACACACAGAACTCTATCTGCTATAGTAACCATTTTCAAAATAAACTGACTAAAATTCCCCATGGATTCTAACAAGATGAAAAATCTCTGTCAGAGTCATGTCTTTCTTCACACAAGACTGCAATAGCCTCCCAGAAGTTCACCACTAATAGGTCACCCATTCTTCTTTACTAGCCTTTTTATACCAGATCCTGGTACTTCTGTAGAAAACCACCTCCACAAAAATAGAATGGCAATGTTCCATGCGTAGTTCATTTTCACTCAAAATCTATAAAACATGACTTTTTACTTTAGGAATGACCCTAAGAAAGTAGTAACCTATGAATCACTCAGAACGCTATCTAATTTCCTCAAAGAAAAAAATATTAACAGAGGTAACACCATGTAAAATGTGCAAAGTAACAGTCCCTCATTTTTAACCTACTGCCACCAAAACAAATTCAAAGCATCCAAGAATAACTCATACCAAATGAATATACCCAGACAAGAACACTAAGTTGATTCCAAATATTCCTTCTCTGTTGAAAAGGAATCAGAGTTATAATAACCAATAAACAGAATTCACTTTCTCATTTGCTCTATGATAATCTGTAAAAGTTATAAAACAAGACCAAAAAAATCTACCAATCTCCAAACTATGAATATGAAGTGACCTGAAGACAGAGTGCACGTGGAGGCGCCTCTGCATTTTCATACCACAGAACACCTAATCGCACAGAAGGGGTCACCTTCCTCTCAAACCTGCAAAGGAGAAAGTAGGGAGAATGCTAAGTGGGGACAGCTGTCCAATACTATACATTACTGACACAAAGACACACCGCCTCCTGTATCCAAGAGGACAACACCTGAATTTGGAGTGGACTAAATCATCCATTTCTATGGAAATCTGGAAAATTGTGAGTCTAAGTGGATTCTGCTAGCTTTGTGTGCATAGGAACAAAGTATAGTGTAACTCCTCACTCATGCAAACAGAGTCAAATTCAGCAGTTCACACACACACACACACACACACACACACACCAAATAGCACAATATACATCAAAATAGGTGGGGGCTTCTTCAGAAGGGGAAAGTGAGAGGAGGAAGTAACCAAAATTCAGCATACACATGTATGAAACTGTCATGCAATAGGCTTTTTAAAGGAAGAAATGGGAGGGGATATAGCTAACACAGCAAACATAGGCTACAGTTTGATACTCTGGGATCCCTATTTGGTCTCGGGTTATGCACACACACCTTCACTCTTGTAATAATGCCCTTGGCAGCCTAGTTCACTTATCTGCCAGTGCTATACACACACACATCTCTCTCCAAACAACCTAGCAACCACAGAACTCCTTAAGCCCCTCCACCTGCGTCAGAGTACACTACTCCCATTTGTAGGCAATAGTATTTGTTTCCCTAGCCCTGGTAACCAACAAAGTTAGACAATTTCTACTGAAATATAATCCCAACATATTCAAGTAGGAAGAACAGAAGGGCCAATGCATGAGTGCATGACAAGTTAGGCAACAAACACTGTGTCCTCACTAACCCTATTTTACCATCGTATGCCTATGGGTAAGCATAGGACTAAATCAAGAGCATTATGGGAAGGAATGTAGACAGTTGAGCTAAACAGATAATCAGCTAAACTATGCCCTTTAGTGACCAGCTATTCACCTTTAACACCCCATAAAAAGAGATCCAATGCTGTAACCTGGAGCCCTTGAGTATCTTTACTCATGTAACCCCCATCAACCTTGACAGTATACCTCTCTCTTTAATCCAAATAAAATTATCTTGCTTCTTTTGCAAATCTTTGTCAGTCCTTATCCTCAATTCTTTGTATAGTAATCCAAGAACCTGGAAACACAAGGTCCAAACACAACCACTGATATATATTTATACAAATATCACAATAAAACCCACTTTACTGTGTGTTAACCAAAACAATCGATTCAATGGGGCTTAAAAGAAGAACCAAGCACAATGCCACATGCCTGTAGTCCCAGTACTTGGAAAGTAAAATTAAGAAAACCAAGAGTTCAAACCAGTCGAGCGGTGGTGGTGCACACCTTTAATCTTAGCACTTGGGAGGCAGAGGCAGGTGGATTTCTGAGTTTGAGGCCAGTCTGGTCTACAGAGTGAGTTCCAGGACAGCCAGGGCCATACAGAGAAACGCTATCTCGAAAAAAAAAAAAAAAAAAAAAGAGTTCAAAACCAGCAGTGACTACTTAGAAAGTCTGAAGCCAGCCTGTGTTGCATTAGACCCTATCTCAAAAAGGAAAAAAAAAAAAAAAAAAACCAAGCACAGAGTGTATGCCGAGGTGAGGAGGGGAGGGTGTGTGTGAAAAGTTCCTTTGGTGTCACCTTGTCTCTTCCTCCTCTGCTGTATGAAGTTGATACACTACACTAGTATAAAAAAAAAAAAGTTGACTGTTTAGGAAAACACAAATGAGCACACTTTATTCAATATAAGGCTAGACATGCTTTCTAGCAAATAAGAAGCATCACATAATTTCATTTCAGTTACTTCAGTCTGTAATTAGGACAGTGCTCAAGGAATTCACACTAATCTAGTATCTGGCAAAGAAAAAACATAATATCCAGGATTACATACAGAGACGATGGGTCAAAAAAATAATTTAAAAAGCATAACTACACACACAAGGCTCATGAACACACCCACCCTCTGAAGTGAGTCAGGCTTGATGCTACATATCTGTAATTCCAGTTTTGGGGCATCTGAAGAGGAGGATCACAAATTCAAGTATAGCCTGAACTACTAAAGAAAGACTTTATCCCATCACCACAAAGAAAGCATCTTCTGAAGTCCAAAGTATAAGGCACACCTAGGATAAGACTTAGCTGAAGAGGTTGACGAAACTTAAAGGGAAATGATACTTTCCAATATAAAATGAGTCAGATTGTCTGTGATTTTTCTCTTTCCAAGGACTCAATTAATAATATTCATCTAAACACAGAAAATTTAAGAATCTAATTTTCTTATATCTTTCCGCTGACCCAAACTATTATAATAATTCTTCAACTGAACTTCAAACCTATCATGGGTTTAATGTAATATATTTCAAACACTTAAGGTGACAAAAACTGCAGAGGACAGTAAAAGTAATGACCATATAATTCTTAAGACGCAGGAAAATTCAATTACTGTAGCCTTATCATTTAAACTATGAACATATATTTCTATAAAAGATGTAAGACACCTAGTTTTAATGTTTCCCTGTTGCTTTAATAAACATCACAGCTAAAAGAAACTTGGGGAGGAAAGGGTTTACTTTGCCTTACAACTTCCAGGTCACAGTCCATCATTAGGAGAAGGAACTTGAGGCAGAAACTGAAGCAGAAGCCATAAGGACCTTGGAGAGGCCATAAAGGCTTGCTCCCTCTGGGCTGGCTCATTCTACTCTCATCTACAGCCCAGGCCCACCAGCTCAGAGATGGGCTCACACATAATGGGCTGGGCTCTCCTACATCAATTAACAATTAAAAAGCCTCAAAGACATGCCCAGGGACCTATCTGATAGAAGCTATTCCTCAAGTGTTGCTCCCCTCTTACTAAGTGTGTCATGACAACCAGGATTGCCATCACACAACTATAATCACAGTACTCAAGAATCAGAGAAAGTGAGACTATAAACAGGCAAAAAACTTATACACATAAAATAACTTAAAAAAAAAATTAAACCTACCCAGGAGTGACTCAGGAGTTTTGTTGTTTGTGGGTTTGTTGCTGTTAAGATACAGACTTATTAAGTAGTCCTAGCTGGCTTTAAATGTCCACCCTCTTGAATTTTTGATTTACAGTGAACACGACCCTGAGGGCCTGCCAAGAGCCATGCAGGAGGAACGACAAATGGCTTTAGAACTAATGGAATGGAGGTCCCCAGGTACCACAGCCACAAGGGTGAGCCTCAGTGTGGCATGGCCCAGAGGACCTTGTGTTCTGAGGTCTTCATACTGTTATGGAGTTCTGTTCTGCTTGTTGCCCTAACATCCCTCTTAATCTAAGAACTGTATGAAAACTTTAAGGCAGCTTCCAGTCCCTTACTGGGCAATACCTCTGGCACTCACAATAATAATGCTTGATCTCTTTCAGGCATTACTCCTGGAGCATACTATGATTCTGTCACCACCCTAGGGAAGAACTTAGAGATGAAGATTGTCAGCAATGACCACCACCCTTAGAAAACATTTGGAAAAATAAAACTGTTAGTGAAGCTAGGTTGAGATATTTTTACTACTGGCTCTCATGTAGAAAATCTTAAGGCATTCGCATTTCCTCAGTTGAGAATTCTTTGTTTAGCTCTGTACCCCATTTTTTAATAGGGTTATTTGGTTGTCTAGAGTCTAATTTCTTGAGTTCTTTGTATATATTGGATATTAGTCCTCTATCAGATGTGGGATTGGTAAAGGTCTTTTCCCAATCTGTTGGTTGCCCTTTTGTCCTATTGACAGTGTCCTTTGCCTTACAGAAACTTTGCAATTTTATGAAGTCCCATTTGTCAATTCTTGATCTTAGAGCATAGGCCATTGGTGTTCTGTTCAGGAACTTTTCCCCTGTGCCTAGGTGTTCGAGGATCTTCCCCATCTTCTCTCCTATTAGTTTCAGTGTGTCTGGTTTTATGTGAAGGTCCTTTATCCACTTGGACTTGAGCTTTGTATAAGGAGATAAGAATGGATCGATTTGCATTCTTCTGCATGCTGTCCTCCAGTTGAACCAGCACCATTTGTTGAAAATGCTGTCCTTGTTCCACTGGATGGTTTTAGCTCCTTTGTCAAAGATCAAATGACCATAGGTGTGTGGGTTCAACTCTATTCCACTGATCTTCCTGCCTGTCTCTGTACCAATACCAGGCAGTTTTTATCACTATTGCTCTGTAGTACAACTTGAGGTCAGGGATAGCAATTCCTCCAGAAGTTCTTTTACTGTTGAGAATGGTTTTCGCTATCCTGGGTTTTTTGTTATTCCAAATAAATTTGAGAACTTCTCTTTCTAGCTCTGTAAAGAATTGAGTTGGTATTTTAATGGGGATTGCATTGAATCTGTAGATTGCTTTCATCCTGAGTGAAGTAACCCAATCACAAAAGAACATACATGGTATTAACTCACTGATTATTGGATTTTAGCCCAGAAGCTTGAAATACCAAAGATTCAACTCACAGACCACATAAAGCTCATGAAGAATGACGACCAAGTGGGGGGTGGGGGCCTTCAGTCCTTCTTAGAAGGAGTAACAAAATACTCAAGGGAGCAAATATGGAGACAACGTACAGGACAGAAACTGAAGGAGGGGCCGTCTATAGACCATTCCACCTGGATATCCATCCCATGTGCAGTCACCAAAGGTAGACACTGATGTGGATGTCAGGAAGTACATGCTTACAGGAGCCTGATATAGCTGTCTCCTTAGAGGTCTGCAAGAGTCTGACATATTCAGAAGCAGATGCTCACAGCTAACCATTAAACTGATCATGGGGTTCCCAACAGAGAAGATAGAGTGAAGACTGAAGGAGCTGAGAGGATTCGTGACACCATGAGGAAAGCAACAATGTCAACCAACCAGAGCCCCCAGGGTCTAAACCACCAGCCTGGGAGCGCTTAGGGAGGGACCCATGGCTCCAGCTATATATGCAAGGGAGCTATTTATAAGTGGGAGAAGAGATCCTTGGTCTCATGAAGGCTGGACATCATGGGGGGGGGGATATTCCAGGGTGGGGAGGTGAGGTACTGGGGAGGGTGGGTGGGGGTACACCATCATAGAGGCAAGAGGAGCGGGGAAGGAATAGGGAGTTCCTGAGAGGGAGGGGGGAAAAGGGTATAAGGGGAAAACATCTGAAATGTAAATAAAATTTCCAATAAAAAAAAAAAAGAAATTAAATAAAGAAAAAAAAAGCCGGGCGGTGGTGGTGCACGCCTTTAATCCCAGCACTTGGGAGGCAGAGGCAGGCGGATTTCTGAGTTCCAGGCCAGCCTGGTCTACAGAGTGAGTTCCAGGACAGCCAGGGCTACACAGAGAAACCCTGTCTCAAAAAACCAAAAAAATTAAAAAAGAAAAAAAAAAATCTTAGGGAACAATTTGAAGTTCAGAAAACCTTATTAGTTAAGCTGGGAACTTTAAGGCCGGGGAACAAGAACAAAGGCAGCACTGGCTGACAGGACTCTCGATGAGGCTGGACTGGAATGATTGATTTCTTATGACCATTTTTGCCCTAAGCTTCCTGATATGATTTATTAAGAATTGCTGATGAGTAGATATGCAATTCTGAGGCAAATTGTTGTCTGCCAGTAAGAAAAAGTGGCTGAGAAAACTACCTTGCTTAATTTTGTTAATCTATAACAAGTTGCTTAAGTTACAAATGTACATAGGTTCTTGAGAATAATTTGTTTTCTTTACCTGTACTATATATTGTTATTTCTTGTAAAGATATTGGGGAACATACTGTTTTTTCAGTCATTCACTAGAAGAAAACTAGAATGTAATCACACTGTAATCTTATACTGCTTAAAAGATTTTGCTAGGATATATAAACCATGGCAGAAAATTTAAGTGTGGGGGATTGGAACATTGTTCCTTCCACCCATCAACTATGTGTATGTGTGTAAATGTGTAATGTCTGTGTGAACGAGGGCTGGAACATTGTTCCTTCCACCCATCAACTATGTATATATGTAAATATATGTGTATGTATGTATATATGTAAAGCTTGTCTGGGTGTGTGTTGGAGCTTGCTCCATTCACCAATCATGTTATTTATGTATGAATGTGTAAAATGTTTGGAGTCCACTTGCTGGAGCTTTGCTCTAACCATTCTATGTGTGAATGTGTATATATCTGTCTAGAGGTATGTATGCATGCATGCATGTGTATATGTATGTATATATTTGTGTGTATGAAGTTATTGGACAGTGGTGGGGGTGGCCAGGGAGAGGAATTTATCTCTTTCCTTCTCTTTCTCACTGGCACTCCACAGGGAGTGTCAGCACCAGTAAATTAAGCTTTGTTCCCTCAGAAAAAAAACTCTGCTGAGTAACTTCTCTAATTGCCGGCTGCCTTTGGTGGAAGCCCCTGTAGGTATCTGGATTCACCACCGTCAATAGCTCTAAGCACTGATCCCCAAAGACTGCCTGCCTTACTTTACCCTCTCGTACCAAAAAGTGTTTTTGAAGTATAAATAAGTAATCACTTATGAAACCAGGGGGAAATAGAATCAAATATTCAACATGATATAGCTTTAATTTATAAAAATTAAAGTTACTCTAAATTTTTAAATTTAATTTTATATAATTTTGTTTACAGTTGTCATAATAGCATGTCTGTATTCCTCCTTAAGCTTTTTTCTCAAACCTACACAGATTCTATAAATGATAATCCCAGCATCATTTTCTACAAAAGGGACAGTACTCTATAATTTGAATAAAGGGAGATCTAGCAGTGAGTACATCAACCTTCCTTCTCACATCACATCTTCTTGTATCCACCTCATAAAGCCTTTACATTGTGAGCTGGTCATTAATACTTGCAGAGATCATCATAGAAGCTGCTACAGTCATGAGGTGCTTTTACTATAATCTATACAATACTCTAGCTGACTGGCATATAATAATCTTCAAAACTCTGTAAGCAGGAATTATTTTTATTCTATTATAGATAGAACTGAGTCAACAGGCAGTGTTAGAGCAACAGGTAGGCTCTAATATACCCAGAGGCATGCATATGACATCATCACCCCAACATTAGATGCTTCAAGAACCAAACTTCAAAAGAACTAATGCTCATCACACACACACACACACACACACACACACACACACACACACACAACTTCCCATCTGCCTTATTGTGTTAGTATGAAGTTAGATATATTACAAAGATAAGTTAAAAATCTACAAAGTGCAGCTCTACAGTTAAATGAGAGGGAATGTACAGAAAACATGGCTAGGACTTTCAGTCAACTCTTGAGCTACTTTTCCAAGGAAAGGCATTTGACTGATGCCCTGAGGTAACGACCCCCCCACACTTAGGACTTTGTCTACTTTACCTCTCACCCTCTCCTTCACAGCCATCTCTACATACCTCCATGTCTTAACATTCCTCCCCAAGAAGTCTTCATATTCAGTAAATAACCATCACTAGATTACTTGTCACCTTCCTAACCTATCCTCTCCACATTCCAGTCTTTTCAAAGGCCTCAAATTCATCAATACTCTAGAGTCACAGAAACTCACTATGGACTAGCAAGAGCTTCTCTCCCAACTCAACTCCATGCCCACTGTAAACTCGAACTGTCCTGAAAATCCACTGGAACAAAGGTGATTTTACAAACCACACAACATATAGTTTCAGGATGTACATATGTTACATTTGTGATAAAAATTGTCTTTCCAAGCTGGGCGGTGGTGGCGCACGCCTTTAATCCCGGCACTTGGGAGGCAGAGGCAGGCGGATTTCTGAGTTCCAGGCCAGCCTGGTCTACAGAGTGAGTTCCAGGACAGCCAGGGCTACACAGAGAAACCCTGTCTCGAAAAACCTAGAAAAAAAAAAAAAAAAATTGTCTTTCCACTTTAGACACACCTAGAGAGCTGGAATCATGTATTTTTGTTAAAGATATATCTCATTTTGGAAGTGTCAACTTCAAAAAGTATCCTACTGAAAATACCTATCACCAATGAATTTATAACCATGAATCCTACAAAAACAAGAGGAATAAAGAATTAATCAACTATTTTATTATTCAGGAATGTCTTCAATGAAAACAAAATCTTTTACATAGCTTTGCTAATATAAGTGAGAAACACTGGTTTACATGACTTATGACTGAGTAACTCACCATCTCAATGCCATTTAAAAATAAGGAATGTAAATGCACAAATAAGTTACTTAAAATATAAAAGAGAAAAGAAATACCTCAAGTTCCACCAGAGCAGCAGTCACCGCATCACTCGCAAGAGCACCAGCCTGTAGCTTCTCAATTGCCTGTGAAACCAAGAGGAGATAGCATTCACTGTAAAACCAGCTTCTCAAAACATACCCTAAACTCTGCAAAGGTGTAAACCATGTAAGACACTCAGAGTTAATAGGAACTGGTCAGCATTTCCACACCACACTGACACTGTGGCAGGAAGTTGTGGTTATGGATGTAGGCTTCATTCCTGATTGTATGAGACCTGAGGGCTGCAAGCTGGACACAGATGCCTTAAAGTACAAATTTCTCAGATTTAAGAAAAGTAATGTTATTTACTCAGACTAATTATCATTCTCAATATTACCCAAATTAAAACAACCACTAAAAGTTAGCCACCAAATTCTAGGTACGAGGAGTGTAGAGAGTGAAAGGGCTTCACTCTCCAAAGTGCATTTAAAATGTTATGGTCTGACCCGCCCTACCCACCACCAGAACAGCTGTAGCTGTTTGCTCCATGCCTGCCAGCTATTTCATAGGGTTACTGTAATATGCCTGCTAGTCACTGACACAAAAAAGTGACTTGACTCAGAGCAGGGTTATGGTGACCACATCCTGTTATGTTCTGTATGTTCTAAAGTTTGTTAATCTTAAGAAATTTCACAAAGGTTCACATAGCATCCATCAAATTAAAGGTCAATATGAACTGTTATTTCTAAATAGCTTGCATCAGAGCTGACCACCAGGCAACACTTCCCTAGTCTGATTGGTATAGGGTATGCATTCAATAAACTATCCATGTCTGACTGAGATTGGTGTTCATACAGTTTGTGGAGCAAATCTTAGACCACAACATTAGATGCATTGGCCTAGAAGCTCCCTACCCTCAAGCACCCCTCAGTTACTGACAATGAACACTCCTAAGCCATCTGAGCTCTGGATAAGTAGGGAAGACTTTTTTTTCTGTACCTACGCAGTTCTTGTTCCTTTTTTTGGTTTTGTTTGTTTGGTTTGTTGTTGTTGTTGTTGTTGTTTAGTCTTATTTGTGGTACATTCTGGAGAGACCCAAGGTATAAAAACTAGACAGTGTTCCTTGGGTCTAAAGGACAGAGAATGCTTCAACTCCTCTGACTAGGTGGTTGAAATACAATCCACCCCTTCGGAGTTGAACTTGGTCCGAGAGAGAGCACTGTATTGAAACTCGGTTTTGTTTGTTTTCTGTCTTCCAGTTTCATCTTGTTTTTTGGTGCCTCTCTCATCTATCTGTAACTCCTTCACTATGGGATATTTGGGTCCCTTTGGTGGTTTATCTGGGTCCGTTCCCACTCCTCCCCAACTCTATTGATTTGTCTTTGATGCGCCAGTCTGTCTATGTCTGTCAGTTTATGTTTGTAGTTTCATTTAGTTGCTTGATTATTGCTCTGTGTTTCATATTCAAAGAAAAAATTGTTAAAACTTCATCTGCTGGCCATTTTCTCCTTAACTTAGGTTTAACTCATTTCAAGGATTTTTAGGAAAAAAGCAGCCTGAATCCGGACAACAGAAACTAATAATCTGTCCTTAGAGCCCTGCAGCTAGGAGTCTAGCACTGCTGGAAAAGCCCTGCTGCTTGTCTGTACAAGATGCTCTTAAAAAGGTCAGCAGCTTCTCAGCTTTTCTGGTAAGAAAACTGATGGCTATGAGCACTGGGTTCAGCGGTGGCAACGTGCTCCTCCCTTGAGATGACACCTTGAACAGCTTGTCTATTCTAAAGTATAAATGTGTAAGGTCACTCCAAGTTTGTTTTTGTCTGGCCTTAAAATGTATGTTTACTATGTTCTGCAAGCCTTGATTCTAGATTAATTGGCTTATAAATTATTGGGTATGGCTAAAAAAAAAAATCTGTAACATCCCTAACAAAAGTTAGCTTAAAACTGGTAACTCAGGGTGGGAGCCAGTCAGGACAACAACATATGGCACGAGCCAACCCAGGTCTCTAAAGATACTTTTAAATTGGGACGCTATTTTCCTGGAGTTCCTGACCTTAAAACCAGACTTATAAAAGATAAGATTTAAAACAATGTTTCTTTAATGAGATATGAAAGCTGCACCTTCATATGTTCCTATACAAAAACTTCTCTGCTGGCAACCTAACTTTATAACAACAAAATGATATACTTGACACTGATTTTAGAAACACTGGATTATTTAAACTAAAATTGAAAATTGATTTTGCCTTCTAAAAATTATGGTTATGCTCTATGAGTTCATTCTTTAAAAAGACTATTTTGATATTTCAAAAGGACCTTTTAAAAATTATAAATATATAAAGCCATAAGATATTTTAAAATTTGTTTTATATTTTATTGGAATGTCTTTATTAATATATAATGGTTACAATGAAGGAGGAAATTTTAATGAAAATAATAATGATGATGGAAACATAATGACTTGAGAAATTATAATGGACAACAGCAATCAAACTATGGACCCATGAAGGGGGTAATTTAATAGAAGCTCAGGCTCCCTACGGTGGTAGCTCTGGATCTGATGACAGAAATGGTGGATATGGTAGCAGAAGATTTTAAAGCAATTGCATTGAGGAACTGTAAAAATCTGCCATAGAAGGAACGAGAATGCATAGTCAGAAAAGTTACTGCAGCTTAAGCAGGAAACCCTTCTTTTTAAGGACTATCATAGCCACAAGTTTGCAAAAAACACAGTTAACTGATGTAATGATGTCAATTAGATACACATTCCCGAGGGTTTTTTTAATCTGGTATTGCTTTGATTTTTCTCTTCGTTACATCAAATATATTGCTCTGTAAATTATAGTAATAATACCAAGAATTAAAAAATTAAGGAATTTGTTAATTTAAGATTTTTTAGAGGTTTAAACTATCAAAAAGGTTAAGAATCACAGGCACATGAAATCCACCCCCGACACTTTTCACTCTTCCAAAACTTCAGCAGGGCTCCAGCAGCCCACTCCTTTCAGGCTGAGCGAGCGGAGCCACCCTGATAGGAGTCCTCTCAACCAAGGCCTCTGCCATTCTTACCAACTTGTTAACCTTCTCCTGTCCTGACACTGGCTTCAGCTTAAAACTAATCATACAGGAACTGTTATATTCTATAATTATATACCAGATAAAGGTCAGAAAAGTTCCTAGTCTCTTTATGAAATGTTTATGGAATATGTTTACAGGTTTAAAGTTTTTATTTTGATACTAGAAGAGCTTCAATTCAAAACTGTAACTTTAAAAACAAAAAAAAAAAAAAACCAAAAAAGTCGGGCGGTAGTGGCACACGCCTTTAATCCCAGCACTTGGGAGGTAGAGGCAGGCGGATTTCTGAGTTCCAGGCCAGCCTGGTCTACAGAGTGAGTTCCAGGACAGCCCGGGCTACACAGAGAAACCCTGTCTCGAAAAAACAAAAACCTGTAACTTTAATCTCAGGTATAAGGCTAAGGCAGGAAGAATGCATGAATTCCAAATTCAAGTTCAGCCTGGGCTTCAAAAAGTGGGATGAGAGATGTATACTAATTTAAAAAGAAGAAGAATCCACAGGTGGAAATACTCATTTTCAAAATGATTCTTGATACTATAATGTCTTCTTATATCAGAATACTCTTTTGAATACATTCTACAGAGTAATGGTCTATAAAAGTTACCTTTCTTGGGCCTAAACTTAGGGGAAAAAAGAAAAAACTGGCTTAAAACTCTAATTAACAAAGACAATGTCCAAAAACTAACAATGTATTTCTAATTAAACTTTTTTGTTGTTCTTTATTGTACATAATGAGTGTTTGGCTGGGACCCTCAGAAGTCAGAAGAGGATGTCAGGTTCCCCCAGAACTAGAGTTACAGATAATTCTGAGCATCTACATAGGTTCTGAAAACTGAACCAAGGCTCTCTCTAAAGGCAGCAAGTGCTCTTACCCACCGAACCATTGGCCAGCCCCAATTATAATTAACATTCTGTATGTGTAAAAAGTGATGGAAAGTTTGCCTACAAGACTACATACTAGGGATCAAAATAAAAAACAAATGTTTTTTCTAAGTTCATTCCTGCCCCCCCCCCCATTAAGTAGTAAACAATGTATCAAACCTCAGAAATCAAAGGTGCAGAATGCTCCAGGGAGCAGAAGAGCAAAGCTCACTACACTAGGAAGACAGGCATTCGCTACACCCATGCTGAAAAGCAGGATAAGGTCCAAGATCAATCATTCTTTCTCTTTCTTTCTTTCTTTCTTTCTTTCTTTCTTTCTTTCTTTCTTTCTTTCTCTTTTTCTTTCTTCCTTTCTCTTTTTAAATGATTCCCACCAGAAAACATTGAACATTTATTCAGAGGGAGGCAAAGGCAGATGAGTTCCAGGCAAGGGCTTCAAAGGAAAACCCTTTCTCAAAAAACTCAAAAAAAAATTTTTTTCCACCTTCCCTGAGAGTTCAGTCATTGTGGAAATGCTTAAAAGGACATTAAATGTTAAAAGGCTATATGTACCTATAACTACAAAAGCACAGACTTCAGAAAGAAAGGAAAATGCTAAACATAAATCAATAAATAAAAGACACAGACTAAAGAGTAACTCTGGGATCCAGCTAGGCCTCACTATGAATGAAATTTACAACTCTGAATCTTTTTTTTTTTTTGGTTTTTCTAGACAGGGTTTCTCTGTGTAGCCCTGGCTGTCCTGGAACTCACTCTGTAGACCAGGCTGGCCTCGAACTCAGAAATCCGCCTGCCTCTGCCTCCCAAGTGCCAGGATTAAAGGCGTGCACCACCACTGCCCGGCTACAACTCTGAGTCTTAAGGTACAATTTCATGTGTAGAATCACCGGCATTACACTCACTCTGCTCATACCTTCTGACAAGCTCGTTTGCATACATGCTTGTATTCCTTGGCTTTGGATTCAGAATGATAGCCTGCACCTACAGTAGGAAAACAAAAACCAAGTGTTAGTTACTGCTCAACTCCCAGGGACCCCGAAGACAAGAAGAGCAGTCCACACAGACACAATCCCAGAGCCTTACCTGTATGGGATTCTAAAAGCTAACACTTGATATCATGCTTTTCTCCCTATTCAATAAAGTATCCTGTCAGAGCTCCTAAAAAGAGCCTTCACTGGATCACTCCACAGACCCTTTCAAGAATTCTACCAGGACCAGAGAGGTGCCTTCAGCAAGCAGAGAACTTAACCTAAATTCTAGTTCTGAGACATATGTGCTAAGAAAGAGCCAACTCCCACAAGTTGTCCTCTTATCTTCCTATGTATACTGATCTCTATAAATGTCCTGTGGCATGGTCCCTCCACCATCACTAACACACAAATTAAATAAATAGCCAAATAAATAAATAAATGAAACTTTTTAATTAAAAACAAAAAAACAGCCGGGCGGTGGTGGCGCACGCCTTTAATCCCAGCACTTGGGAGGCAGAGACAGGCGGATTTCTGAGTTCGAGGCCAGCCTGGTCTACTGAGCGAGTTCCAGGACAGCCCGGACTACACAGAGAAACCCTGTCTCGAAAAACAAAAAAAAAAAAACCAAAAAACAAAAAAACAACTACTAAACTCAGGAGCTCCTTTGGTATGGAGTTGATAATGTAGGTGATGCCAGGAACAAAGAACCTTGAAGTCCCTCTCTACTGATCTTTTAAAAGCTCTACCATTCAGGAAATTACTATTTAGGATCTAAAGTTCTCAGGAATTCATGACTGCAAAAATCCTGATGCTGTCTTTTAAACAAATACCCAGAAAGTTACTTAGCAGTTTGGCTCCAAATAAACTAGTTTCCTTAAGAAAATGTATTCTTAAAACTAGAAAGATGGTTTGGTGGTTAAGAGCACTTGCTGCTCTTCCAGGGAAACCCAGTTCAGTTTCTGGGACCCACATCAGGAAAGCTAATAAATAAATTTTAAACAATTATTGGATTACTTTTATTCTCTGTGTGTCTGCCCAAATATGCACATTCATGCAGGTGCCAAGAAAAACAGAAGTATCTCGATCCCTGGAGCTAGAAGTCCATGACTGTGAGCATCCCAACATCAATGCTGGGATTTGAACTTGGGTGCTCTTTAAGAGCAAGTGCTTTCTGATTTTTTTAAAATGTATGCATTTTTATTTTATGTGTATGGATGTTTTGCCTGCATGAATGTCTGTCCACCACTTGCATGCAGTGTTCATAGAGGCCAGAAAAGGGCACTGCATCTCTCTGAACTGGAGTCACAGGGAGTTATCCACTATCCCTTTCTCAAGCCCCAAGTCTCACAGCTCTGCTGTGGGTCTAGCAGAAACACAACACAACTTTCCTCAAAGCTGAGAAAAACCTGACCCACAAACAGTATTACAGGAAGCTGGAACAACAGAAACAATGCTAAGCAATTCCAGTCCCTCAGGCCCAGAAAGTAATTGTGTTTCATGAGAGAAAGCAGTCTTTCTCAAACTTGTCTTCATAGTTCTCTAAAATCATAGTTCTCGCCGGGCGGTGGTGGCACACGCCTTTAATCCCAGCACTTGGGAGGCAGAGGCAGGCGGATTTCTGAGTTCGAGGCCAGCCTGGTCTACAGAGTGAGTTCCAGGATAGCCAGGACTTCACAGAGAAACCCTGTCTCGAAAAACCAAAAAAAAAAATAAATAAATAAAATAAAATAAAATAAATAAATAAATAAAATCATAGTTCTCTAAAAAAACAGAGGGAAAACAAAAGTCAAGTATTAGAAAACAGAACTATATGACCCAGCTACACCATTCCTGGATATACATACCCAAAGGACTTTACATGTATTTATAAGATATGTATTATATATTATTACAAACATACTTGTATATCCATATTCACTGACACTCTATTCATAGGAAATGGAATCAACCTAGATACCCAACAACTGTCAAATGAATAAAAAAATGTAGTACAATGGAATATTACCTAAGCTATAAATAAAAATGAAATCATGAAATTTGCAGGCAAATGGATGGGGAAAAATTAACCTGAAGAGGGTCACCAGGCCCAATAAGACAAACATTGTATGTTCTCTCTCTCATACAGAGATCCTTGCTTCAAATCTTTTACTTTGTGTGTTTAACCTGGAGCAGTCACTCAGGGAGAAGGGATATCAAAATACAGGTGTAGAATACTGAGTGTCAAGCAGATAATGGGGTAAAGTGGACAGGAAACCAAGGAGCTACAAGAAGAGCTAATAAAAATAAAGAATGCATGAACAAGCTGCGCAGGAACCTATGATCTTGCAACTCAAATACTGATACTACCAAAAGAGACAACAGGGCCTCCTTGTGCTTAGCACAGGCTGTGTTCCCACACTGACTGTATACAAAGAGGAGGCAGAGTAAACCCACCCTATGTATACTCCAGCCTGGGGCACTATGCCTGGTCTGTATTGTGAGTGGGGAGACATGGGAGAGAGAGAGAGGAGAGAGAGAGAGAGAGAGAGAGAGAGAGAGAGAGAGAGAGAGAGAACAGAACTCATGAGATATGAGTAAGAGAGAGGGTAGAATAAGGAGCTAAAGACTGAAGAGGGGTTGGGAGTGCAGGGGAGGTTAACCAAAAGTAAGAACACATGAAGAAGCATTATGAAAACCCATTACTTTGTAAGCTAATTAAAATACATTTAATTTTTCTTTAAAAAGAAGTTTGAATAACAGTACCCCACATGGGTGAACAAGGCTGCTCCCAAAAGATGGGTTATTAAATGAAATAGCTGTGTAATGACAGGTCACCTCCCCATGAGTTATGGCCAGGTGGCCCCAGAAGCACCCAAAGCAATACCGAGCATTGCTTTTGTTCCTGCTGCCACCATAACTAGCTGGTAATACCTAACTGCTGAAGACACCTCACACCTCAATTCTGGGACATAAAAATCAATCTTGAATTCATCAGGAAGCTCTTTCCCTACCAGCTGGCTTTCATGATGCTAAAAAGTTCTAGAGGAGAAGAGACATCAGTAATGTCCTGGACCCTGAATGCAAGAATACAAGCCTGCTAGGGACACTATACCTACTGGGTGCAGCCATGAGTAAAGCTCTCATGGTATAACCACCTACTCTCTTGATTAGATCTGAGATCTGCTACACAGGAGAGGGTAGTACTATTAGACTCAGAATCCATAACTAGTGAGGTCATAAGCCCTACAAGAGAACCTATCTATGCTGCTTTATTAAATGGCCATTTTGTCAAACTGCTCCCTAACCATGTATCCATAAATGTGTGCTATTCTCAACCTGGGTCAGAGACTCTTCTTCCTGAAAAAGGTAATGGTTACTGCAGACTCAAACTTCCAAAGTGCTGAGAATAAGTACCAAGAGACTAGGCAGTCAGTATGAATCAGTATGAGCTCAGACACAAATGGGACATACTTATCAACTACCACTCCTAGCCCCCTGCAAGGCTCAGAGAATATCAAAGAAAGAGCAGAGAGAATGTAAGGGCCTGAGGATGGGAGAAATACTATAAAATGTTGTCCCTAAGACTTGGCATGGCTATTGCACACACAAACCCACGGCAACTATGGTTACATAAGACCTAGACCAGATCAAAACATCTTAAAAAGAAAAAAAAAGTCCAGCATAGAGGTGAGAGGGCTCCTGACGGCTGGGGGAAAACTAATCATTTTTGCTAAGGGTGATGGCCACTCTGAGGTTGCCCCAGCCCCAGTAACTGACCCTACACCCTTGCATATGTGAGCAACATTTATTGCAGTCAGTTACTTAAAGAGAAAAAAGTAAGACAGGAAGTTGGAAAGAGATGTGTTGGTGGCACTGAGGAAAGGTAGAGGGAAGAACTGCAGGAGATAGGATCAACTTTTCAGAGAATATATCAACTTTTTCAAAGAACTGTTTAAAAGTTAACAAGAAAAATCAAGCAGGAGTTATTACTTTCAGAGATGCTGTAATAGATGCAGTCCTATAAGGTGGAGCATGTGATCCTAGGTTTGCTACGTTCCATCTCTGGGGCCCCAGTCTCTCAGCAATATTTTCTAACTCATGAGATATTAATGCCAAATAAGCTTAGCACATAATTCTTTTGAGTAGAATAAAGAAAATTGGGGCTCAGAATTGCCCCAATTGATCTTTAGATTCTGGTTAAAGCTTGCTCAGTTCATTTGACAAAGGAAAGACAGGCTCATGCAGGGCACTCACATGCAATAGTACACAGAAAAATCGTAAGTGCACTATTATGTTTGCACTGTGTGAATTATGGTTTCTCTACTGCAAGTGACAATGGCATTCACTATGCAGACATAAGTCTCTGCTTTTCTATTTTAAGATTAAAGGTTGGGGCTGAAAGATGGCTCCATGGTTGAAAGCATGTACCACTCTTACAAAGGACCCCAGGTCATTTCCAAGTTCCCACAGTTAGGTGCATTATATCCACCTATAACTCCTGCTCCAGAGGATCCAAGACTCTCTTCTGGCCTCTCTGGGCACCTGTACTCACATGCATATATTTAAATATAAAATAAATATTCTATCAAAAATTTAAAAGTGGCTACTTTGTTTTGGCTTTTCCCCCCTTTGGCTGGCTGGCTGGTTGGTTATTTGGTCGGTTTGGATTTTTCAGGGTGGCTCCAGTTGGCACCAAGGCTGGTCTCAGACCCATGGTATTCCTCCTGCCACAGCTTCCCAAGGGCTGAGATGGCATGTGCCCCGTACACAGTTGACTCTTTTATTATTATCAGTATCCCATCCTCAGGTTAGCCAATGTTGAGAATAGCTAGGTGAAAGCAAAACTCTCTAATCAAATAACTAAATGTTGAATAAGACTAATGCTGGAAAAAACAGTTGTACATTATGTGAAAAGTATCATCTTTGTTCTTGTAAATGTGAAATAGACACTTCTTAATCAACAATCTATCTGAACTTCTAATAATCTTTGGCCCTGGTACCCTGAACTGATCCAATCTCAGCTGACTAAGCAGGAAGAGGCGTGACCAGTACTTGAAAGGGAGAAGCAGAGGTTGTCATTGATCACACAATTTCCTGTCATAACCCAGATTGAGCCCTATTCTTTCTGGCCTATACCACAGCCTTTAGCTAGGGGATGTTATCTTCAAGTATGTGTCTAAAAGAAGAACAGAATCATGACAGTCTTTGGTTTTTTGTTTGTTTGTTTGTTTGTTTGTTTGTTTGTTTTTCGAGACAGGGTTTCTCTGTGTAGCCCTGGCTATCCTGGAACTCACTCTGTAGACCAGGCTGGCCTCGAACTCAGAAATCCGCCTGCCTCTGTCTCCCAAGTGCTGGGATTAAAGGCGTGCACCACCACTGCCCGGCAATGACAGTCTTAAAAAAAAAAAAAAAAAGCAAAGTTTTCCAAGCAATGTAAAGCTGTTAATATTTGTCCAAGTTTCAAATGCTTCTTGTACTTTTTCCCAGTAACTTTAAAGACAGTTTACTCACTAGTACTATGGCCACATTACTGACATGGTGCTGTAGAGATGATACTGAACTAGAGATCCAAAAACAAAAGTTAGTCCTGGGTCTATTTTTAACTGAGTAATGTCCATATATCTGTGTGTGTGCACACATGCACGCACATGTATGGAGGTTACAATGAGTACCAAGGTGCTGAGCTGCCTGATGTGACTGCTAGGAACTGAACTCAGGTCTGCTGAAAGCAATAAGAGCTCTTAACCACTGAGCCATCTCTCCAGCCCCCCATCTCTCTTTCTAAAAGTACCTACATGGAAAGGGAATCAGGAGGGGGGTAGGGTGAGAAAACAGAATAGATAGAAGAAAAGGGAATTAGCCAGTTTAGTGGCCCATGCCAAGGCAGGAAACTCAAAACTATGAGGCAAGCCTGTGGTATATAACAAGACCCTATCCTGAAGCTAAGCTACAGATCTATATACCATTGCTCATGTCTGCAGAATCAGCTCTAAAAGGCTAAACTGGAGAACTGAGTTACAGGACAACTTAGGCTACAAAAACTGAGTTCTGGGCCAGCCTAGGCTAGAGTGAGACCACGTCTTAAAATTTAAAAATAAAAATAATAATGGGGAGAGTGGAGTACAACTAGATGGCTCAGCTGGTGAAGTATTTGTTGCAGGCATGGCAAGCTGAGTTTGATCCCCAGAACCCACAGAAAGGTGGAAGGAGAGATCCATCTCCACAGTGCTGTCCTTTGACCACTACACATGCACCACACACAGCACAAGCACCCACACACACATTTATGCACACACAAACATAATGAATAATTTTTAAAAATTAAATAAAAAGGCAAAGATTGATGATGTACTTCTGTGACCAGGCAATTGCCTAATGCACAAAAGGCTCTGTAGCAAATCCCAGGAGAAAAACAGGTATAACAGGTGTGGGTGGGAGGTGAGGACTGAAAGAGACAGACAGAAAAATTAAACTTCCTGTATTTTGTGTTTGGTAGTCTCTCTGAAATAGATTCTATGGGACTTGCAAGTTGTACAGTCTAAAAGTAGCCAAAGGTCAATAACCAGATATTAGTTTCATGAAAAATAAGTCTACTCTGGACAAAGCTAAGAGGAGACTAGCTATTCTTTCTCTGCAGATGCATTGAGTTTACAATGCAAGAAAATGAATACTGCCCAAAAGTAAAGACCTGCCCTCAAAGCCACGTCTCCGGTGTCAAAGATGGTGGGTCCAGGAGGTAAAGCTTTACTCTATGTATCCTCATGGTCCTCTTAATTGGACAGGTCATAGGATGAGACCGTGCCAAAAACTTAGGGTCAATTATGGGTTTATCAGCTCTGCTCAGCAGTGTAACTGGAGTCATTTAAGCCACTCAGTCTCTGGTCCTAAGGTTCTTCACTAATAATACTGGGAAAATACAGGCTGGTAAAATTATCTACCTCAAAATCTAATTCCTTTAACTATTTTTTTTTTTTTTTTTTTTTTTTTTTTTGGTTTTCGAGACAGGGTTTCTCTGTGTAGTCCTGGCTGTCCTGGAACTCACTCTGTAGACCAGGCTGGCCTCGAACTCAGAAATCCGCCTGTCTCTGCCTCCCAAGTGCTGGGATTAAAGGCGTGCACCACCACCGCCCGGCTTCCTTTAACTATTTTTACATCCACTTTTATTTTGTGTATGTGTAGGTATGTGCATGCAAGTACACACAGAAGTGCACACACGTAGAAGTAACTTTAAGATAACTTGACGGAATTAACTCTCCCACCACATGGATTCCAAGGATAGAACTCAGGTTCCATCTTGGTGGCAAGTGCCTTTACCCACTATGCCATCTTACCATTACCAAAATGTACTTCTTCAGCATAATATAAGATGGTATTCAGGAGGACTGCATACAGAAGACTAGAGGAAGGAGATTTGGATTATAAGACAACTATATCACTATATAAGCAGGATTCCTCAGGAGATCCCTTATCTGGCTTCCCTACAGTTAGTAAAGATCCTATCAAATTATACCTGTCAAAAGATTGCCACAGGATGACATAGACTTCTGATTACTGTAACCTCACAAATCATCTCTATAATAAGACAACATCTGTTCACAATTTATTTCTTCTTTTTCTCCTCTCATAACCTGTCACCACCTCCCTGACAGGTATCTCAAGCTGTTCTTTCTGTAGCTCAAAAGACATCAACCATCTGGCCCTTTCTTTGAGTCTCAAAAGATAGTACACATATGCATGTTAATAAGTTTGCTAGTTTTTCTCTCATTAATCTTTAAATTGTCAGCTCATTTCATAAACAATCACTGAATCTGTAGAGAGCAAAGAAAATTAAAACAGTCTTACCAAGCTGAACTATGTACTATCAAGATGGCTCAGTGAGTAAAGGTGCTTGCCACCATGACTAATGACCTGAGTTCAGTCCCCATAACCCACATGTAGAGAAACCTGACCCCTATAAGTTATCCTTCCATGAATGTGCTATGGTGCTCATGTCTAGACACAGGTACAGACATATATGTTATAGGATATTTGATTATTATACAAAGAAAACTTAATTGTTAGCAAAATATAAAACCTTAAATAGATGTCAAGATGCGGGGGAGGGGAGAAAAAAGAAAAAAAGATGTCAAGATGCAGTTCGGGTGTGTCTCAATATATAAGAATGTTTAAGAATGGAAAGTTCCTGCCTATTTTAAGTTGCTTGGGAGAGGTCTTCTGGTCTTTGTTCTATGAACCCAGGAAAAGTCACTTGGATAGCCTTGAGCTACCCATCATAAAGGTGAAATGGATGGGGTCCCTACGGACTTGGTTTAGAACCACTCCCACCCCCACCATGACGGCGCTGTGGTTCAACCTACCAAGGGTAAAAGGGGAGGAGCTGGAAACTTTTGTCAGGAAAAGCCCTCATGGAAGGAGCTTCTGGTAAGAGGTAGGAATTTTCTCTTTAGCTTGCAGGAACAATCAAGAAGCAGCTGATGGAATACAGGAAAAATAGTATTCTAGAAAAGAGAGCTAAGGAGCCCTCCTGGATTTGGAAGAGCTCAAGAGAAAGTTGGACTAGCTCAATAGAATGACACACATAGAGATTTCTAAAAAGGTAGCAGTTTAGTTGTTGAATCATACTTATAAATAGATATTTCGTATAAATAGATATTTCGTATATAGTTAAGAAAATAACATTACCTCGCTGAGCTAGCAGATTTTTACCTCAGTTTACATCTCCAGTATCTTTATTGGTATTAAATTAAGATGTAATACCAATTTAATATTTAAGTGAAATATTAGTTAAATTTAAATGGATAAATGTTATCATACTGAAATAGATAAGTGAATATCTTAAAAAGATGGAATGTTAAAAAAAAAAAAAAAGGCTGAGTATCTATAATTGTACCTTAAGATGGCCACTTTCTAAAATGAGGCCTAAAAGGATTTTTCAGTAGCATCATTCTATAAACACTCACTTTGGTTTCAAACCAGGCATAGTGGCACACACCTTTAATTCTAGTACTTGGGAGGCAGGAAGATCTCTGAATGAGAAGCCTGCCTGGTCTACAGAGAGAGTTCCAGGACAGCCAGGACTATATAGTGACACCCTGTCTTAGGGTAAAAAACAACAACAAAGCAAATAAATGAATGAATGAATGAATAAATAATAAATAAATAAATAAATAAATGAAAATGTAAAGATTACTTGAGTTTTAACATATTGATCTACACATATGATGGTGTGTTATGTAAGGTAAAGGGAAATAAGGAAGACATCCCAACTATGCCTGGTTTGAAACCAAAGTGAGTGTTTATAGAATGATGCTACTGAAAAATCCTTTTAGGCCTCATTTTAGAAAATGGCCATCTTAAGGTACAATTATAGATACTCAGCCTTTTTCTTTTTTTTTTTTTTAACATTCCACCTTTTTAAGATATTCACTTATCTATTTCAGTATGATAACATTTATCCATCCCAACAGGGTTGTAGAACAGGCCTTCACTCCATTAATAGCTAACAGGCTCGTCTGGCAGATACAAAGTGCAGTCCTCAGTGTTCTTCAAAGCAAGAAAAGGAAAACGTTATTTCAGCTTCTAGTCCACCTCACCTGCAAGGCCTTACCTGCATGCACCAGCACAAAGCCCCCTCGTTTCTCCTTACAGGGCTGCTGTGTTTCTAACTCCTTGACTGTTACTTTAGCAGCAGACGCCTGAGATGATCTGGAAGGCAGTCCTTCTCCAGAATTCACCTCCTTCTCCATGATCATTCTCCAAGATTATCATTTTCTTTCAGGAAAAGAGCATCCTTCCATCCAACTGCACAAAAGGGGTCATCCTGGAGAAAAACAGCAAAAGATTACCTCCATTTCTTGCTTCCAACATGCACATTACTTACAAAAAATATGCACATATATTTCTCAAAATAGATATTTAGGATTATTGAACTGGATAGTAATAACAGAACATGAAAAGTGTACAACTTAAATCTCTGCCCAGCAACAGTACTTGTCTGAAGATATAGAAACAAATCAATTTACTATACAAAGATCTAATACTGGCTGGGTGTGGCAGCACACAGCCTTACCAGAGCTCTAGAGGCAGGAGGATCACTGAGTTTGAGGTTAGTCTCTGTTTAGCCAGTTCCAGGAAACCCAGGGCTACATAGTGAAATCCTATCATTTAAAACAAACACTACAGGAAAAAAAGCCAATGTCCAAATGTTGTCTTCCTATTACCCATAGTGGAGTAAACCAACATAGTGTAACTATCACTTTACTTCCCCTGCAAACCAGCTGATCTCTGGAACATTTTGGAATCACAAGCACCGCTGGTACACTAAACACTGATACAAAAGCATAGCTTTCTGCTTAAAGAAAGCAACAAATCCATACCTATATGTGAACAAGTTTTAGATTTGTATTTATTATTATTGCATGTGTACATGCCAGTGGGGCAGAAGGCAGAAGAAGGCAGAGGACAACACTAGAAGTCTGTTCTCTCCTTCCACCTTTACATGGGGTCTGGGGATCAAACTCGTTGCCAGGCTTACAGAGCAAGCGCCATTACCAGCTGAGCCGTCTTATCAGCTTGAATTTTTGTTATCTGTTGGTCAGCAAGCAAGGGATCTCACTACATGGTTTAAGCTGGCCTGAACTGCCAGCCTCATGACTGGGCTGAGTGACAGGGTTACAGAGCAGTACCACTGTGCTCACAAAGAAACTCTCCAGACCATCAGTTCAAGAATGATCAGTGCAATTATGAAGCATAAATGCTAACAAAGTTATGTCTAAACCAAGAAATTAAACAAGCACCCTTCAAATAGCTGTCAGTATGAAAAGCATGAAGTTCTCCACAGGTAAGTAATGAGAAAAAATTTAATAAAACAATTTAAAAGCAACCTATGCCTGAACTTGTTTACAATTTTTCTCACTATGGATTACACACTCAAAACATTAAACAATCCAGGCGTAGTACAGCAAAAAGGTCAGAATATATTCTAAATTAGGAATAATCATACCACTTTAAAAGCAAAGAGATTTAAAGAAAACATGACAGTGGAGTAGTCGAAACTCTTTAAATGACAACATTAAGCAAAAATATTTAGTTCGTAAGCAAAAATATTTAGTTCGTACTAAATTGAAAGGAAAGGGGTCAGGTTTGGTGGCATGTATCTATAATTCTAACACATATAAGCCTGAGACAGAAGGGTCACAAATTCAAGGTCAACAGGTGCTACCCAGTTAGAACCTGGCCTATAAATAAATTAATTAAATTAAATTAAAAGCAGTCACTAGAAGGAATGAAGAAATTCCTGATATACAGACATGGTATATCAACATCTGGCTAAAATATTATTTTAAAGCATGTAAATAATCAACTCAGAAGCTTGAGGCCATCCTTGTCTATACAATGAGTTCTAGAACAGCTTGACCTATATGGGATACTCTCAAAAAAGGAGGAAAATGTATGCATAGAAATATATGCTGTACTATCTGGAAGGAAGAAGCTAATTATATATGCAAAGTATGCATCTGAATGGATATAACAAAAACCAATACAGTAATTTTACCCAAAGAATATTTAGATGATCCGTGGACAAGGACAGAAGTTAGTAACTGTTCACCATTTTAATTTTTTTTTTTTTTTTTTTTTTGGTTTTTCGAGACAGGGTTTCTCTGTGTAGCCCGGGCTGTCCTAGAACTCACTCTGTAGACCAGGCTGGCCTCGAACTCAGAAATCCGCCTGCCTCTGCCTCTCAAGTGCTGGGATTAAAGGCCTGCGCCACCACCGCCCGGCTCTCACCATTTAAATTAAAACATTTTAATTCATCACACACCACATATACCACATACACACATACAAACATACATATATTCATACATGGCTAATCTTGATTGTCAACTTCACTATGTCTATAATCAACTAAAACCCAAACAGCTGGGCATATCTGTGAACAGTTTTCTCAATTAAATCATTTAAGGTGGGCCTAAATTATCATTTAGTAGCTTAAATCTGGGTCACTCCTTCTGGTAGCAACCCACATAAAAGGACATGGAATGAAGCTTTCCCTTTTTCCCTGCTTGGCAAGTTCATCTTTTCTGCTAAGGCATTTCTTCAATGGTATTAGAACCTACTTCAGGATTGCAGCTGAGATAGCCACCTCCCAGATTTTTGGCCTTTCCTTTAAGAGACAGCCATTGTTGTACTAGTGGAACTATAGCCTGTAATCCACACTATTTATGCATACTCAGTTCTATTCCTTTAGAGAGCTCTAAGCACTAGTTAATGAGCTAAGTCCAAGATTCCATTTAGCTGTAATGTAAAAAAAATAAATCCGGTTTTTCCTTCTGGCCACTTAGTTTCCAAGAATAACGACTCTGAGACTAATGTATGGCCACAAGTTTTGGCTCATTTGCTGACTAGCTTGTAACTTATTTAACCCATTCAAACTATTCTGTCTACCAGTTAGTTACCTCTCCTGGCCCACTTCTTCCTTCGTGCTTCCTCAGCTTCTCAATAGAATCTCCACATCTCTCCTGTGTCTCCTTTTATTCTCTCACTATTTCCCAGAATCCTCTCACTTCCTGCCAGTGTCACACCTCCTATTTCCTGCCTCAGTCCATTGGCCATAGGCTTTTTTATTGGCAGGTGTTGCTTAGAAGAGATTCCCATTACACTATAATGAAGGAAATGGCATATTTTGAATTTACATTGATTTCTAAGTGACATTGTTATAATCTTACCTCAGAAAATAATATATAAAAGGCATGGCAAAAGACTCCTAAAGGAGCTATTTCTATTTCACTTTTCTGAATCTTGAATTTACAGGGACATATAAAATACAGGTCAGTGAAAAATAAAAGAAAAACATCCCAATATTTGATTTCTGCTGATCAGACGGGGTGGGAGCATGACATTAGATTAACACTAAATATCCCTGCAATGTTTATCTTACTTGTCACCGTTATTACCAAGCATTATTTGAAACTGTTGCAGTACACTTACACCAAAGCTCAAGAAAAATGTCTATTGCTTCAGCTGAATTCTAAAGCAACACCCAAAATGAAATGAGCAAGCATGCACAGGTATTAAAGTTCAACACACTAAAAACTAAGCACAGTGGCTGGTAAAGCTCTAAGCTTGCATATTTAAGGCCCAGGATTTGACCTCAGCCCCACAAAAATCACAAACTATTTTAAAGACCTTAATCTTTTTTGTTTGGTTGGTTTTGTTTTTTTGTTTTTTTCAAGACAGGGTTTCTGTGTAGCCCTGGCTGTACTGGAACTCACTCGGTAGACCAGGCACAGCTCAGTGAGCGCCTGTGCCTAACACACGCAACCTCCTGGAATGGATATCCAAAGCAAGACAGCTCAGCCAATAAAAAAGCATTTGCCATGTAAGCCTGGTGATCTGAGTTCCAAACTCAGAACCCATGATAAAAGAGAGAACCAACTCTCAAAAGTTGACTCTTACCTTCACACAGGTGCCATGGCACAAACACACACACACAATGGTTTTAAGTTTGCTTGTTTTATTTAAAAGGATTAGGAGTGTTATCATATGCCCCAACTTGGACAAGGTAGCACATGTCTATAATCCCAAACATTAGCTTTTTTATGTTCTGACTAAAATTATAGCTAGAGTGAGCCACAGTTTTTTCCCTTGGAGCTCAGTCTTGGTGTTCCTTACTGACTTACAAACATGAGCTCATCTTCCCACTAGAGCCGAGGATATATTTCATAAGTGCATAATGCTCTTCTAACACACCTCACAGTCACTTCAGACTACACCAAAATCATACAGGTTTCTTCCTCAAGCACTTAACTTCTTTTTCTCTACCCCTGTTTAGCCCAAATATCTCTTAGCATAAATGTTACACAGCATCTGCACTTTTCTCCACAAACACAAGCTATCAGAGAGCAACCTTTTACAAAAGACTCCCACAGTAAATCTCATGAAGGACAATACTCAGCAAAACAAATCAGAAATAGACAATATAAGAGGAAATACAAGCTGAACATCCAATAATAAAGAATATTCTAAAAAGAACAAAAAAAGTTTATAACTAACACTGCACTGGTACCTTAAGCTGAATGAATTGTTTCAAAAAGGATTCTGTAAGTAGGCAGGAAAAACCTGAAAATACTGTAAACAGCATTTTTTTGTAGATACTGTACATACAAACTATAGTCTATACAAACACAAGTTAACAGTATCATAGATACACCTTTAAGGAGAACTTCGAAATCCTGTTTTCTCTAATACCCTTCATGTTTGAACTTGTTTTATTCAGTTCTGTCCATTGAAGAGACTTTTTATATGACCATTTCTGAGACCAAGATGAATGCTAATTCACTAATCATCAGGACCAAAGGGGAAACTCAAAACATTACTTCTTTTTTACTTCAAGGATTTTCTAGGTACTAATTTAGCATCTAAATCTTGACCTTGGGTCTCTCAAATATCTATGTGTATATATGTATTTTTTCCTATCACATGTCATGATACTTGTTTTTTAAATAAACAATTTTTTCCTATCACATGTCATGATACTTGTTTTTTAAATAAACAACATAGAAAAAGTATCACATGTCCTGTTTAATCTTACCAAAGCAGTGTAGGAGGAAGATTGTCAAGCAATCATCTGTCTCAGAACAAAATATTTTTTTTATAGGAGAAACCCAGCCCTTAAGCTATTGCAATTGGTAATACAGAGCCATGCTGTTATAGAGCCCTGGTGGCACACGACTGTAATCCTGGCCCTTAAGGGAGGAACTGAAGGGGATCACTGCAAACTCAAGGCCAGCCCGGCAACCGTAATGGGTTTCAGCCACTCACGGACATGAAGTGAGAAGCTATCCCATTTTAAAAAACAAACACTCAGATTTCTGAGTTTGAGGCCAGCCTGGTCTACAGAGTGAGTTCCAGGACAGCCAGGGCTACACAGAGAAACCCTGTCTCTAAAAAAAAACAAACAAAAAAAAAAAAAAAAAAAAAAAAAAAACAGTATTTTGTGGGTTTGGTATCATGACATTGACAGTTTCATGCTTCATTAAAAGAGTTCCAGAACAAATGTACACTCATCTTTGATCAGTAATTCTACTCCTAGAAACACCTTCTACCTAAATTTTAAATACAGAAAAAGATTAATCTTTCTTTGGTCAGTTTGGGTTGTTGGTTATAATTTGTTTTGTTTTGCTTCATTTTGTGAGACAGGGTCTCATGTAGCCCAGGCTGACCTCAAACTCCTGATCATCCTCCTTCCACTTCCCAAGTTCCAGGACTGCCAGCATGTGCTAGCACTCCTAGCTAGCTTTATGTCTTTTATGCTATGCTTAATATAGGATAATACAGGATTTTAAACACATGTGCAACCTAAGAATTCAACAGAAAGGAATGGGTTATGTGGCAACATTATTCACGGTCAGTTGATTTTCAAGATGGATGCCAAAAGGGGGAGGAGTGCGGGGCAGGGGGCACACTCCTTTAATCCCAGCACTCAAGAGGCAGAGGTAAGCAGATCTCTGTGAGGGAGTTACAGGACAGCCAAGGCTGCACAGAGAAACCCTATCCTGAAAAACAAAAACAAAGATAAACAAAACAAGATGGATGTGAGGCCAGTGGGTGTGTTGGTGAAGCAATCAGCAAAGGTGGTACAAATTAGAGAAGGCAGAGTAAAGCCCTACTCCTCCCTGCTGCTACACTGAATCTAGTACATCAAAACCATTAGTCAAAACTGTAAAATCTCTTAGAGTACCCAGAAATTATACATTGATAAGTATTTCTGACTCTGGATTAAGCAACTTTTTTTTGTGGTGGTGGTGGTGGTAGTTTTATTTGTTTGCTTGCTTGCTTGCTTGCTTGCTTGTTTAGTTTCTGGAGACAGGGTCTATTTGAGATAAAAATCCCTGTATTATGTAGCTCTGGCTACCCTGGAAATTGCTCAGAGATTCACTTTCTTCTGCCTTCTGAGTTCTGAGATTAAAGGCATGTGCCACTATACTCAGCCTGACAAATGGTTTCTTAAGTCAGAAATTTGATATAAAACTGGTCTACACAGTGAATTTCCAGGCCACAGTAAGACCAGTCTCAAAAAAAAAAAGCTTAGTAATTAGGAGCCCTCAGTGCTGGCTGCTCTTGATTCCCAGCACCCACATGGCAGATCACAACCATCTTTAAGTCCTATCCCAGGGGATCTGATGCCATCTTCTGGCCTCTGTTGATAACAGACAAGAATGTGATACATAGACATTCATGCAGGCAAAACATGAATCCACATAAAATAAATTTTAAAATATCTAGTCAAACAACTTAAATATTTCTCCAAAACTATGTAAGTACAAAGAAAGATGCTTAAGAGTATTAACCACAAAAATCAAAACAGTGAGATACCATTTCCCTAGTACCACTATAAGATGTGTATAATCAAAATAGGTGTTGAGATGAAGACCTTCCTAATCTGTGGGATTCAATGTGCTGTAGTCATTCTGGAAAGTATCTGCTCGGTTCTCCAAACATCCGACCCAGGAGTTCTACTTCTAGGTACATACCAAAAAACAAAAAAAAAATTAAAATATAAAACTAAAAACATTATATCCACACAAACAAGTCACAAATATGATATGTACAGAATTATTCCAAATAACCCAAAGGACAAAACAATCCAACCAATACAACTGCATATCCATAAAAAAGAATGGATGAGGTATGTCCATCAGTGGTAGGATGCTTACCCAGCATGTGTGAGGGTCATCCCCAGAATCACCCGGGGAAAATAAATACAAAGGAATAATGTATTGTTACATAGCCACGGACAAATCTTGAAAACATCATGCTAACTGTAAGAAGCTAGACACATAAAAGGACACCTGTTACATAGTTCCATGTACTTAAAATGTACAGAACAGAAAGATACTAAATCATGGATCAGAAGTTAGGAGGAATCTGGAGGAGTGGCAACTGTATCGAGCACAAGATTTCTGGCAAAGGTGATAAAAATGGTCTGGAACTAGACTGCAACAACATATATACAACTTTTTAACACTTAAAAGGAGAGAGGGAGAGAGAGAAGCTTACAATTTAAAAAGGTTTTGGTACTGTGTTGATTACACCTCAATAAGAAAAAACATAACTAGGGCTAGAAAGACAGCTCGGCAGTAAAGAGTACTTGCTTCTCTTGCAGAGGACCTGAGTTAATTCCTAGCACCACACACTGGCTACATCCATCCTTGATTCCAGTTCCAGATGCCCTCTACTGGCCTGCGCGAATATGCTCATGGTGTACAGACATGATGCAGCACTCCACACATAAACTAAACTAACACTAAAATAAAATAAAATAAAAAAGCATAACCAATCTATCCATGCTCACGGATAGATTATAACATATCCAAAACTGCAATTTTTAGTTTTAACCATATTATACATATACACTTGTAGGTGATATCTTAAAACACCTAAGAAATTATAAAGAACAAAATCCTTAGTGGCGGCAACTATGTTAATCTCTTTTTCTGCAATTCCCAAACATTTTCTAATAAGCACTGCTCTCTCTCTCTAATCACCAAACGCCCGAGTGTGTAAGTTCAACTTCCTTAGCTTGTTATTCAAAGAAAGGTCTTAGTCCAATGGCCCCCAATAAACCTTCCCTTCCTATCCTCAGTATAATTACGTTGAACTCGGAGGAATCACTATGCCCTCTACTTCAAAACATCTCCAGCTACAGCTACTCGCCCGCCTCTCCAGCTGCTTCATCTACTCAGTCCTAGCCGCATGGATGGTAATGTCCCTCGGGACTCTAACCCAGCCTGTAATACACTCAGGGAAGCTCTGACCCCACCGCGACATCTGTATGTGACACATCCCGGACCCGCTGCGAACCTGGGGGACCAGAGTTGCCTGTAGCCTGCGACTGCACAGAGCGCGAAGCGCTATGAGAACTCCGCAGGCAAGGGAACTGGCGGGCCCCACGCGTGACCGCGACTCGGGGCCGGGGAATCCGTGGGCCCCTGCGCCGGGCCGGTGGCACCGTGAGCGCCGTCCCGTGCGGTGGGGAGAGGTCACCACGCGGGCCTGCGAGACCATACGGAGACCGAGACTAGGCAGCGGCGACGCGGACAGCGTGAGAACGAGGGACACTCACCCGCGTCAGCGCAGAGCACTCATTACACAGGAAGCAGTCGCTCGCCCGTTGCCAGGGTGAGGAAGCGGGAGTGGCAGAAAACCTTTCCATTGGTTGATGTACACACGTGGCCGGAAGCAGACGCCCCCCGAGGCTGAGACTTAGTCGCCTAGGCTGTAGCGGCTCCTTAAGCATCTGAGCGAGACACACGGAGCTATCTCCCGGCCTGATATTTGGGAATTATTTATTTATTTTATTCATTGGCATATTGGGGGGTTTGTTTGTTGTCATAGCTATACTGTCGCCGTTACCCACCTTGCTTTCACTGTGCTCAGTAACTAGCTTTCAGGATGTGTGTACCTCTCACCCACGTGGTTGGCTGACTACGGAGTTGCACGTTATGAAAATAGTAGCCATCATTGATTAGTGAGTTGCTAAAGAACCCTTCCGTATCCGTGTAGTCTTGACTCCTATGGAAAACAAAGATTCAACCTAGATTATGTATAGTGGAATTCACCGTACCCTAGGAGGAAAATGTGGTTAGCCTTTAACTGTCCAAGATCAACTACCAAGAACCAGTAGCAATCTGATAAAGTAATCATGAATCGTTTGACAACCTGTTTGGGGAAGCAAATATTGGAAGGAATAGAACAATGTAGGCTAAGTATCAGTGGTCTGAAATACTTGGGATGAGAAGTATTTGGGATTTTTTTTTTTTTCTTAAAATTTTGAAATACTTGCTTATACATAATAATACGTTCTTCGTGATAGGTTATTTCTCCGCCGGTGAAATAAACCAATTCAAGCCAGATTAGATTATATCAAAGACAGAATATTGGGAAGCTGCTTTCGGGGAAGTTAACTGGTCCCAAGGATTGAGGCCAGGTGAAAGAAGAAAAAGAGAACAAGAGAGACAAAAATATGTATATTATAGAGGGAAGAGCCTCTAAGAGAAAGGCAGCTCAGCCCCTGGGCTGGAAAATTCAGAGTAGGGGGTAGGGTTCGCCAAGGAGGGACTGAGGGATGCTGGGAGAACCTGGAGGCCAAGGCTGCTTTGGTATGGAAAACATGGCCTCAGTCACTTGTCTCTGGCCCAAAACCAAGCACAGAGGATGAGACTCCAGTTGCAAAAATACTCAGTTGTATTTCATGCAGACCTTATACACAGAGCCTACAGGTGATTTTTTTTAATGCATTTTTAAATAGTTTTGTGCAAGGTGTGGGAGCAGTTGAAGTTTTTGGATTTTAGAGATGTTTCGTCATGTACTTTTTCCTATGTGAGTCCCAGGCCAGCAGTTTAGGATCGCCTAAGCTCTTACTTAAAATGTAAATTCTTAAAATACATCTAAAATCAATCTTTGTTGTTGTTTTGCTTTGTATTCTTCAAGATAGGGTTTCTCTGTAACAGCCCTACCTGTCCTGGAACTCACTTTGTAGACCAGGCTGGCCTCAAACTATCCGACTATCTCTCTGCCTCCCAAATGCTAGGATTAAAGGCTAGTGGGCCTTTTAACAAGCCCTTTAGGTGGTTGTAATGCAACTATAAATCATTACTGCACTGTAGAACTTCTTGACTTAATCTTAGCGGTGGAGCAGGAAGGATGATAAGCCCACCTCACCACCACCAAGAGGAGAGAAATGGGGGTTTAGAGTGATCAAGAAAAAGGTGCAAGAAGGTAGTTTGAGGCTGAGGAGTTTATTGATTTTTATCCTGACATTCCTAGATTAAAATATGTGAATTGAAAAAAATTCAACTGCTGGTAATCCCAAATACATAATTAATAATTATTGTATTGTCCAGTATATCTTCCTAATAATATTCTCTTTTATGGTTGAAAATTAAGAGACAGTTGTGAAATTTATCTGTTTAAGCAGCACATCAGATTTGAAAGGGAATGTAGTGACCAGTAAAAAAAAAATTCTTTTTTTTTTTTTTTTTTTTTTTTTTTTGGTTTTTTTCGAGACAGGGTTTCTCTGTGTAGTCCGGGCTGTCCTGGAACTCGCTCGGTTAGACCAGGCTGGCCTCGAACTCAGAAATCCGCCTGCCTCTGCCTCCCAAGTGCTGGGATTAAAGGCGTGCGCCACCACCGCCCGGCTTTTATTTTTTTTTTTTTTTTTTTTTTTTTTTTTGAAAAAAAAAAAAAAAATCTTAATGGTTCAATTAGTGAATGGCAGCAATAAAGTAGAAATTGACAGCAAGGATCTAGACGCAGAAGTATCAGTGCTTCTATCCCTGTTCTACCACTTAACTATCGCATTAAATGCTTTGCTTCATTTAATTCATTATTTACTTTCCACATTTGTAAAATGAGGATGAAAAATTGTTGCGTGGAATAAAGATATGAGAAGTACTTTAAAAAGTATCAAGATAAGCCGGATGCCTTTAATCCCAACTCTCAGAGGTAGAGGCAGTTGGATCTCTATGAGTTTGAGGCCAGCCTAGTCTACAAAGTGAGTCCCAGGAAAGCCAGGAACATAAAAAACATAGAATAATAGTTATAATAAATAAAAACAAAAAGTATCAGCCCTATAGTGAGTAATCTATAAATGCTAATTTTTTTCTTTGTTTTTGAAACAAAGTCTCACAGTGCAGCTAAGGACCCTTCCAAGAATTCTCCTCCCTCAGCTTCCCAAGTGTTGGGATTACATGATCCACCATGCTGGTTTATTAAATGTGATAAATTTTAAAGAGGACTTTTTTCACACTTATTTAGTTTGTGCGTTCACCCATGCCTGCTCAAGCAGGTGATGGAATAGATAGCCTGTTTTATGTACATTCAAGGAGATAGAAACCTTGACCTCTAAGAAAGCATGACTCCATTTCTCCCTCTCCCCTCCCCCCTCCTCCTGTCAGCTGCCAAGAGATCTCAGCTTGCCTGCCCTGATGTTTTCTCTTTCAAATGCCAATAAAATTGTCTTTGAGGCAGACTGTGCTTTTTATCCCAGCACTTTAATCCCAGGAAGGTAGAGACAAACTGATCTCTGAAGTTCAAGGTCAATGGAAACTACATAGAAGATCCTGCCTCAAAATAAAAAATAAAAAAAAAAATATCAAAAAGTGTTCTTGTATTTCCCTTTGAGTACATGTCTTTTTTTTTTTTTTTTTTTTTTTTTTTCCCCTGAGACAGGGTTTCTCTGTATAGCCCGGGCTGTCCTGGAACTCACTCTGTAGACCAGTCTGGCCTCGAACTCAGAAATCCACCTGCCTCTGCCTCCCAAGTGCTGAGATTAAAGGCTTTCGCCACCACCGCCCTGTTTGAGTACATGTCTTTTTCTGAGTCTGATTTAGTCTCTTTAATCTCTGAAAGCAGTGTCCCTGCAAAAGTGGCACTATATCCTCTGGTGACACTCTATGGGAACTCCATTTCCCTTGCACTCACTGAGTGTGCCTAACCACCTGCATCCAGGGTAAATGGGACTATCAGGAATGAAGGGTGGTCTGAATTTAGCCAAGAGGTGGATGTGTGACTCACGCAATCCAATGCTACTTCTTCCAAAATTGGAATCTTTGCTCAGGATAATGCAATGATAAAAGTAACTGCTGTGATTTAGGTCAGCTCCCAGGTTCCCTGCTGCTGCCCCAGCCCTTGCCTTTCCAGGTTTGTTCCTTTGCCTTTTCTTTCAATTACATAAACTACCCACCAGCCTCCCAATAATTTCCTTCCTTCCTTCCTTCCATACACTTTTACACCACCAGCAAGACAAAACTAGTTTCTAGTCCTGATACATTGTCCTTGGGAATCTGACCAAGACTAGTAAAATTGAAATCGGTCTAGCTGCCATCTCTGCTTCACCCTGCTGTCTGTCTGTCTGCCTGTCTGCCTGCCTGCTGTGTCTCTGGCCAACTCTGTCACCATTCCTCATCCACCGAGCAACCTTTATGTTTCCTGAGCAACTTACCAGCTTGTGGTTTACCTTATCATCTTTCTCTGCATTCTCAAAATGTCACTTTTTACTATAATTCATGAACAGTGCCCCACCTACTTCTCTCATGAGAAATTTATTGATCTGAAACCAATGTGAGCTTAGAAAGCAGCTTTCCCCCAAATACTTAAGTTTAAACTGCAGGCACATCCCCTTGGTGTTGAAGAGAATAAACTTTTTTTTGAGACCTCCTAGCATGTAGAGGCTGAAGCCAGGCCATCTCTGTTCCAGGAACTCCACAAAAGGGCAGAACCTAGAATGCAGGTAATCTGGTTCTTAGGCTCTGGGTTCCAAGGACAGGCTAGCCACATGATAGATGATTAGATAAGATTAAATTCTTGAAAAATAAGTACACAGGGTGTTTCCCACATGATCCTTTCACTGTATTTTTATGATAATGTCTGTTGATGTTTCATGACTTGTTTTATGATTCCCCCTCAACCCCCCTGGTTTTGTGGTTTTTTTCCCTTTATAATCCCTTCTCAATTAGGCCTCAGGGTCGACACTCCTTGTGAGTCTCGACCTCTGCCGGCTGATTTCCCAAAAATAAAGCCTTATGTGGTTTGCAGCAAGTTCAGTCTCTCGAGTTTCTTGGTGGTCGTGAATTTCCTCGATTTGAGTGAGGGTCTCCCCTCGTGGGGGTCTTTCAGTGTCTCTCTCAGCTCCCTACCCTACTCTAGCTCTGTCAGTAACATACAGCCTCAACTAACCTTCTTGTATAACTTTTTTTTTTTTTTTGGTTTTCCAAGGCAGGGTTTTTCTGTGTAGCCCTGGCTGTCCTGGAACTCACTCTGTAGACCAGTCTGGCCTCGAACTCAGAAATCCACCTGCCTCTGCCTCCCAAATACTGGGATTAAAGGCATGTGCCACCACTGCCAGGCTCTTGTATAACTTTTTAAAACTTACTTTGGTTATTTATCATGTCACATGTGGAGACATGTGATTTCGATGTGAACAGTTTTTTTTGTAATTAAAATCAAAATTTTTTTAATTTTTTTTTTTTTTTTGTGTGTGTGTATGTGTTCTGCTGTGAGTGTGTGAAGTTTGTGTGCAGGTTCCCACAAAGACAAGAGTGGAAGGATGGAAACCAATGATGTAAGGGAATGTCTCAGTAGGCCCATGCCAAGGCATCCCTTCCCCCTGAGGGACCAGCCCCAAGACAGTATACCATAGAATAGAGTTTATTCAGGGCATGGGAAGGGGAGCCAGGAGGATAGTAGAGACAGAGAGAGAGGAGAGAGAGAGAGAGAGAGAGAGAGAGAGAGCATGAGAGTGGGGGGCGGCCATGACCACGTGGAGAGAGGGGGAAGGGAAGGGGAGGGGGGCAGAGAGAACCTGCAGGCAAGAGCTCAAGAGAACAAGAGAGAGAGGAGGGACCAAGCAGCCCCTTTTATAGGCAGGCCTACCTGGCTGTTGCCAGGTAACTGTGGGGAGGAACATACCTGGCTGTTGCCAGGTAACTGTGGAGGTGGAGTTTAAACAGAATACTAACAAAGAGGGTACTGGATACACACACACCAAGAAACTAACAGAAATCTGCCTACCTCTGCCCCCTGAGTACTAGGATTAAAGGAGTATACCACCACACACAAGAAAAAAAAATTTTAACAAACAAAAACATTTGAGAGAGTATAGAAAGATAGAAAGGCAGAGAAAATTAAGAAAAGATGAGAAGAGCCGGGCGGTGGTGGCACACGCCTTTAATCCCAGCACTTGGGAGGCAGGGGCAGGTGGATTTCTGAGTTCGAGGCCAGCCTGGTCTACAGAGTGAGTTCCAGGACAACCAGGGCTATACAGAGAAACTCTGTCTCAAAAAAAAAAAAAAAAAAAGAAAAGGAAGGAAGGAAGGAAGAAAGAAAGAAAGAAAAGAAGAGAAGAAAGAAAGAAAGAAAGAAAGAAAGAAGAAAGAAAGAAAGAAAAAGAACAAACGAAAGAAAAGTACTAAAAGCATAGCCTCTTGTTGTGGATGAGCCTGGTGCTGTTTGTATTTTATGCTAATTCCACTTTCCTGGGAGGGGCTGTGGACAAGGAGTGAATCACATACTCAAGTGACTTCTTGTGAACTAATCTCCTAATGAATAAGGAGCCAATCATTGGTTGAGTAGGAGGAATTTTCAGGTTGGATAGGGAAGAGAGGAAGAGGAGAGAGGAGGGTCCTTTTGGACTGCGATAGCCTGAGGACAAGATGTAGCTACTAGTGTCTCTGGGTTTCTATGGTGGATCCACGGAGGATTTAGATTTAATATAGATAGATACAAGATATAGATTTAATATAGATACAAGATTAGAATTCTAGTTGTTGCTCCCAGAGATTATTTCTGAACTATGTTTGTGTGATGTTTTCCTTCCTATGGCAGTTCTACTGCGTTCCAGAGAGGAAAGCATGGGTTTGCCTGATGTGCACCACAAAGGCCATGGGGGTTTTGAAGCATGGGGCTGGTGTGGTAGTGCCCGGCCAGTGGGAACTTAGAGCCAGCTGGTGTCGCGTCCGCCTCGACCAGCAAGTAAGACACGACACGGTCGGATCCTGCTCTAACAGCTTTATTTCAGGAACGAAACTAAACTACGGGGACCCCAGCAGCAGAAACGAGCTGCTTATATATCCACCCTAGGCAGGCTAGGTGGCGTGTTCTCTCAGGATAGGTTGGGCTGCCAATACCTCATTAGCATAAGCCTGCTCAGGAAGGTCTCAAGGCCGACGCATGCGCAATGGGCTTGTTTACTCAGGAAGCTAGGCTGACCGTGGAAAACCGGCGCCATCTTAGAATGGCACCTAGAAGTAAAAGGTACTCCATCCTGGCCAATCACGGGTCGCGGCATGGTCCGAGCCCATAGATCCAGAGCGATCAGATGTAACCTCACATCACTGTCAGCACAGCCCCACACCATACAAGGAGTTGTAACTGGCAAGGACAAGCCAAGGCTCACGTCCGCCTTAGGGGCGTGGCTAAACGGCTCTCCACAGTTCCTTGGGGGCTGGCTAACGGCTCTCCACAAGCTGGGTGGAAAGATTTTGGAGCTCTGAGTCAGAGTCTCCTTGAGATAAAAACAGGTCAGCCATTGCCCACCAGTGAATAGCCAGCCAGCTCACCAGGGCAGAGAGTAGCTGGGCATAGCATGGGAACATGCCAATCATTTTAGTATTTCCTGCAACAGCCTTTCTCCCTTCCCAGCTGTTTTTGGGAATCTCATAAGAAACACCATTTATAGAAAAAGACACATCTTAGTCCTCTTGCCTTGCGAAACCCTCTTGACCCATGGTTTTATTTTTTAGATTGCAGTCTTACACAAGCCTGTCCAGAGACACCCTATCATCTCTCATTATAAGAGTCACCACCGCCCGGCCTCAGAGCACCTTTCTGATAGACCTGCATTTAATATAATCTAATATGGTTTACATTGGCTGGTTTCACTGGCAGAGAACTCATTTATCAATTATGTTATAGTAGAAAGTGTAGGACTTAAAAAAAAAAAAAAAGAAAGTGCAGGACTTTTGGGTCTCAGTTTGAACTTAAAATTGAAAGAACTCCACTGTCCCAGGACACATCCCAGGAGGGGCACATTCCTTAGAGAACACTTGCTAGATTAACATTCAGGAGGAAAGCCATCTGTTGAGTTGGTTGGGGCTAGCAGGAGGAAAGGCTTTTCGAAGAGAGTGAGAGAGTGCTGTGAGGCATATGAAGCTTCACCAAGCTCCACAAATCATGGCTTTATGTACACTGGGTAAGAACTCTTACTGAGCTACCTCAGTATAGCTGTCAGCTGCTTTCCCTCCTCCCACCCCTTCCATCATTTTGCCTTTGTAATTCAATTAATCACAGATACTGTTGGCTTACAGGATTCCACTAGGCTCCTCCCAGGGACCTAGCAAAGGCTTAGGACCTCACCTGCCACCACCAGGTGCTTCAGGTGTGGGCTGCGTATAATAGGTCTGCCCTGCCACTCCAGTGCTCTTTCTGTTCCATGTGTTCGCAGACATCTTGCTCTCCCCCTTTCTGTCCTCCTCTGTTCCCCCTTCTCTGCCTTCATGGCTCTGCTTCCCTCTGTCTGCCTGTCTACATGTCCACTTGTCTGCCTCTACCCTTCTCCAGGTCCTCACTCCCTTCCCTTCCTCCAAATAAATCTCCTTATATGCACGGCATGATGTCTCAGGGGGAAACCTTGACATGGGCCTACCTGATACCCACTCACCATATTATATTTCATAACAGATACCAAAGAAATCTTTTGGTATCTACTTCTGTAGAAAAGCAGATTTAGTCCTTTATAGCAATAGTCATATTGACCAACATCTAAAAACGTCTTCCACATGCACGTTGTGTAAACTATATTAGACTTTGACTGTCAAGAAAAGCAATGACAGGACAAACAATGTCAGCCTTAGTTTGGGTCCTTTCTCAGAATGCAGAGCCTGTAGGAGCAGGGAATATTTGCACAGGTTACTTTAGGATGCAAATGTGGGGACTTTAAAATATATTGCTGGGGAAAAGGAGAGGCCTATGTAAAAGATACTTCTTTAACAGATAGGACTTGATATTCTGAGAATGTGGTGTTGGACATTAAAGATCCAAAAAGTCGGGGTATGCGCTCTCCAGAAAATATTACACGGAAGGGATTTGCTGCAATTACATGAGGTTTATTGAAAAATTGATAAATGGACAAATACCAGTGCACTGGGGTTCTCTTGTGTGCAGGCAAAAAGAACCCCGAACTAAAGCTAAGGTCAGTTTATATACCTTCTCACAGAATTTACAAGGACTTAAACAATAACCATAAGAGATTTCAAAGGCCGTTTTCAGGACTGGTTTCCATTCCCAGGCCCTAGTTTCTAAGTAACTCAAATTTGCACCTTATCTTTTTACAACAAGAGAGTTAGCTTAAGTAGCTTCGTTTACCCAGGTGTACTGTGTTAAGGGCCCAGCTTCTTGGGCTCTGTGCTTCTCTCAGGATGTGTCCTGGGGCAGTTAATTCTTGAGTTTCACCGAAAATCTGTAGATTCGTGTGAGACCTGAAATTCCTACATTTCTACAGTGGGAAGGTTACAGGAAGCCTCCTGGAACTAGCCTAAAGGACAGACAGCACTTCTACTCTTTGATCCAAAGATGGCTTTTGGGAAAATGTTTACTTCCAAGTATCTCTGGCCTGTGCTGGGACCTTGAGGTTGAGCAAGCTACAGCACATTGTAGATGGTGCTGAGCCAGGAAACAGAAATGCAGGTGAGCTGACTGTGCAAGTTAGAACCACTTGGCAAGCCTTGGGGCAGAAGCAGCAAGATGAGACCTGGGCAGCCGAAGCTTCTGTTAACAAAGTGTGAACAGCAGAATAAACTCAGATAAAGTATTGATTCACTGCTGTCTGGAACATTCCAGCACATTACCCTCACTGCTTTCTTCAAAACTTTCCACAATAAAAAGCTTTTTAAAATTAGATGAATATGAAAATCGCCTCATTTCAATGACTTCCCCATACTCAAAAGAAACATTAAAATAAAAAGTAATTCTTCCCAAATTTTATCAGAACTCTTCCCTGTATTATAATAGATGAACAAATTTTATTAGTTTTAAACTAATAAGTAATAAGGGCTAACATTTCCAAACAAACGATAAGTTTGAAATTTGTTGAAAGTATACCAAATGCACAAAACCAACTGGGCATGTAATACTGTACTTTGTAACTGTAGCACTTGAAAGCTGAGGCAGGAGGATTTCTGTGAGTTCGGGTCAGCCTGGGCAACACAGTAAATTCCACACCAGCCTCGGCTAAAGAGTGAAACCCTGTCTCCAAAACAAAACAAAGCCAAAATAAAGAGGTTCTATGTACCACATACACACGGGTGCCTATGGCCACAAGGAGATGTCAGGTGCCCCTGGATTGAGAGTGACAGTCGGTTTGTGAGGAGCCTGAGTGCTGGGTTTTAAGAGCAGTAAGACTATGAACTGCTGAGCCTCTGCAGCCTACAGTTGGAAGTTTCTTAGGGGGGACAGTTTGTCATGAATTTAAAACAGAAAATAAGAGGGGTGGTGCTCAGGCAAAGGCATGTCCAAGAGTGTAGGCTCCCCAAGGGACTATCCTGCTTAAGTGACTTAGAAGTAACCATGGATATGATTTTGATGTCTATCAAATTATATTTCTAGAAACTACTTTTCCAATTTTTACTTTTTTTCTTTTCCTTTTTAATTTTTTTTTCACACAATATATTTTGACCATATTCTTCTCTCCCCCTCCCCCACGGCTCCTGGCCTGCAGTGTGGTTGATATGCCCTGTGTCATTCCAGTGGACAAAATTGGTTTTCCTTGTTGCAGCAGGAATCAATTGCAAACAAGCTTCTCGGTTAGGTTGGGACTCTATGTCCACTTTAACCTTCTATGTTCTAGGACTTTGTCTGGTTTGAACCTGTGCAGGTCTTGTATGTGCTGTCACAGTCTGTGACTCTTTTTTTTTTTTTTTTTTTTTTTGGTTTTTCTAGACAGGGTTTCTCTGTATAGCACTGGCTGTCCTGGAACTCACTCTGGAGACCAGGTGGCCTCGAACTCAGAAATCCGCCTGCCTCTGCCTCCAAGTGCTGGGATTAAAGGCCTGCACCACCACTGCCGGCTGCTTTCTTTCTTTTTAAATTTATTTATTTTATGTATGAGTGCACCATTGCTCTCTTCAGACACACCAGAAGAGGGCATCAGATCCCATTACAGATGGTTTTGAGCCACCATGTGGTTGCTGGAAACTGAACTCAGGAACTCTGAAAGAGCAGCCAGTGCTCTTAACTGCTGAGCCATCTCTCCAGCCTGATAATTTTCTTAATTAGTGACTGATTACAGAAACCTCTAAAACAAGGGTGCAGTTGGATAGGACAAATAGCTTCCCACATTCTACAGCACCAGAAGGTAACTGCAGCTGATGATGATGATAGACTTCCTTGAGCAGCTTAGAACAGACAACACCAGACCAAACAGTTCTACGAGGTGGGGGAGTTTAGTAGGGCAGAGGGCAAAGGTGGGGAGAAAAGCAGGAGGAGATAGTGGAGAAAGGAGGAGAGAGAGAGGAGAGAAGTAGAGGTCGGCCCTGACCACATGGAGAGAGGGGGGGAAGGGAAGTCTAGTCCTGTGGAATCTAATGTGAGCTCTAGAAAGATCCTTCCAAGGTCAAATAACGGGCTGGAGAGATGGCTCAGCAGTTAAGAGCACTGACTGCTCTTTCAGAGGTTCTGAGTTCAATTCCAGCAACCACATGGTGGCTCATAATCATCTATAATGGGATCTGATGCCCTCTTCTGGTATGTCTGAAGAGAACGACAATGTGCTCATATAAGTGAAATAAATCTTAGAAAGAAAGAAAGAAAGAGCCAGGCAGTGGTGGCGCACGCCTTTAATCCCAGCACTTGGGAGGCAGAGGCAGGCAGATTTCTGAGTTTGAGGCCAGCCTGGTCTACAGAGTGAGTCCCAGGACAGCCAGGGCTACACAGAGAAACCCTGTCTAGAAAAAAAAAAAAAGAAAAAGAAAAAGAAAAAGAAAAAAAGAAAAAAGAAAAAAGAAAGAAAGAAAGACAGAAAGAGAGAAAGGTACTCTGGGGAAATTTCACTGGCCCTAAGGACTAAGGCCAGAGAAGTCACCAAGGGGAGAGAGGGAAGTAAGGGGGAGAAAGAGAGAGAGAGAGAGGGCCAGAGCAAAGATAGAGAAAAGAAGAGAAAGGCAGCCCAGTTCCTTGTGCTGCATAGATTAGGGTTGAAGACAGAATGAGCCAGGTAGGGACTGAGGAATGCTGGGAGAACCTGGAGGCCGGGTCTGCTTTGAAACTAAACAATATTGAACCCATTTTATCTCAGAGATAAGAATTTGAGTTAAACGTTGCTTAGCTAAAGAGGAAGAGGAGATGTGAAACGTGGACGATAAAAGGGTGTAAGCTGTTTTTCTGACAACTGTTACTAAAGAACTAAAATTGCTTTAGGAACTGAATGCGAATAACTTTACCCCTCCAGCCTGATTCCCTGGCTTTACTCCCACGCCCTGTGGATTCCGTTCCACCCTTCCAGCCATGGGTTCTCTTAGCATATGTTGGCGACTGAATTGGCTTTCAGCACCTTGAGACGGGAGAGCACACCTAGGCCTCCAGGAAAGCTGGACTCAGAGGTCAGAGGGCAGCCCTTTGTAGCCTACTGTCTCTAATGGGAACCAGATGCTTCCGACTGTTGCCTACCATCTGCCGGCTCACCTAAGGTTTTCAGCCCTGGTTCTTTTCAGACTACCCAGCTGTACAAACAAACTTTTATGTATAAGCTTGTGGGAGACAGACCTGTCTTCTTTTCGGTTAGGAGAGCCTGGCTGTGTTGATTCTGAGGTTTAACTCATTAGAGTAACAATTATACAAAGGTGTCCTCCCAACCCCCACTTTCATTCACATTCAAACAGAAGTTTTCTTCACCTTAGGGGAAAACTGCTGAAAAGTTAGCAGGGGGGTTAATCCACTGAAAGTTGGAACAAGGGAAATCTACATGAAATGCAAAGGCATTAAAAAGATCTGTAGGTTTGACCCAGCACCAGATAAAAACCAGTCAGAGAGGTACATGCCTGTGTTCTCAGCGTTTAGGAGGTGGAAAGATCAAGAAACCCACATGCTTGAGTTCTGGAAGTAGCTACCAACCTCTCAAACTAGATTTCACATTTTTGAGTCTCATTTTCCTTTACAGATAGAACAAAGTTGTCAATGCAGAAGAACACAGCTTTCATCTCAAAGGGAATGAGAAATAGTTTATTCTAGCCGGGCGGTGGTGGCCCACGCCTTTAATCCCAGCACTTGGGAGGCAGAGGCAGGCAGATCTCTGAGTTCGAGGCCAGCCTGGTCTACAGAGTGAGTTCCAGGCCAGTCCGGGCTACACAGAGAAACCCTGTCTCGAACCCCCCCCCCAAAAAAAAGAGCAATAGTTTATTCTGAGACCAAGTATGAATGACCATTACCCAGAACAGAAGATCTAGGTTACCACAAATACCACATTCCAATGTGTCACAGGTTCATGATGTCTTTGTAGTAACACACTAAGAATACCATAAATCAGGGCACTTCTCATCAGATAAGGGGATTATAGAAAAATGGGGAAACCTCTTGTTATAGGCCTCAGATACTATACAATGACATTTTTTAGCCTTTGAGTTGGTAGAAGTTAGGGCTCTGTCTGTATATTCCAAAAGGATTTACCTAATAGTCACAAGGATGTTAGGCATGTTGGAAAAGAATATTCTCAATGTTAGCATCTCCTCTAGTCTCCACCCAACAGTTACCTAGCAACAGCCTAGATAGGAGCCTGGCTCACTTATTCTCTCTCTCTCTCTCTCTCTCTCTCCTCTCTCTCTCTCTCTCTCTCTCTCCCTCCCTCCCCCTCCCTCCCTCCCCCCATTTCCTTCCTCTCTCCCCACATGTTCCCTACCAGCCTCTTCCCTTCTTTCTCTCTCTCTTGCTGTCCTCTGTCCTCTTTCTCTGTCTCTACTTCCTTTCCCGGATTCCCTTCCCGTGTCCCAGATAAACTCTCTTTTATACTAGACCCTTATGGCTCCTACCTTGAGGGGCAGAGGAAGTGCCTCAGTTTGGGCTGCTAAGGCACCCCCTCCCGCTGCATCATACCATGTTTTATAAAACATATCACTCAGTGTCAAACAAAATAAGTATTTTTCTGAGCAGTTATTATATCCTTAGCAGTCAAACCCAGATATCTGAACTGATGAGATGTTCCCCACTCCGGCTCCCTGAAATCTTAAGGGTCTTTAAAATTTTGGTGTTACTAAGCCATAAATAAAAGTAAATTCTGTGGGCATTGATTTTTCCTGTCACATAAAGTTCATCTGAAGTTAGAAAAACTGAGGCAAGGAGAAATTTCTTATGGCCTGTGTGAAGCTCCTCTGTGCTACACCACCACCACCCCTGGCCCTCGACATTTTATTTATGAGGCCCTTGTGTAGCACAGGCTAGCCTTGAACTTGCTATGTAGCCTAAACTGGCCTTAAATTTCCTATCTCTCCATTTTGGCCCCTGTGTTCTTGGATTAAGGGTGAACCTTTTAAATTCTACTCTAAGTCTATTCATCCTCAGTGGGTTTAGAATTTGAGATTTATTCAAGATTACATGTTTAGTGCATAGCGGAGCTGAGACCCAGTCATAGGATACCGAACTTCCAAAACTAGTTCACTTATCTTCATTTTGTTCCCAACTCTATATGATGAAAAGTTTCAAACATATAGGCAACTTGAAAATAAAATGCTGAGAGTTGGGTCACCTGCCTCTAAGTCCAGAACTTGGAAGTCAGAGGCAAGAGGTTTATCACAACGTTCAGTCTAGGATACGCTGCACAGTTCATTCCGGAGCAGCTAGATTCTATAGTGAGATCCTGTCTGTCTAAAGAAAGAAGAGAGATGGTGAAGGAGAAAAAGGAACTCATGTTTTTTTTTTTTTTATCAGGAACACAGTTCCCCAGTAACTAACACACTACCAAAACGAAAGCATTAAGGCTAAGTCCACCATGACCTATTCACCTCTCAATACTGTTCACTGGGATGGGGTTTCCAATTTATAACACGTCAGACCATATCATATGGTAATAATTTACACCTAATTTAATTTAACTTGCTTTGTGAGTTGTCTATCAACTTACCCATTCTTGCATGCAATCATAAACGTATCTTACTTTTTAAAGGTCATTTGGAACAACTTCTGTAGTGTCATGCTTCTGTCTTCATAGGCATAGTGGTATGTAACCATGGGTGATCTGGCTTGTCCTTGAGCATGTATGAGGTCCCTGGTACTATCAGAGCTATACACAACAGGGCAGAGCTGGAAGTCAGCTCTAAATGATAGTAGGAAGCCCAAAGAACCATAGTCAGTATTAACAAATGGCTAAGAAAAAAAATTGTTAATGATAAGTATTAGGAAGAAAATTACAAGGAGTGATGTTGTAAAACATATCATGTCAGAGCAATATTGAACTATGCCAAGGAAGTTGTATCTCATAGAAGATGTGGCATTTGGAGTATGTCTCAGTAGATGGAAAGAAGCATCCATGTCAACACCCGGAGGAGGACGAATCTGGTAGAAAACACAGATTCAAAAGTCCGAGGAGCTCCCACGACAGAGAGAAGCTTGGCAAAGGATTTCTTGCCTTCTCTTCCTCATGATCATCACTGTCACCACCAGTAGCCTTGTGGCATGTTTGATAGCCAGTGCAGTTTTTTGGTAAATTGAATCCCTACATCCTAATTGTGATTGTTGGAAGTAGCACTTCAGGGACTTTGCCAGTTGCTCTCTAGACAAAGATAAACAACTCTAAGAACAGTTTGGACACACAGAAGCCCCTGAGGCCTCCAGAAACAAGCCGGCCCTAAACAGGAGTATTCTGATCTTTCACTAACTTTGCAAGTCCAGAGAACATGCTCGGGTTTCATCCAAAACAACCAGTGGTTTCTTATGCTTCTCTTTTAACATCATAATTGGCAGGCTGTAAGCCAAATAAATGTTAGTTTATCTTGTGTAAATGGTTTAAATATGTGTTTTAGCTTTAAAATGATCCAAAACCAACACATTGCATTGCTTTCAAGTGCCTTTTTGACCTGCCCTCAGTAGAAACCAGAATAATTTACAGTTATATAAGTAAAATGCCTCCATCTTTGGAGGGACTATCCTACACTTTGTGATTCCAAGATCATGAGATAGGCCCCTTCCTTTAAGTCAACTTTTTCTTTAGTTGTGAACTACAGAACACATGCTTCAACCTTTAGTTTTATGGTTTTTTAAAACCATGCCATGAATAATACCCAAAACATCAATATTAAACCAGATTCATATCATAACTGATGAAGAGAATGTTTGGATTGAGTCTGTGGTCAACTGTGCTTTTTTTCTAGTTCGTTCTACAAGGAGAGTACAACTGGACTAGGAAAATCCAAAATATTCCTAGAAGCAATTAAGCAGAATTTTAAAATAGAGATTGTATGGGATGTGACCATTTTAAATCACAATTTACCACAAGGAAATTTTTTTCCTGGGAGTCAAGTCATATTTATGAAAAGCAAATGCTTTAAAGTACAAGAATATTTCTCTGAATTCTCAGAATGTGACTTTTGCTCATACAAATATTTGTATACCATCTTTTTATAATAATAGTTCCAGAAATGTGGATGAAATCATGGTATGCTTCACCTAGATCCTAGATCCTCTCAAATCCCAGAACTCATTTCTGTGTCAGCCTCCAGTTATTGTGACAAATATCAGAAACAAATCCACTTAAAAATAAGAAAGGTAGTTTTGCTTCTTGATCTCACAAAGTTTAGACCATTGGTTTGGACATGTGGTAGCACGATACACTACAGCAGGAGTGTAGCACCTGTGAATGAGAAAAGGAAACTGACCAGGAACTCTATCCTTGGAGATTGCACCCTCCTCGGTGAGCTAATGTCCTTCTGATAGGCACCACATCCTAAAGGCTCCATACTTCCCAACAGCCATGGAATGAGGATTGAGACTTAGTACATGGACCTTTGATTCAAGGATCTTTTTTTTTTTTTTTTTTTTTTTTTTTTTGAGACAAGGTTTCTCTGTGTAGCCCGGGCCGTCCTGGAACTCACTCTGTAGACCAGGCTGGTCTCGAACTCAGAAATCCACCTGCCTCTGCCTCCAAGTGCTGGGATTAAAGGCATGCACCACCACCGCCCGGCTTGATTCAAGGATCTTTAAGAGTCAAAGTGTGTCTGTCTGTCTGTCTGTCTGTCTGTGATTTTGTTTTTAATAGACAGCACCTGTGGCTCTCATTGGAAGTCATTCCTGGGCTTATAGAGTCATTTTGCCCACTAAACTGGGAACTGAAATTTCCTCACAGTTACAGCTACAACCCCACCCCATGAGAGGCTTTCAGGTCAACCAGGAGCTGACACTAAAATATAACTGTCCAGCTCTTATCCTCAAGAAGGTACAAATTTGGAGGCATATGGTTCATAAATATGATCAAAATTCATTTTTTACATGTATGAAAATGTCACAATGACATACATTATTATGTACTATTTATGCTAATACAAACTAAATTCAATAAGACTGTTAAGAGAACTACTTATCATTATAGCATCATATATAATTATTTATAATTACTTTAAAAATTAACATTATTGGTGTTCTTTGTTCCTTTGAATTACTGTCTGATTGTCACCTTTTCTACCTAATGATGTCTGTATTTTGTTTTTAATTTGAAAAGATGATCTTTTTTTTTTTTTACTAGTCATATGGTTATTTTTAGATTTTCTTACCATATTCTAAACTCTGAGATTTGGTTTTTCTTTAGTTCTTTTTTTAAGATTTATTTTATTTTAAATCATGTGTGCGTGCATGTGTGCATGTGTGTGTGTGTGTGTGTGTGTGTGTGTGTGTGTGTATGTTGAGCGGTTGGTAACCTTGGAGACTAGAGGCATCTGATCCCTTGGAGTGGAGGTACATAGACAGATAAGTAGGTAAGCACTACACCTGTGAGCTTCCTGGCACGGGTGCTGGGAAGTGAACTTGGGCTCTTCTGAAGAGTAATGCACGGTTAACCACATTGAGCCATTTTCTCCAGCCCTTATTTTTCCTTGGTAAAAAGAAATCAACTATTGATTTTCCACAGCTTCCTTGGGCTTGAGGACTATTTTTCTGTACTGGCTTTCATGGTTTCTCTCTGTTTTTTCATGTGTTTGCCTATGATGTATCTAAGTATGGAATTTTTGTGCTTATCCTAATCAGAATTTATTGAGTTCTTGTTGTTCAGGGTAATGTTTCCATTATGTTTGGTATTGTTTAGCCAATTTTTTTTTAAGTGAGGTATATGTTGAATTCTACAGAACCCTTGTGGAATCCTGCAGAGGCTGGGGCCCTGCCTGAAACTGTTCCGTTTCTGGTATTCTGCCTCCTCCCTGTGTTTTTTTCCTTATCTGATTCTCTCAAAAGTCCTTTCATAGCATATTATCTGCATATACAACTCATCTCCCGACTTGGTTCTTGTCATGTAAGATCTAAGGTGACATTCATCTGCTCTAATCCATTCATCTGGCAGATGTTTAACCTGGTCTTCTAATCACCAAATACTATTGTGTGCTACAGAAACATGGGTCTCTAGGCAAGGGGAAATGGCAGAGTTCTTGAGCCCAGGTTGTCTTTGGCTCAGATTGATCTGGAAGTCTAAAGGAGAGCGTTTACCAAGGGTGAGTGTGCATTTCAGGGTGCATCTTAGAAATTATTAGCCAGCACTCTGGAAGCTGGAAAATAAGAAAAAACTAATAAATATCCGCTGGAAAGCTATATCAATCACCCAAACTAATTGAAACAAACCTGTTCCTCCACAACTTGCATTTTTGTTAAGGATGTTTTGATGCACCAGTGGAAACCATAATTCAGACACATGGTCTTGGACCTCACCATCCTATTTGAGTACGTGAGCTCAATAACTTAATGACTGCTTTCTAGCTTGCTACCTAAACATCTACTATTCCTATTCCTACTACTTATCCTGGGAGAGAGCAAGTCTTTATGACATAGCTCTTTAGGGACACTTAAGATCCAATGGCTGAAGGAAATTACGGTTTTAGATAGAATTAAGGTTACTAATCAAATGACCTTTTTTTTTTTTTGGTTTTTGAGACAGTGTTTCTCTGTGTAGTCCTAGCTGTCCTGGAACTCACTCTGTAGACCAGGCTGGCCTCGAACTCAGAAATCCGCATGCCTCTGCCTCCCAAGTGCTGGGATTAAAGGCATGCGCCACCACTGCCCAGCTTTTTTTTTGTTTTGTTTTGTTTTGTTTTTGGCCAAATGATCTTTTAAACAATTTTTACATTTATTTATTTAATCATATGGATGTCTTTCCTGCATGTATGTCTGTGCATGCCTCATGCCTGCAGAGACCATAAGAATGTGATGAATCTCCTGGAACTGTGGATACAGATGGTTGTGAACCCACCATGTGAGTAGCAATTGCTCTTAACAACTGATCTATTTCTACAGCCTCAAATGATGACACTTTAAATTATTGAAATATAAAAGACTATGAGCAGAAAACTTGTATGTATTAAAGGAAGATAGTAAAAGGTCTTGGCCCAAAACTGGCCAGAAATAGCTTAAGGAAGGAAGGCTTTGTTTGGGTTCATAGTCTGAGGGTACAATCCATCATGTTGAAGTGAGAGAAACAGTCTTCAATCGAATTATCCCAGCAAGTGCTAGTATTTTCTGAGCCTCTCCCTTTGCACCAGTTTACTGGTCACCTTAGATTGTGAGGGCAACCACCCACCAGTGAAATGTGACACAGTTACCATCCTTGTCAGGTATAAAAGATGGGTGCCATCTTAGCTCCAGTGTTTCTTCTAGTCTGGTTTGGGTCTTGGGGCCCCCTTTTTACAAAAAGGATAGCCTACAGTCACTTTGATCATGTGCTCCTCTGTGTAACAGTGACACTGTTGTTGTTTAACAGTGGTGAAGGCATGAGGCCACTGGTCACACTCTCTCCACAGGAGGAAGCAGAAAGAGATGGGTGCTGGGATTCAGATCTACTTTCTCCTTGTTATTTGGGTAGAGGATCCCAGCCATGTGATATTCACCAAGTTAGTCTTCAATTAGTCTAATCTAGAAACTCCATCACAATCATACAGAGATTTATATTCTAGGTGATTCTAAATCCTGTCAAGTTGACAATCAATATTAACTATCACATATGTTATATTTCACTTTAGTAATGTAACTGTCCGAAAGTCACTTAAGGAAGACCCCAGACTCAGTATGCAAAGACAAAGAGTGTTTATTCTGCAAAAACAACCAGAATGTGGAGGTCAACCATTTTTTAAAATGTCAACCCCAGACAAAGGCACACAGACCTTCTTATAGGGAACCAGGGAAACTCTCTAGAAGAATTAGGTAATCTAAAATTTCATTGTTGGGTACTAGGGGCTCACAGATGGTCAGTAGTCTACATTCCTATGTCATACAAGTTTAACCATACGATGAGATAGGGCAGCCCAGTACAGATGGCCCAGTCTATTTCCCCATTTTTGTGGTTATCCCCAGGCTGTTCTTTGGGGGGATTTTATGACCTTGTTTCTGGATTTTATGGTCCATTCCCAGAGCCAGTGCCTACAGCCTTCTTTTCAAAATCAGGCCTGGATCTTTACATGGAGACAAATGAGCTTTATTTTGTCCTTTTAGTACCAGAGTGATAACCAAATAAATGTGATTCATGAATCTGGAGTTCAGAGAACGGTTCCTATGTTTGTGTATATCTAAGAGTCATAAACAACATCTCATATTCAAAACCATGAGACTAAAGGGAGGAGTTACGAAGTAAGAAGAAAGTGTCAGGACAGGACATGGAGAAGTACACCTGTGATCATAAAACTTGGAAAGTGGAAACAGGAGAATCAGGACTTTAAGATCATCAGATGCTGCCTAGGGGGTTCAAGGCCACATTGACCTTTGTGAAGGTCTCAAAGAATCAACATATGAAAAGAAGTGTCCCTGGGTAGTGGTGTGCCTACCATTAATCTGTACTTCTTGAGGCAGAGGGAGATGGATCTCTGTGAGTCCCCAGGCCTGCCTGGTCTACAAAACAAGTTCCAGATCAGCCACAGCTTTTACACAGAGAAACCCTATCTTGAAAAACAAAACAAGCCGGGGGTGGTGGCGCACGCCTTTAATCCCAGCACTTGGGAGGCAGAGGCAGGCGGATTTCTGAGTTTGAGGCCAGCCTGGTCTACAGAGTGAGTTCCAGGACAGCCCGGGCTACACAGAGAAACCCTGTCTCGAAAAACCAAAAAAAAAAAAAAAAAAAAAAAGAAAACAAAACAAATCAAACAAACAAAGCCCGGCAGTGGTGGTGCACGCCTTTAATCCCAACACATCCCCCATACCCATTCTTCTAGGTTCCTCCTAAAGACATGTCGCCTCCAATGCCAGCAGGAAGTAGCCAGATATCACGACTACCCTATTTCGGCTTCACCGTCACCTCTTTCTAATTTTTCTTTTTTAATTAAACCAAAACGGGGGGAACGTTAGTATTCTGTCTAAACTCCACCCCCACAGTTACCTGGCAATAGCCAGGTAGGCCTGCCCACTATAAAAGGGGCTGCTTGCCTCCTCCTCTCTCTCTTGCTCTCTTGTTCTCTTGTTCTCTTGCTCTCTTGCCTCTAGCTTCTCTCTGGCCCATTCCCCCTCCCTGCTTCCCCCCTCTCTCCATGTGGTCATGGCCGACCTCTACTTCTCTCCTCTCTCTCTCCTCCTTTTCCGCTATCTCCTCCTGCTTTTCTCCCCACCTTTGCCCTCTGCCCTACTAAACTCCCCACCTCGTAGAACTGTTTGGTCTGGTGTTGTCTGTTCTAAGCTGCTCAAGGAAGTCTATCATCATCATCAGCTGCAGTTACCTTCTGGTGCTGTAGAATGTGGGAAGCTATTTGTCCTCTCCAACTGCACCCTTGTTTTAGAGGTTTCTGTAATCAGTCACTAATTAAGAAAATTATCAGGCTGGAGAGATGGCTCAGCAGTTAAGAGCACTGGCTGCTCTTTCAGAGTTCCTGAGTTCAGTTTCCAGCAACCACATGGTGGCTCAAAACCATCTGTAATGGGATCTGATGCCCTCTTCTGGTGTGTCTGAAGAGAGCAATGGTGCACTCATACATAAAATAAATAAATGTTAAAAGAAAGAAAGCAGCCCGGCAGTGGTGGCCATGCCTTTAATCCCAGCACTTGGGAGGCAGAGGCAGGTGGATTTCTGAGTTCGAGGCCAGCCTGGTCTACAGAGTGAGTTCCAGGACAGCCAGGGCTATACAGAGAAACCCTGTTTCGAAAAACCAAAAAAGTAAAAATAAAAAAAATAAATAAATAAAAAAAAAAAATAAAAAGAAAGAAAGAAAGAAAAAAAGAAAGTTAGTTATCTATGCTTTCTTGATCCCAGATATTTTAGCAGCTGATCTTGGTTGGGAATTGTCCCGCACATAATGCAAAGAAGACAAACCAACTCTCCAGCTTGTTATGAAAAGTGGAAAGTATATGCTAGGCTACAAACAGACTCTGAAGATGATCAGACAAGCAAAGCGAAATTGATTATCCTTACCAACGATGGCCCAGCTCTGAGGAAATCTGAGATAGAATACTATGCCATGTTGGCTAAAACTGGTCGTCCATCATTGAAGTGGCAATAATATTTAATTGGTACAGCATGCAGAAAATACTACAGAGTGTACACATTGGCTATCATTGACTCAGGTTATTCTGATATTATTAGAAGCATGCCAGAACAGACTGCTGAGAAGCAAAACCAGGGAAATTTTCCTTAAATAGAACTTTGCCAGAGCTCCTTTAGAAAGAAAAAAAAGAAAGAAAGAAAGAAAGAAAGAAAGAAAGAAAGAAAGAAGAAAGAAAAAAAGAAAGAAAGAATAAAAGAAAGAAAGAAGAAAGAAAATAAAGATCAAAAGAGAAGAAAAAAGAAAGGAAAAGGAAAGGAAAGGAAAGGAAAGGAAAGGAAAGGAAAGGAAAGAAGAAAGGAAAGGAAAGGAAAGGAAAGGAAAGGAAAGGAAAGAAATGGCCTGCTGGGCAGTAGTGGCTCACTCCTTTAATCCCAGCACTTGGGAAGCAGAGGCAGGGGGATTTCTGAGTTTGAGGCCAGCCTGGTCTACAGAGTGAGTTCCAGGACAGCCAGGACTATATAGAGAAACCCTGACTCAAAAAAAAAAAAACAAAAAAAAAAAAAAACAAAAAAACAAACAAACAACAACAACAACAACAACACAAAAGAAAGAAAGAAAGAAAGTGGCCTACAACCTTACCTATAGCCTAATCTGAGGCATTTTCTCAATTGGGATTCCCTTCTCTCAGCTGACTCTAGCCTGTGTCAAGTTGACATAACATTAGCCAGCACAGGAGGTTTCCTAGAGTCCGACGATTCGCACCCAGTCTGTAGAGAGTCTCTGCATAATGCATAGACTAGACATAAATTTAGCACCAAGCTACACTCACAAACTGGCGCAGGCCTAAGAAGATCTATTTGTTTGTTGTTTGCTGTTTGTCATGCAGAGGATAGGACCTGAGCACCTCCTCCCGGCCCCCCACTACTCCCAACCACTTCAGGTTCTAATTGCTGTTAGGATCATATGGTAAGTCACTTCCCTCCAAAAACTGAGGCCAGAAGTCCCCTTTTATTTGATGCAGAGGCACTGGAAAAACATTAACACATAAAGACTATTATAAGTAGCTAAGATTGAGAACAACAGTCCAATCATCCCCAAATCTTGTGGAATGTAAAAGAGAGATCAAGATAGCCACCTTGTGGTTGCTGGGAATTGAACACAGGACCTCTGGAAGAGTAGTCAGTGCTCTTAACCACCGGGCCATCTCTCCAGCTCCAAAGGATTATGATTTTGATTCCACCAAACCTTGAGTAGTAGTGGAAGTTGGGGTTGGAAAGCTCAGAAAAACTCAAATGAAAAAATTACTCTTTCTGAAGTATTTTTTTTAGTGTGGGTACTGTATGTATGTGAGGGTAGGTACATGTGCCAGGAAGCATGTGTGGCAGTCAGAGCACAACCCCTGAAGTCAGTTCTCTCCTTTCACCTGGGATGCAGGTCGAGTCATCGGGCTTCCACGGGATGCACTTCAATCTGCTGGGCCATCTCACTGCCACACAACTTTAAAAAACTTTATTTGTATTTTTTATTTACTTAGCATGTGTGTTTGTGTCTGTATATATGCCTGCTCACATATTTCACAGCATGATACATCCCTACAGAAGTCAAAGGTCAAATCTTGGGACTATGCTCTCATTTTCCACTGTGGGTTCCAGAGATAAAATTTAGATGGTCAAGCATGCCCATAAGCTTTGATCTGGTGATAAGATAGCTTATCTCACCAGCAAGGAGGAAGACTTTAATGCTTACTGCTAGTCATCATTTTCTGTTTCCACACCCTACTCCCCAAAGGAAGGGGTGAGCAGAGAGAGAAGAAGAAACTGCAGGGAACTTGCCAGCCTATCAGTAGAAAGATGGAGGAGAGGAGAGCCTGTTTCTGACAGGGTGTTCTGCTTCTGATATACAAATCTAAGATATAACAAGTGTCATCGTTCATGCCTATACCCTTACCATTTCCTTTCTTTCTTCTTCTTTTTTTTTTTTTTTTTTTGTTTTTTCTAGACAAGGTTTCTCTGTATAAGCTTGGCTGTCCTGGAACTCACTCTGTTGACCAGGCTGGCCTCGTATTCAGAATCCAACTGCCTCCTTCCTTGGCGTGATTCCGTCCTGCGTGTCTGTTCTGTGCAACAGCAGGCAGTTGTTTTCCGTCCGGCTTCTCCCACACCGAAGTGCGCGCCTCCACCTCATGGAAGACTCGATGGACATGGACATGAGCCCTCTCAGGCCTCAGAACTACCTTTTCGGTTGTGAACTAAAGGCTGACAAAGACTATCATTTTAAAGTGGATAATGATGAAAATGAGCACCAGTTATCCTTGAGAACGGTCAGTTTAGGGGCTGGGGCAAAAGATGAATTACACATCGTAGAGGCAGAAGCAATGAACTATGAAGGCAGTCCAATTAAAGTAACACTGGCAACTTTGAAAATGTCTGTACAACCCACAGTTTCCCTTGGGGGCTTCGAAATTACACCACCTGTGGTCTTAAGGTTGAAGTGTGGTTCGGGGCCTGTGCACATTAGTGGACAGCACCTAGTAGCTGTAGAGGAAGATGCAGAGTCAGAAGATGAAGATGAGGAGGATGTAAAACTCTTGGGCATGTCTGGAAAGCGATCTGCTCCTGGAGGTGGTAACAAGGTTCCACAGAAAAAAGTAAAACGCCGGGCGGTGGTGGCGCACGGCCTTTAATTCCAGCACTTGGGAGGCAGAGGCAGGCGGATTTCTGAGTTCGAGGCCAGCCTGGTCTACAGAGTGAGTTCCAGGACAGCCAGGGCTACACAGAGAAACCCTGTCTCGAAAAACCAAAAAAAAAAAAAAAAAAAAAGAAAAAAAGTAAAACTTGATGAAGATGAGGAGGACGATGATGAGGATGATGAGGATGACGAAGATGATGATGATGATGATTTCGATGAAGAGGAAACTGAAGAAAGGTTCCAGTGAAGAAATCTGTACGAGATACCCCTGCCAAAAATGCACAAAAATCAAACCAAAATGGAAAAGACTTAAAACCATCAACACCAAGATCAAAGGGTCAAGAGTCCTTCAAAAAACAGGAAAAAACTCCGAAAACACCAAAAGGACCTAGTTCGTAGAAGACATTAAGGCAAAAATGCAAGCAAGTATAGAAATCCAACTGCCTCTGCCTCCCAAGTGCTGGGATTAAAGACGTGAGCCACCACTGTCCGGCTAAATAGTAAGCTTAGTTTACCATTTTCTAGGTAGATGAAGAAGGATAAGGAGTTCAAGGCCAGTCTCTTTCAAGAGACCACAACACAAAGAAACAAACAATAGCGGAGACAATGACTGAGTTAGGCATCTTATGCCACCAGGGAAAATGTCCAGTGCCAGGAGTGAGTTACATCTTGTTAAGGCACTGGCCAGAAGTCTCCCCTGAAGCCCTTCAAACATCACAGGCTATTGATTATTCTCCACAGCCTGATGGTAAAGTCCTATTGATGAAGACAACACTTAAGTATGTCATTAAACATGGTGGAGCCTATTGACTAGTGTTGATGGTACTAGGAAATTCTCTGCGTGTTACCACAGGAGAATGGTAATCATTAATATCACCCAGTTAGACACCTTCCTGGTGACCTACTACAGCAAGCTGCTTATGAGATGTTCTGGTGCAATAATGGAACAAATGTTATGGATGCAACCAACACCCATCTTTGGATTTATGATCCACACCTGAGATGTCTCAAACTTGACACCAATAAAATGGCCAAGAACCTGAGACTAGATATGGGTCTAGGAAAAACCCTGATACTATTTATTATTCTGCTAAAGAAACATAACAAAAAATGACTGCTAAAAAAAAAATACTGTGTATACCCAAAGATCAGTGCCTTGCTCAGCCTTATTGGAGAAGCTTGTTTTGCAGAAGATAGGAACTACCACAGAGACCCACAACTCAACAGTGTACAGAGTGTAAGATATTGGAGCACTTAGACCTAAATGGTCTGTCTCAATCAAATCCTTCTCAAGGATCATGTATTGTATGGAATGTTGTAAGACCAGAAGTGATGGTTGATCTCAAGGAAACAGTGTCTTTCAGACACAACAGGAGTGATGCACATATGAACTCACAGAGACTGTGGCAGTATGCACAAGGGTTGCACAGGTTCAAACCAGATGAGTTTCCAGAACTGAGGGGAGGTAGTAGATTCGGGGTCCCACTCCTAGCCAAGGAGCTATCTATAACTAATAACCACTGGCAAGAGAAAATCAGTTTTCTCCAATGGAGTGTCCCTGAGTATAACAACATTCCAGAATGGGCCACATGCCCAGGATTAGTTGACCAACACAAAATAAACTCAATAGGGCTTTTGTGAACTTTCTGTCTCATTTTGCGTATTTTCCTCCTTACCTGAGTTTGTCTTCAGACACCCTACAAGAGGGCAGGACCTCTGGAAGAGCAGTCGGTGCTCTAACTGTTGAGCCATCTCTCCAGGCCCAGATTTCCAGTTTTGATTCTTGCAATTTTCTATGGCCTTTGAAATTATTTCCAAATAAAAACATTTAAAACTTTTTATTGATTTTTTTTTCTGAATTTCACATCATGCACCCCAATCTCACTAATTTCTCTGTCCCTGTGTATCTGTAGTCTAACCTTGCAACCTCACTCTGAAAAATGAAATAAGATAGATTTAAAAAAAAAAAAAAAAAGAAACAAAGTGAAACAAAAAGATCTTGTTGTGGAAGCTGTAGTGTGTCGGTGTGTCACACAGTACACCCTTTTGTTCACACATCTTTACTTACAAATGTTCTTGGCCTGGTCTCTGGCTTGTGCTACACTCCAATCCAGGATCCTCATGGGCCCTCCTCTCAGATAGCCTGTTGTTGCCTTATGTCAAGGAGATTCTGCAGCTTTGGTTCTTCAGGACCAGCCTTTTCACACACTCCGAGCAGATCATAGATGGGGTAGATGTTGGATGGGCCAAATTAAAACCCTGGATCTGGGCATGAGTGGTAGCTGAGTTGGTCAGTCCACCATCTCTCTGACACTGGCACCACCAGGGCAAGCTCTCTAGCACTGTCTGGGCTAGCTCACCCAATGCTGCAGCTAGCAAGGGGCAGAGTAAGCTCTCCTGCTTTCACATCCTTGGGCCAGCCCACTGGCACCCCCATTCACCAGGGTCAGCTCTACTGTGCTGCCCAGGTGAGATACAGGGATGGCTCTCCCAAATGCTGTAGCCAGTGAGGGGCAGGACTAGCTCTCACACTCTCATGATCTCAGGGCTAGCTATCCTGCCTACTGCAAGTGAAGGGGTGGGAGGCATCTCTCCCTTGCCCATGCCACCCTACAGCAGATGAGGGGTGGGACCAGCTTTCAGATGCTCATACTCTTAGAGCTGGCTCACCAGTCCTCTGTCCCCCATCAGGGACAGTTCTACTATGCTGCTCAGGCAAGGAATGGAGCCAGCTCTTCTGAATGTGGTGGCCAGTGAGGGGCAGGACCAGCTCAGTACAGTGTCTCAGGTAGCTGTCTAGACTAGAGACGTCTGCATGGCCTTTGGTGGTAACATGGGCCTGAGATACCAACACAAACTTGGCTGCTGTAGGACCACAAACCTAGACATGGCCCCTAGCAGAAACATGGTCCCAGACATCCCCATGGCCTCAGGTAGCAGCACAGGCCACTCGGATTAGCATATTGTCATCCCCACCGCACACACACACACTCATCCCAGCACTGTACTCAGAGATCCACATGATCTCCAGTAGCAGTCCAGAGAGTGAACATATGCTTGGCCTTTGGTGGTAACTCAGGCCATAGACATTGACACAGACCCCAAATGTAGCAGGACCATGTATCCAGACATGGCTCTTGGTGACAGTCCCCAGGATGTCACCATGGCCTCCTCATTCTCTTCATCTCTTCACCGCATCCCTTGCCTTTCCCATCTCTCCACCACACATTCACCTATCATATTAGCACTCAAGGCAGGTGCTTGAGTGTCTGTCTTCATGATGCCCAGGTGAGCAAGACCTGTTGTTTCTGGTTCTGTTTCTTATTCTGTTTGTTTATTTGTTTGGTTGGCTGTTTGGTTTGTATTGAAAGACAGAGAGAGAGAGCAATAAAGCATAAAGTTGGGTGGATAGGGAATGGGAAGGGTCTGGGAGGAGTTGGGGAAGGGGTAAAATGTGATCAAAATATATTGTATAAAAAGTAAGCAAAAATTAAAAAAAAAATCAAATAGATCTGAGCGCATGATAGCAGAACTGTAACTCTACTAACCCGAAATGTCCCGAGAGAGGTGTTCTCAAATCTGGTCTGGGTCTCATTCTAGAATTTGAAATCTTCCAAGCAAGTTTTCAAATTCATGCTTTTGATCGAGCTCACTTCCCAGAATTTGGTTCTAGACTTTTCCAATTACAAAATATGAATCAGTATCATAGTTGATGATTCTGAAAACTAAAACTTAATATGATGCTTTGTACTTAGAGAAATGAGAGTGCTGTGAAGTGCTCTTCTGATTCACCATGAATTCAGCAGGAAGTAATTAGATTTCCTCTGAAAGAGAGAACACACATCTCACATCACACACACACACACACACACACACACACACACACACACACACACACGACCCGTGGATTCCAGTGCCAGGAGCTACTACAAATGTTCTTGTTTTTGAAGAGAATGTGTTCTGACCTTATTTCTAAAAGACTTAGCATATGTGGCTTGGGTTTATTTTCCATTTGCTAATTACCAGTTCCTTGTCAGCAGGATTTATCATTATTATTATTGGTGACTGAATCATCCTTTTCCACAAAATATATTTTCCAGGCTCATCCGCCTGAAGGCTGGCTCATGGTCCACTCATGAGTGCCAACACAAGCCTTTCAGATGAGTCTTTTCTGCATTTCCCTGTCAAATCCTTTTGCTATCCAAGCTGAGACCAAAAGTCTTCTTTGAACAACTGCCTGCTTTTACATTTTGCTGCACTGACATTTGTCTTACTTTCAAACCAAAACATTTTTTCCATTCTTGTGAGACCAGGTCAGATATACTTAATAAGACATCATGGAAGGAACAGACTTGGCTATAGCCTGGTGTCTTCCAGGACAGATCTGTGAACTCTGAATCTTGCAAATAAATGGATTGCCAGGAAAGTTTTGGAGACCTACACCCTCCCTGTACTCATAAAATAAGATGGCAAGGGAAATTCTAATCAATATTCTAGCATAGAGCCACTGCAAATATGTATTTGATTTTTTAAATTAAAAGCTTTTTCATTTTAGGGTCTAGTTATGAGAACTTGCTGCTCTTCCAGAAGGTCTGATTCCATTTCTCGGCATTTATGTCAGGCAGCAGCACACTACAGTTCCAGGGGATCTAATACTCTCTTCTGGATTTCATGAACACCCATACTCACATGCATGCACCTCTCCCATATGGACATAATTAAAAATAAATGTTAAAATGTGCAGATTAAAAATTTTACACTTTGAAATAAATTCCAACAGTACTGTAAAACACTATCCACATGTGTCTTAGTTAGGGTTTCTATTGCTGTGACAAAACACTATGATAGCCCTTCCGCCCAGACCCTGGTTCTTTTGCCTGGGGCAGACCCTTAGCTGGTCTGCTCCTATGGAAACATCTGATCCTGAGACATCCTAGAAAACCTACTGCATCCAGAGCAGAGGGAGCTTAGGATCACAGGAACACAGAGACATCTGGAATCTGAGTCGATCTGACACAAGCAAGATAACTGGAAAAACAGACTCCAGTCAGACACAGTGAGCACAGGTAACACTAGAGTCAACCAGATGGCGAAAGGCAAGCGCAAGAACACAAGCAACAGAAACCAAAGTTACCTGACATCATCAGAACCCAGTTCTCCCAACATAGCAAGCCCTGGATACCCCATCACACAGGAAAAACAGGACTCAGAATTAAAATCACTTCTCATGATGATGATAGAGGATTTTAAGAAGGACATAAGTAACTCCCTTAAAGAAATACAGGAGAACACAGGTAAACAGGTAGAAGCCCTTAAGAGGAAACACAAAAATCCTTTAAAGAATTGCAAGAAAACACAACCAAACAGATGAAGGAATTGAACAAAACTGTCCAGGATCGGGCTGGAGAGATGGTCAGCGGTTAAGAGCACTGACTGCTCTTCCAGAGGTCATGAGTTCAAATCTCAGCAACCACATGGTGGCTCACAACCATCCGTAATGAGATTGGATGCCCTCTCTGGTGTGTCTGAAGACAGCTACAGTGTATCATAATAAAATAAATAAATAAATCTTTAAAAAAAAAAAAAAAACTGTCCAGGATCTAAAAATGGAAATAGAAACAATAAAGAAATCTCAAAAGGAGACTACTCTGGAGATAGAAAACGTAGGAAAGAGATCAGGAGTCATAGATGCAAGCATTACCAACAGAATACAAGAGATAGAAGAGAGAATCTCATGCACAGAAGATACCATGGAAAACATTGACACAACAGTCAAAGAAAATGCAAAATGCAAAAAGCTCCTAACCCAGAACATCCAGGAAATCCAAGACGCAATGAGAAGACCAAACCTAAGGATAATAGGTATAGATGAGAGTGAAGATTCCCAATCTAAAGGGCCAGTAAATATCTTCAACAAAATTATAGAGGAAAATTTCCCCAACCTAAAGAACAAGATACCCATAAACATACAAGAAGCCTACAGAACACCAAACAGACTAGACCAGAAAAGAAATACCTCCTGTCACATAATAATCAAAACACCAAATGCACAAAACAAAGAAAAAATACTAAAAGCAGTAAGGGAAAAAGGCCAACTAACATATAAAGGCAGACCAATAAGAATTACACCAGACTTTTCACCAGAGACTATAAAAGCCAAAAGATCCTGGTCTGATATCATACAGACCCTAAGGGAACACAAATGCCAGCCCAAACTGCTATACCCAGCAAAACTCTCAATCACTATAGATGGAGAAACCTAGATATTCCATGACAAAACCAAATTTGCACAATATCTTCCCACAAACCCAGCACTTCAAAGGATAATTGATGGAAAACGCCAACACAAGGAAGGAAACTACAACCTAGAAAAAGCATGGAAGTAATCTTCCAACAACCCCAAAGATAACTACACAAACATAATTCCACCTCTAATAACAAAAAAATAGGAAACAACAATCATTTTTCCTTAATATCCCTCAACATCAATGGACTCAATTCTCCAGTAAAAAGACGTAGACTATCAGACTGGATACATAAACAGGACCCAGAATTTTGCTGCATACAAGATATGCACCTCAGTGACAAAGACAGACATTACCTCAGAGTAAAAGGCTGGAAAACAATTTTCCAAGCAAATGGACCCAAGAAACAAGCTGGAGTAGTCATTCTAATATCAAATAAAATAGACTTTCAACCAAAAGTAATCAAGAAAGATAAGGAAGGACACTTCATACTCATCAAAGGAAAAATCTACCAAGAACTCTCAATTCTGAACATCTACCTCCAAATGCAAGGGCACCCACATACATAAAAGAAACTTTACTAAAGCTCAAAGAACACATTGCACCTCACACAATAATAGTGGGGGATTTTAACACCCCGCTCTCTCCATTGGACAGATCGTGGAAACAGAAACTAAACAAAGACACATTGAAATTAACAGAAGCTATGAACCAAATGGATTTAACAGATATCTATAGAACATTTCATCCTAAAGCAAAAGAATATACCTTCTTCTCAGCACCTTATGGTACCTTCTCCAAAATAGACCATATAATTGGTCACAAAACAGTCCTCAACAGATACAAAAAGATCGAAATAATCCCTTGCATCCTATCAGATCACCACGGACTAAGGCTGGTCTTCAATAATGACAAAACCAAGGGAAAACCCACATGCATGTGGAAACTGAACAATGCTCTACTCAATGATGACTTTGTCAAGTAAGAAATAAAGAAAGAAATTAAAGACTTTCTATAATTTAACGAAAATAAGGAAACATCATCCCAGAACTTGTGGAACTCCATGAAAGCAGTGCTAAGAGGAAAACTCATAGCTCTAAGTGCCTACAAAAAGAAATTGGAGAGAGCACACATTAACAACTTGACAGCACACCTGAAAGCTCTAGAACAAAAAGAAGCAAATACACCCAAGAGGAGTAGGCGTCAGGAAATAATCAAACTCAGGGCTGAAATCAACCGAGTAGAAACAGAAAGAACTATACAAAATATCAACAAAACTAGGAGTTGGTTCTTTGAGAAAATCAACAAGATAGATAAACCCTTAGCCAGATTAACCAGAGGGCACAGAGACAGTATCCAAATTAATAAAATCAGATCTGAAAAGGGAGACATAACAATAGAAACCGAGGAAATTCAAAAAATTATCAGATCCTACTATAAAGGCCTATACTCAACAAAACCGGAAAATCTGGATGAAATGGACAATTTTCTAGATAGATGCCAGGTACCAAAGTTAAATGAGGAGCAAATAAACCATCTAAACAGTCCCATAACCCTTAAAGAAATAGTAGCAGTCATTAAAGTCTTCCCACCAAAAAAAGCCCAGGACCAGATGGTTTTAGTGGAGAATTCTATCAGACCTTCAAGGAAGACCTAATACCAATTCTCTTCAAATTATTCCACAAAATAGAAACAGAAGGAACACTACCCAATTCATTCAATGAAGCTACAATCACACTCACACCTAAACCTCACAAAGACCCAACAAAGAAAGAGAACTTCAGACCAATCTCTCTTATGAATATTGATGCAAAAATACTCAATAAAATTCTAGCAAACCGAATCCAAGAACACATCAAAACAATCATCCATCATGATCAAGTGGGCTTTATCCCAGGAATACAGGGATGGTTCAATATACGGAAATCCATCAATGTAATCCACTATATAAACAAACTCAAAGAAAAAAAAACACATGATCATCTCCCTAGATGCTGAGAAAGCATTTGACAAAATTCAACATCCCTTCATGGTAAAAGTCTTGGAAAGATCAGGAATTCAAGGCCCATACCTAAACATAGTAAAAGCAATATACAGCAAACCAGTAGCCAACATCAAACTAAATGGACAGAAACTTGAAGCATTCCCACTAAGATCAGGGACTAGACAAGGCTGTCCACTCTCTCCCTACCTATTCAATATAGTACTGGAAGTCCTAGCCAGAGCAATTAGACAACAAAAAGAAGTCAAAGGAATACAAATAGGAAAGGAAGAAGTCAAAATATCACTATTTGCAGATGATATGATAGTATACTTAAGTGACCCCAAAAACTCCACCAGAGAACTCCTAAACCTGATAAACAACTTCAGCAAGGTGGCAGGTTATAAAATCAACTCGAACAAATCAGTAGCCTTCCTCTACATGAAAGATAAACAGGCTGAAAAAGAAATTAGGGAAATGACACCCTTCACAATAGTTACAAATAATATAAAATACCTCGGGGTGAATCTAACCAAGCAAGTGAAAGATCTGTATGACAAGAACTTCAAGTCTCTGAAGAAAGGAATTGAAGAAGATCTCAGGAAATGGAAAGCTCTCCCATGCTCATGGATCGGCTGGATTAATATAGTAAAAATGACCATCTTGCCAAAAGCAATCTACAGATTCAATGCAATCCCCATTAAAATACCAACTCAATTCTTTACAGAACTAGAAAGAGAAATTCTCAAATTTATTTGGAATAACAAAAAACCCAGGATAGCGAAAACCATTTTCAACAATAAAAGAACTTCTGGAGGAATCGCCATCCCTGACCTCAAGCTGTACTACAGAGCAATAGTGATAAAAACTGCCTGGTATTGGTACAGAGACAGGCAGGAAGATCAGTGGAATAGAGTTGAAGACCCAGAAATGAACCCACACAACTATGGTCATTTGATCTTGACAAAGGAGCTAAAACCATCCAGTGGAACAAGGACAGCATTTTCAACAAATGGTGCTGGTTCAACTGGAGGACAGCATGCAGAAGAATGCAAATGGATCCATTCTTATCTCCTTGTACAAAGCTCAAGTCCAAGTGGATAAAGGACCTTCCCATAAAACCAGACACACTGAAACTAATAGAAGAGAAGGTGGGGAAGATCCTCGTACACCTAGGCACAGGGGAAAAGTTCCTGAACAGAACACCAATGGCCTATGCTCTAAGATCAAGAATTGACAAATGGGACTTCATAAAATTGCAAAGTTTCTGTAAGGCAAAGGACACTGTCAATAGGACAAAACGGCAACCAACAGATTGGGAAAAGATCTTTACCAATCCCACATCTGATAGAGGACTAATATCCAATATATACAAAGAACACAAGAAATTAGACTCTAGACAACCAAATAACCCTATTAAAAAATGGGGTACGGAGCTAAACAAAGAATTCTCAACTGAGGAAATGAGAATGGCCAGAGAAGCACCTAAAGAAATGTTCAGCATCCTTGGTCATCAGGGAAATGCAAATCAAAACAACCCTGAGATTCCACCTCACACCAGTCAAAATGGCTAAAATCAAAAACTCAGGTGATAGCAGATGCTGGCGAGGATGTGGAGAAAGAAGAACACTCCTCCATTGTTGGTGGGATTGCAAGATGGTGCAACCACTATGGAAAACAGTCTGGCAGTTCCTCGGAAAATTGGACATATCACTAACTGAGGAACCCAGCTATACCACTCCTGGGCATATACCCAGAAGATGCTCTAACACATAACAAGGACATATGCTCCACTATGTTCATAGCAGCTTTATTTATAATAGCCAGAAACTGGAAAGAACCCAGATGCCCTTCAACAGAGGAATGGATACAAAAAATGTGGTACATTTACACAATGGAATATTACTCAGCTATTAAAAACAATGAATTTGATAAATTCTTATGTAAATGGATGGAACTAGAAAATATCATCCTGAGTGAAGTAACCCAATCACAAAAGAACATACATGGTATTAACTCACTGATTATTGGATTTTAGCCCAGAAGCTTGAAATACCCAAGATTCAACTCACAGACCACATAAAGCTCATGAAGAATGACGACCAAGTGTGTGTGGTGGGGGCTTCAGTCCTTCTTAGAAGGAGTAACAAAATACTCAAGGGAGCAAATATGGAGACACAGTGCAGGACAGAAACTGAAGGAGGGGCCGTCTACAGACCATTCCACCTGGATATCCATCCCATGTGCAGTCACCAAAGGTAGACACTGATGTGGATGTCAGGAAGTGCATGCTGACAGGAGTCCGATATAGCTGTCTCCTTAGAAGTCTGCAAGAGTCTGCCATACTCAGAGGCAGATGCTCACAGCTAACCATTAAACTGATCATGAGGTTCCCAATGGAGAAGACAGAGTGAAGGCTGAATGAGTTGAAAGGATTCGTGAAGCCATGAGGAAAGCAACAATCCCAACCAACCAGAGCCCCAGGGTCTAAACCACCAGCCTGGGAGTGCTTAGGGAGGGACCCATGGCTCCGGCTATATATGCAAGGGAGCTATATATAAGTGGGAGAAGAGATCCTTGGTCCCATGAAGACTGGGTGTCGTGGGGAGGGGGAATATTTGAGGGTGGGGAGGTGAGGTACAGGGGAGGGTGGGTGGGGGTACACCAACTTGGAGGCAGGAGGAGGGGGGAAGGGATAGTGAGTTCCTGGGAGGGAGGGGGGAAATGGGGTAAGGAGAGAGCATCTGAAATGTAAATAAAATTTCCAATAAAAAAAAAAAAAAAACCCAAAACAAAAAAAACCACTATGATAAAAAAAAGCAAATTAAGGATGAAAGGGTTAATTGAGCTTACACTTCATTACTGTTTGTCACCCAAGGAAGCCAGGCCAGTAACTCAAACACAGCAGGAACCTGAAGGCAGGAGTGGATGCAGAGGCAGTGGAGAGTTGCTGCTTACTGGTTTGCTTCACATGGCTTGCTCATCCTATAATCTTATAGAACCCAGGACTATCAGCCCAGGTATGGAATCACCCACAATGGGCTGGGCCTTCTCCCATTGATCACTAATTTAGAAAATGTCTTACAGCTAGATCTCATGGAGGTATTTCCTCAACTAAGATTTATTTCTGTGATGACTTTAGCTTGTGTCAATTTGACACAAACGAGCCAGTACAATTTGCCTTTATATCTTTTACTTGGCTTCTCAAAGGTTAACAACTTACATGGCTGAGCTGGTAAGCTTTGTTGTCTACTTGACAGAACCTAGGGTCAGCTGTGAATAGAGATCCTTAGCCAGAAGTTGCTCAGATCAAATTGGCCCAAGGCTATGTCTTTAAGGGATAGCCTTGATTGATGACTGATATGGGAGGGAACATATTTTGTGGAATGTCTTTATTTTTTAAATTAAAAAAACTTTTTTGTTTGTTTATGAATTTTTTGAGACAGGGTTTGTCTGTGTAACAGCCCTGGATCTCCTAGAATGCACTCAGTCGACAGGCTGGCCTCGAACTCACAGAGTTCCACCTGCCTCTGCCTCCTAAGCACTGAGACTAAAGGCGTGAGCCACCACTGCTCCATTAAAAAAAAAAAAAAAAAAATCAAAAAAAACAAAAAAACTACTTTTGACAAGTTTATGCATTTATAAGTATAGACTTTTAGTTGTCTGTCAATTTGAAAAATGTATTATTAAAGAAAAATCTCTATTCTTGAAATGGCTGAGTAAAACACTTTCTGTGTAAAGCCTGGTGTTCTGAGTCCAATCCACAGAACCCACGTAAAAATAAAGGTAGAAGGAAAGAACCAACTACACAGAATTGCCCTCTGGCCATCACATGCCCTGCCCTACAATAATAAATAAACATTGAAAAAGAATAGTTTCTCTCTTCCATGTTTCTCTGATTGAAATTCTGAAGTAGTTCTCTATTTGTGAGCAAATTCATGTTGGGGGAGGGATGTATGATGAGATCAGATCCTTATTTCCTTCACAGGTAAGAGAGTTCCTGGGAAATGGGGTAGCTCTAACAGTGACCCCAGTAAGCAGGAGGAGAAGGCAGGCATTTTCCCTTTCTTTGGAATTGCAGCATAAGCATCTAAGTAGAAAAAGCATGTTTCAGCGGTGTGGTAGCACATACCTCAATGCCAGCACGCAGAAGACAAAGACAGGCAGATCTCTATGAGCGCAAGTCCAGCCTGGTCTATTTAACTAGTTCAAGACAAGTCTGAACTACATAGTAAAACCCTATCTCAAAATCAACCAACCAACCAACCAAAAATCCATCAAGCAATAAAACTACGTTTTGGGGTTAACATACTCTATACCAAGGACTTTAGCCTAAACCTCTCTATAACATACATTAAGAAAAAAATATTACATGTAATATATTTATATTATTTAATATTATTATATTTAGTCATAATTTCTCTATAATTAAATTAAAATTAATAGCTATAATAAACATATAACAATATATAACTATTAGTAATTATATACTATATATTACATTATATAATATATATGTTGGCTGTTTATGTCACTCAAGTGGTGTGAACTCCCTTTGTGAACTTTATATACTTTGTAAACCCTCCAGGCAGGAAAGTCGTCAGACCCCTGCCTGGAGATCTCCAGAAACCAGGCCTCTCTTCAGACCTCCCCAACTCTCGTACAGTGTTTCCAGCCTCTGTAACTGCCACAAAAGTTATCTCCAGCCTCTCAATAGGATCCTTCCCAGATTATGCTAATTTTAGATGAAAACTCTGAACAAAAGCCACCAATCCCTGGACTTCTCACAGAAATTCACCAATTATTGAACGTGAAAACCCACAATCCCTGAACAGGAAAACTCACCAATCCCTGCACTCTCCCAAGCCCAGGACTTGAAATCCCACCAATCCTCACCCTGGAAATCTCAACCCTAGAAAGCTCTGCCCTCTAAGAAATCCTATATAAGACCTGCCCTTTGTCCAATTCCCTGTTGTCCACTCTATCCTGGGAGCAGAGGCAGCTCCTGGATTTTTCTCATGTTGTGGACTCTCCATTAAAAGTCTCTATGAGATCTGCTGTGTGTATGATCTCATCAGAAGAAGCCAAGAAGCAATGGAGGAAAAGGAATAAGGAGCTGGGCTGAGGCTACTGAGCTCCTCAGCTCAGTGGGGATACCTTCCCCTGGGGGTACAACATCTCTGTCGAGGAGGCTTCCTCTCTGCACATATGAGGTTCACTGGGCTATATGTCTCAGGATGCTTTCATCAGGACAACTGTCCCACTCCAAGCTGTGTGATTCCTGAACTTCCAAGTCTCAGGACACATTTCTATCCAAGTAAGAAGGCCACAAATAATTATTAAGATTATGATATAGTAATATTTAATTAGTTTAATATGGTTTTACCAGGTAATATAGTATTAAACATATACACACATACACATATATTATTTATATGTTTATGCCTATGTGTACGAGGTTTTTTGACTATGTTTGTGCCCACAAAAATGTGTCTAATCTCCTGGGCCTATAGTTACAGATAAATGTTAATGGTTCCAGGTGATGTGTTGTTATGCTCGGCCCTGGAGTGGTCATTTAGGATGTGTGCCTTGTTGGAGTAGGTGTGTTACTGTGAACTGGGCTTAAGACCCTCATCCTGGCTGCCTGGAAGTCAATCTTCTCTAGCAGCCTTCAATCTGAGACGTAGTACTCTCAGCTCCTCTGCACCTGCTGCCTGGATATTGCCATGCTTCCTGCCTTGATGGTAACGGACTAAACTTCTGAACCTGTAAGCCAGTCCAATCAAATGCAGTCTTTATAAGGTTGTCTTGGTTATGGTGTCTGTTTACACCAGTAAAACCCTAACTAAGACACCTGGGGATACTCAGAATCAAACATGAGTCCCTGGAAGAGGAACCAGAGTTCTTAACCACTGAGGTATCTCTCAAATCCCCTGGACTTCTCTCTTAAAGAGTAGCTGTGTATGTCCACAGCTTGCTTTTCATCTCCATTTGCTGTTACTTTGCTGTCCTGATTTAGCCATGTCCAAAACAACTCTTGGTAACCACGTGTCCAAAGTATTCGTTTTCAGTGGCCTTCCTTCCCTATACCACTTATGGCTCCAATGTTAACCCATTTGTTTTGACCAGAAATCATAAAGTTTTCTCTCTCTCCTCTCTCTCTCTCTCTCTCTCTCTCTCTCTCTCTCTCTCCCTCCATCCATCCATCCATCCCTCCTTCCCCTCTCCTTCTCTCCACCACCAGCTTTCTGGTATACTGTCAAGATCCACATTCAGCCACTTCTCACTGGCTCTTCTGCTCACTTCAATCCATCAGCATCATTTCACTGGAAGCTTACAATAATACACACAGTTCATCTGCTACTGTGTGCCCTTTCTCCACAAATGTCCCATTAATGCTTGCATGAACATAAAAAATATAAACCCCGTGGATTTTTGCACAGCTGCGTTTAGTCACTGTTCTAAGAACAGTGTATTATTCACTATACTTAGTGTGACAATATATAGGCGGTAGGAACATGTTCTATTTTATTATGTACTGCACAAATCTAGAAAAGCCAATCCCAATCACATTTTAAAATGCACTGCAAGTGTTCAATAAACATTTATTTTTGTAAAAGTAAATCTACCCAGAAAAGACTGATGAATGCTAGGGATCAAACCGGGCTTCATACATGCTAGACAAAGCCTCACATAGCCAAGGCTAGCTTTGAACTATATTCCTAGCCCAAAGCTCCTGGTTTTGACTAGGTCCATTTTGAGTTGAATTTCCAGAAAGAATTTGCAACTGGAAGAACCCTGATATATTACAGAGCTAAATCTCAAGCAGCAAATACGGTAAACGTGTTAGCATCTGACAGCCTACTTCAATAGGTCTTGTGGCATTTGGGAGGCTTATGAATTACTCTATGTGGAAGTACATGTGGACTTCAACATAACTATATAAGTGTGTTACAACTATGAGAACAATAGAGACCAAAAAGCTATTACTTTTATGTAGTCAGAAAAATCACTTGGATATCATCCCAGTACTCAGGATGTGAAACCATTAGGATCTGGAGTTCAAAGCTAGCCTCGGCTATGTGAGACTGTGTCTTAAAATACACATAAGACAGTCATAGTAGCTGCCTGACACTCCCCCCCTGCCAAGGAGAAGGACACAATTGGTATCCTGGGGTAAATGTATGAGAAGATTCTGGGAAGCACTGATTCCGTTTTAGAATGATCATGAAATGAGGGCCAGGGGTGAAAAACACAAGCCCAGACTTCATCCATTGATAGCAGGGGCCAAGAAAATGTCAATTTCTTATCAAAGTCTCCCAGATACTTTCAGTGGCACAGTTAGGACCAGAAACCAAAGTCTCTTGGCTCCAAACCCCACAAGACCTTCCAGTGTACAAATGTGCAATTTCTCACATTTGTCTGGTATCTTTTTTTTTTCTCTTTGCTTTTCCTTTCTCTAACTTTTTGAAGATAATTTGTAGTTTTAGAGATCAACTATGAGATTTCCACTTCAGTACTTGACCGATGGAAACTCTGTAGACAAAGAAAGGAGAGGGAACAAAGTCTCATTCCAGTATTCCATGTTTTTCCTTCCCAGAAAACCTCAAGAGTTCAAGGCACTGGCTGCCATCTGTGCTTCGAAGGCCCAAAACATTTTCTTCCAGAGTCTTTTGGCTCTGAGGTCTTTAAATTACATTGGTCTTGAGTTAAGTCCTAAAGGCTTTTCATAAACACTGAACTCTGTAATAAAAGAAAAAAAAAAAAAGAAGAGGATGAAAATCAACTCTCAAAGTACAAAGGAAAAGAAAGTATCCACTCAAGTGTGTGGAACTTGAGAACTGTGTTAGTCAGGAACGGTTGACTGAGGGGAGAGCCATTAGGTGAGCTATCTAAGAGCTGGGTCTACTCATCAGAGAGCTATTTACAGAAAGATCAGCCCTTGGTGAAAGTGTAAAGGTGGTAATACCATCTTTGGTAGCTCTAATCTGTCCCTCTGTGACCTTCCTGTAGCTATCACCGGTTTGTTCTCTATGTTCTCACTATGGGCTCTCAATCTCTTCACAGCCTTTGAAAGGAGAGAAATGTCAAGTTGGCAGTTATACGGAGACCTGAAGCTCTGAAACTTTACTACTGAGTCATTTTGACTCTGCTGTGGGGGAACAGCTCATCGGAGGTCGGAGGTCAGCCTATGCTGTGGTTTCGATATGATTTGTACTGGAAAGGTTTATGTGTTGGAACCCTGGTGTGGTGAGAAAAAGGTGGAAACTTTTAAGATGCAGGCATTAGGCGGTTGGAGGTGCTGGTCTTGAAAAGTCCCCAGCCTTGGTGTTTTCTTTTAGCAACTTAGAACAGACTTGTGTTTAGGCAAGCTCTGACTTACAACAGGCGCCACCTTTGGTCGCTCTTTCTGTTGCCCTAATAAAATACTCTGCCAAAGCAACTTAAAGAAGGAAGGGCTGCTTTTAACTCATAGTTCAATATAGATCCCATCATGCTGGGAAGCTCGAAGCAGCTTTCACATTGTGTCCATAGTCAAGAAGAGAGAGCAGTGCATGCATACTGCTGGCCAGTTCCCCTTCTTCATCTCGTACTATTCAGGATCCTTTGCACAGGGTACGGTCCTACCCACAATTAAGATGGGTCATCCCTTTTTGATCAGCATCTTAAGATAGGCAAGAAAGTCCAAGGCCCATCGCCTAGAGGTCCATCTTTCACGTGATTCCAGATTCTGTCACACTGAAAATTAATATTAACAATTAAGGCTATCAAACAGTTTCTTGAGTAACAGTACATACCACAAAAGCCTGATGACCAAGTATAATACTCAGAACCCAGGTAAGGATTCATAGAGGCTCACTGAGACTGAACTAACAATTAGGGAGCCTGCGTGGGTCTAACCTAGGCCCTCTGCCTACATATTATAGCTGTGTAGCTTAGTGTCTGTGTGGGGCTCCTAACAGAGGGAATTTCTGGCACTTCTAGCTGCTCTGGGGACCCTTGTCCTCCTACTGAGTTGCCTCATGCAGCCTTAATATGAGGGGATGTTCCTAATATCATTGCAACTTGATAATGCCATATTTGGTTGATATCCCTGGGAGGCCAGCCTTTTTCTGAAAAGAAATGGAGGAGTGGATGGGGTGGGAGGGGGTGGAGGGAGCAATGGAGAGGGTGGGGAATGGAGGGAGGGGAAACTGCAGTCAGGATGTTATGTATGAGAGAATAAATTAATTTTAAAAATTAAAAATCACACACACACACACACACACACACACACACACACACACACTCCTCCAAGGAAAGGAAAGAAGAAATGGAGTAGGGAGGAAAAGAGGGAGTCAGGTCAGAGAGCACGGGAGTGAGAGACACAATGCTGTGCCTGCCTGTAGTAGCCTGAGATCTTTTCAGGGACTTCGACTTAAAGATTTCTGTTTGTTCACTTGCTTTGAGTGTTTTCCTTTGTTTTGTTTTAATGTTCACTTTTCCTTTCCCTTTCATTTCATTGAGGTGAGCCGAGACTCTGTAGCACAACACTGATCATTTTAATATAAACAATTCAGTGACCAGGGGTTTGTTACTTTCACATTGTTGTGCACTATCCACCCATTTTTATCTAGTTTCACAATGTTTTCATCACTCCCAAGGAAAGGCGAAAGGCTATTAAGCCGTTACTTGCTCGCCTTCTTCTCTCGGCTTCTCCTAATCTGTATTTTATTTTTGTTACTTTGCCTATTTTGGATATTTCAAATAAACGAAATTGTTCAATATTTGTCCTGGTGACAGCTTTAAAGGTGGGTCCATCATTAATGTGCTTCACTGCAAGTCTGAGGACCTGAGTTCAATCCCTAGCACCCATGTAAAAATGTAGGGCATAGTGATGCTCCATTGTAATCCACTCACTGGTGAGGCAGAAACAGAGTATCTCAGGAGCCCACTGGCCAGCCTGTCTAGCTTCATTGGCCAAGTTTCAAGCCAATGGGAGACCTTGCCTCAAAGGAAGTAGACAGAGTTCCTGAGGCTGACATCCAAGGTTGTCCTTTGACCTCTACATGCTTTCACACTCATGTGTACCCATGCACATACACACATACACACACGCATAAAGGTATTTCGCCTCTGTATGCCTTATTTAATTTGGCATGATGTTCTTAAAGTTTATCATTTTGTGGTATGAGTCAGTGATTCTTTTCTTCTTATGGCCATATAATATTTCACTGTTTTTAACTTGTTCATGGTAAAATCTGTTTAGTCCTTCATATACTGATATATCTGTGGCTGTTTGCAGCTTTTGGCTATTGTATCATTGCCGCAGGCATGGATATATGCATCAGAACTCTTGAAATATTGGTTTTTGTGCGAGTGTCTGTGTATTTGACACAATATATGGAGGTCAGAGGGCGACTCTTCCGAAGCTGATTCTTTCCACTGGGCTGATGCAAGGTCTCCCTTAGTTCTGTCCCACTGCATACTGTAGACTAGCTGAACTAGACTTCTGGGTGACTCTCCTGTCTTCCAGTCCCATCTTGCTTTAGGAATGCTGGAATCACAGATGTGTCCTACCACATCCAGCTTTTTTACATGGGATCTGACGATCAAACTCAGATCATTGGTATGGTACAAACTTTTATCTGCAAAGCCGTTTTGCAAGCCAGAGCTCATGAAATCTTAATGTCCATTGATGCTTAGAATAAATTCACAGCTGAAGCACATCCAACCTTAGACTTCTTAGATCCAAGAGTAAATTCCCCCGTGCTCCAACTATTTCAGATGGCGGCTTTTTTTGTTTGTTTGTTTTGTTTTTTTTTGTCAACTTGAAAAAATATTGACTAGTACAAAATTTTAAAACATCTTTGACAGTGTGGTCTTTGGATCTGTAGAAAGCTCCCTGCTCATTAAGAATACTTTGAAACAAGAACAAGTAAAATTCTCTGAAGTTCAAGCCTCCCCTGTTCTCAAGGAAACCTGAATAAGAACTTGAAACATTTCTGAACTACTGGAATGAGCTCAGCTAAGTAGAGAACATTCCTAAGCCGTGTCTTACCACCACAATGGGAAAACCATAGCCAAGTCCGGAACCAGAAGCTTAGTGCAAGCCAGAGTGAATAGGGGGTCAGGAGGCACTTCAAATTAGAAGTTCAAAAGCCAGATCTCTCCTAAGTCAATAGGTAGTCATTTTTAGCACCCCATCTGCTCAGAAGTCCCCTGCTGCTCTCCGTCTTACTCTTACCATTTGCTTCCTGTCATGGATTTTTCCTCTCTTGTGGTCAGAGGAATGCCAGTGTTTTCTTTTCAAAGAGCTTCTAGGAATTGCCTCCGGTTTGCTTGGTTGAATCCTCTGCCGCACACACTTCTTCAAAAGGACATCTTGTCTTGTTTCTGCTGGAGAACACCAGAGTAGTGAGAGAACATACCTACTGATAACTCATCTTTAAAAAGCAGCAGGGCTCTGGTTTGTTTTGATCTTGCCTCACCTGGTTAATGAGAACACAAACTGGATCTGAGCCTGTTCTGGCTCCCTGACCCCAGGAGCTGCTGTGCTGGGTCAGCAATAAGCTTGTAGCTCTGGCTTGTCTGTTTCTCTAATCACTTACTCTTCCCTAGGGACCACTGTGGGTTGAGAATCACATTCCTGACTCCAGACAAGTAACACAGGAGCAAGGAATTCTAATTTTGTGTGGGTTTTTCACTTAAGTTAGGGTGAACTTAGGAACTGTTATCCATTTGGAAGAATGATGTCTGAAGAGTCATGCTTGGAGAAGACAAGAAAGAGAGGAGGAAGAGGAAGTAATGGGGAGAAGACGGAGAGATTTTCTTGGCTTATATTATTAAAGGTGAGGATTTTGACTTGGAGTGCCACTCGAGTGATCTGAAGATACCCAAGGACCTGACCTCTTCCACACTGGCAAGATCAAAATGGTTGCTCTAAGCCCTCAGAGTTTCATGCTGGCTTTCTGTCACACAGAAGAAAGGGGTTCAGAATTCTCACTAAGATACTTGAATCCTGTGATATAGGTCATATGTTTGTCTCTGCCACAGTCATGTAGCCATGGGTGAGAAGTAGGGTGGATTTTGGTGGCTGAATGAGATTAGGTGACACCACTATTCACAGAACCAGAACTGGAGTCAGAGCTCCTGATCCCAACTCCTGGATGACCAGATTCCCAAGAAGAAACTTTGAGTTACTGATACAGGAAGTGATTCCATGGGAAAAATCAGTAAATGTCCATGTTCATCTTCCAGGGGCTGGACTCCTCTGTGCCTTCACAATTCCCATATCCACATTCTTATGAGTTTTGATAGATATCCTAGTTTCCATTCTGTTGCTGTGATAAAAACACCTTGGTTGAGGATAATATTTAAAACACCCGATCTGGTTTGTTCTTAATCAGCTGCCATGTTCCTGACTAGACAAGGCCTGAGGCCAAGAGCAGCAGAAGCACCAGCCCTTGGCACCCATAAGACGCCAACATGGGAGATGGCTCTACCAATCTACCAAGCTGTCTCCACAAAGCTTGGCTGAGCCCAGATGATACCCACCATCCAGAGGTACCCGGTAGAATGAAGACTCTTAATGGCTATCCAATTGGTACATATATTTGGTAATGCTCAATTAACAAGATGCCCACACAATTAGCGTTGTTAACCAATACTAACCTAGATATTATAACTACCTTAGACTGCTAGAGACACACACACATCCTCAGCTATCTTCTCCTCCTCCCCCTTCCTCTCTAGCTCCTCCTCTTTCTCCTCCTCTTCCTTCCTTTGCTCCTTCCACATCAGCTCCTCCCCAATCATCGAGCTATTGTAAATAATGTAGCAGTAGCAGAAAATTATCCTGCTACACACCCTGACTTAAAACAACTGAGGAGGCTGGAGAGATGGCTCAGCAGTGAAGAGCACCGACTACTCTTCCAGGGCATCAGAGTTTGGTTCCTAGCATATATCGGGCCATCCATAACCACCAGTTCCAGGGGAGCTCACACTTTCTTCTGACCTCCACAGGTAGTGTATATACATGTTGCAAAGATACATATGCAGGCAAAACACAAGTTCATGTAAATAAAGGGGAAATTTCAAAGCAATTTAGGGAGGAAAGATCTTTATTATAGCTTGCAAGTTATAGTCCATCACTGAGGGCTATAACATCACTTTCAGGGCAGAAATTAAAAAACAGGAACTAGAAGCAGAAACCATGGTGACATACTGCTTGCTCACTCACAGGCTCATGCTTTTTCATGTCAAGACTACTTTTCCAGGGGATGGTGCTGCCCACAGTGGGCTGATCCCTTACACATCAATTAACAATGGAGACAATAATCCACTGGAGGCATCTTGCAAGGCAGTCTGATCTGGGCCATCCCTCAGTTGAGATCCCTTTCTAAGATGACCCCAGGCTGTGTCATACAGTAGATAGTTACAGATAATGAGGACTGTTGAGTTCTGTTATTTATAGGCCAAAGAGTGACTAAGAGGGACAAAAGGAGCACAACCATCAGGAGCTTAAATTTATGGCAGAACACAGTGAGATTTGTCTCAGGGATGCTTAGTTTGTGCAAGGGGACAACGACAGTTTAAGCTGCTGGGATGGTCCTACCCCATTGTTCTGCTCTCTATCTGAGATAGCAAGTGTCAGCTGTTCTTCTCCAGCCAAGTCTGGTGATGTGAACAATTTGCCAACTTGAATATTATTCTAGTTTACATGTCTTAAAAGATGGTTCAAAAGCGGCCACTGCTTAACTATGGCTCAACAGAAACAATAGGAATAGTTGAAGGGAAACTGACTAAACAGCTGTTCTATAGCCCTATATGTTTCTGAAGGCATCGAAGATAATGTTTCAGCAATATTTTTCTAAATGGCATTTGGTGGACGTTTTGCTGATTGATAAGATATGATACATCAGACAGATAACTGTCAACAATGCAAAGCTAAGTGGGTGGATTATCACTACCACCATGACCCAGACAGGTTTGATCTGGGTCGTGTTACGTTGCTTATCATAATAGATATTGTAAAATGAATTATGGTTGATTGTGACAAAGCAGCCATGGTGGCTAAAACAGTCTGGACCCCTGCATACCTGAATGTTGTTTGGGATATTCCACAGTGGTTTGGTGGATAGTGAGAAGTGTCAGAATGTCCCATAGCTATTCATCTATAAACTATTTTTTCAGTCTGGGAAAAGTTGCATAATTCCCAGAAACCAAGTATCAGATTTCTACACTGGTAAAATGAAAGGAAAAAATGCTTGCCCTACTTATTTTTCAGAGTTATTAAAAATATGTGACTTGGGTTCTTTTAAATAGTTTGATTTTTTTTTTTGAAAAAAGCAGAATGAAAAATATTTATATGAGGAAAAATGCCAGTGCCTCCAGAGAAATTTAGTGAATAGTTTATCCTGCAAAATATTTGTACCCTTATACAGTGTACATTTTGTACATCAAGTGCAAAAATTCAACCCAACAGGAAGTGCAGAGTCTCCAGTTCCCCAAAGCAGTGTCAATGGAGATAATACTACTTCTCATTCTGTGTTGACAACTCCCAGCTATGATCCTTGACCTAAAGAGCCCAATAGGAGTCCACACTATAAAAAAATAAGTCTTGCTTTCTAAAATGAGCTCTAATGCTAAGTCAAACAATGATGAGACATTGGGAGCCAGGCACCGAGACCTAAACTTTCCAAGCAGAACATGGGATGAGCTTATGATATGAAAGTTTTTTGAGGGGCTGGAGAGATGGCTTAGCAGTTAAGAACACTGACTGCTCTTCCAGAGGTCCTGAGTTCAGTTTCCAGCAACCACACACATGGTGGCTCACAGCCATCTGTAGTGGGATCCGATGCCCTCTTCTGATGTGTCTGAAGACAGCTACAGTGTACTCATATATATAATAAATAAAAAGTTTTTTGAGATAGGATCCCACTAGTAGCCATAGCTGTTCTGGAAATCACTATGTAGAAGAGGTTAGCCTGTAACTCATGGAGATCCATTTGCCCCTGTCTTCCAAATGATAGGATCACAGAATGGATCACCATGTCCAGCGCTATACTTACAAAATGTTTTTCTTCCTTTATTTTGTATTTTATGTGTATGGGTGTTTGCCAGCCGGTAAGTATGTCTGTGTGCCATGTGCCTGCAGTGCCTGAAGAGCCAGAAGGGCACCAGATCCCCCTGGAACCGGAGTTACAGAAGCCTGTGATCTACCATGGGACTGTTGAGAGTCAAACTTGGGTTCTGTGGAAAAGCAGCCACAGTGTTTCAAAGTGGCTGCTCAAGTGCTGAAGACAATGTCCTAAACAAAGGACTTTGGCTGGGTAACAGAAGGATTGTTAATGGGCAAACAGAAGCCAAAGTTGGGTGGGTTTCAGTTTACCAGAAGAGCAGATCTTGTAAGAGAAGTTTCTGTTTACCAGGAACCTCCCTTAACCCTCTCTCAAGGGCCATTTACCTAGGGCAAGGCCATATAGTTGTAAGTCAGTCCAAACAGCCTGTATCAGCTCAAAGAACATGGCTTTTTCATTTGAGTTTTACGGGGATTACATTTAAGTCTCAGAAGAGACTTTGAAACATTGATGAGACTATTATAGACTATGGGGCTTTTGAAGTTGGACTAAATGTAATTTGTATTATAATATAGCTATAAGCCTATAGGAACAGGGAGTGGAATGGCTCCAGAGGCTCACAGGGACTGGCACTCTTGGGAGTGTGGCCTTGTTGGAGGGAGTATGTCACTGGGGTTGGGCTCTGAGGTCTTATAAGCTCAAGCCAGAACAAGTGTTTCTGCTTCTCTTCCTGCTGTCTGCAGATCCAGATGTAGAACTCTCAGCTGTCTCTCCAGCACCATGCTTCCCACCATGACAGCAATGGAACTGTCAGCCCGCCCAATGAGATGCTTTCCTTTGTAAGAGTTGCCATGGTCATGGTGTCTCTTCACAGCAATAGAAACCCTAAGACAGAGCTTACAGAAGGCATTCTCAATCAAGCCACACTAGCCTCACCTCCTGCTTCAGTTCGTGTTTTGTTGAGACAGGGTCTCATATAGCTCACGCTAACTTGGAACTTACTGTGTAGCCGAAGATGGCCTCAAACTCCCAACCTTACTTAATACTACTTGATGAGTGCTGGAATTATAGGCATGTATGCATCAGCATATCTCTCTCTTTCTCTCTCTCTCTCTCTCTCTCTCTTTCCACCCTCTCTCTGCCCTGACCCTCTCAAATTACACTTGTTAGGCTGGGCATGGTAGTGAATGCTTTTAATCTCAGCACTTTGGAGGCAGAGACAGACGGCTAAATAAAATTATATTCATTTTTCCTCTTCGTGTGAGAGTGGGTGCCAGAGCATGTGTGTGGAGGTTACAGGGTGTGACCTGTCAGAGGCGGTTTTCTGCTTCTATCATGTGATCCCGGGGAATGAACTCAAGTCTTCCACTGAGCCACCACACATGCCCATCTTGGTTTTCTTTGATGCTTGATTTTCTAAGTGTTTGTTGTGAACAGCAGTTAGGCTCTTAGGATGGCTTTGGCCCAAGTCCCTAACGATGCTCATAGTTTCCATTGTTATCATAAAACTCCCGATATAATCCATTTAAAGGGAGCAAAGCCTTCACTTTGAGCTCATGGTTTCAAAGGTAGGGCCTATGGTCACTAGGCTCCGTTACTTTGGGCCTTTATAATGAGGAGCGTTTGACCAAAACCTTCACAGGAACTTCCCAAGACATAACTTCCTCCTGTCATCAAGTCTCACCTCCTACAGGTTTTCCTATCTCCAGCAGCAATCAACCTGCAACACACAGCTTTAGGGGAACATTTCAGTTCAAATCTTTATCAATGACTGCCAGCCTGTCTCAATGACTCAGTTTTTCTATCCCAGCAGTTACTTCAGATATTCAATAAATACTCATTAATATGCTGAGCCTCAATAAAAGAAATGCCCAAGGATCACTTGGTAGACACTCAATAATACTAATTTTCTTTTCTCCTTCATAGAATAGATAGAATTTGAGTAGAAAAGGATCTTATTTAACAGTCAAGTGTAAAAATAACTTTTATTTGCCAGACTGTAATTGTCTTCTCGGAGGCTTACTGCTGAATAAGCTCACCCTTCCTAATTCTTTCTGAACTCTGGCAGGGCCAGCTCTTCTGAACTCTGGTTGGCTGGTTCTCTCGCTGGCCTCTGCTTTGCAACCTTGTGGAGGTCCACAAAATAAAAAATTAAAAATAAAATTAAAATAAAGCATCTCCTCATGGATGCTGTAGTGTGACAGAATATGCCCTTTTGTCCACACATCTTTACTTGCAAGTGTTCACTGCAGTGAGTCACTGGTCTGGTTTGAGGCCTTTGACTTCTGTCACACTATCAATACTGGATCCTCATGGAGACCCTGTTGGATATCCTGTTGCTGCCCTGTGTCATGGAGATTCTGCTGCTGGAGTTGATCAAATGTTGCTATGTATTCAAATGCTAAAGAGTGACCTCCAAGATCTGATTGCCCCGGATGAGGAGGTTCTCACATACACTAAATGATGTTATGTATCCTTGATCCCCTAGTTAATTGATCAATAAAAGGCTAAAGTCTGTGACTGGGCAGTAGATAGAGGCAGATGGGTTTTCAGTTATCTGACTGAGGGTAGCAGGTATAGATGAGAGAGGAGAAAGGAGAGACTAGTGAAATGGGGGATATTTAAAAAATGGTGTTGGGTTCAGCTTGTTCCCGGGCAGCCGCCATGTTCTCTGCTGTTCTCGCTCAGACCGAGGTTCCAGCTAGCTAGAAGCGCTGGCCCTGGCACCCATGAGATGCCAGTGTGATGGCTGGCTCTGCCCCCGCAAAGCTCGGCTGAACCCCTGGTGCTATCTTCCACGCTCAGGGTACCAGGTAGAATGAAGACTCTTAAAACTTAAAGATCATCCAACAGATTTATATATTTGGAAATGTTCAATTAAAAAGATGCCCACACAATTAGAATTGTTACCCAATATCCAAACTTGAGATATAAATTGTTACCCAGGACTGCTTTCAACCCATCCGTCTTCCTCCATGGTTGCTAGCTCTCTCCCTTTCCTCTACTCTACTTTCTCTCCTCCCTACTCTTAGCTCCACTCATGTCTTCTGCTACTGAGTCACTGTGCTTTACTGAAAATACAATCTAGCAGGAAATTATCCTGCACCAGACTACGGGAGGAGGAAGCTGCCATGGGAGGAGATGGACCATGAGCATGTGGCTAGGAGAAACAGCAAATAAAAGGGACAGATGGCTGCCGATGCAAGCTATAATAACTCTAAAACATGCCTGATCAAGGCTACAATTTGTAAACAAAATAATCTGGTTTGTGTGTCTTTTGTATGGGCTAGCTAGAATATATAATTCATTTTACATCCAGCAGCTTTGGATATGCAGGCAGGACCAGCCCCTTCATATGGTCCAGCACTTTATAGATGGTATAGATGTTCAGGTGAGCCAACTCAAAGTCCTGAATCTTGGGCCTGGGTGTAGCTCTCCACCCACCAGCTCTCCCACACTGCACCACCAGGGTCTGTTCTCCAGCACTGCCCCTGCTAAATCATCCAATGCCACAGCTGGCAAGGGGCAGGGCCATCTCTCCTGTTCTCATGACCCTGGGCCAGCTCTTCCTCCTGCCAGAGGTAGCAAAACCCACAGTGGAGAGAGGGTACTTCTCTGCCACTCATGACACCATGTGACAGACAAGGGGCAAGGCCAGCTCTACTGTGCTTATGCCCTCTGTCAGACTCACCCAATTCTTCACCATCAGGGCCAGCTCTACTGTGATGCTCAGGTGAAGAGCAGGACCCATTCTTTCAAGTGCTATAGCCAGTGAAGGGTGGGACCAGATCTACAGATCCTTTGGATATCAACATGGTCTCAGGTAGTAGCCTTGACCAGGGATGTTCACGTACCTTTGATGGTAATATAGGCCATGGCCATGGATACTGACCCCTCCTGCTGCATGATCATGGACCCAGACATGGTCCTGAGTGTCAGCACAGGCCAGGACTTCATCATGGCCTCAGGAGACATCTCAGGCTGTTTCTCTCCACCCTTATATCTCTAGATCTGCCTCTCTTTATAGCTCAAACAGTCCAGCTTCTCTTTCTTTCTCATCTCTAGACATCTTAGTGGCTTGTGTTGTGCTATGGGTGGGCACATAGTGGCAAGGGCCACTAGGTATCTTCAAATGTTTGTCCAACCCAAAGACTCCAAAGGAAATAAATCTCTGGCCAAAATTAAACACAGCACAGTAAAACTGGAATTCAACATAGAGTCATCCAATCTCATGGCTGAGTTGCCATCACAGGCAATTAGAAAGATGAGCAGCTAGGCCAACGATGAGAAGTAAACAGAACAGGATATGTCTAATAAGTCGTGAGTCTCTGCTCTGCAAGTTCTGCTCTTCTTCCTGGGTTAGGATGCAGCTCTAGGAGTCACAGCTACTCATACAATGGTCGGGTTTTCGGGAAGATCGCATAGGCCCAGTGGCATTTGTGTTTGCTACTGGCTCTGTTGATGGACAGTGTAATTCACCATTTCTCAAGGAGGAAGAGCAGCAACGGCCTTCAGCAACCGCCTTCGCATCTCCAGTTCTGCCTCACTTCATGGCGCGCAAACCCCAAGGCTTCTTTTCCATTCTCACCACCTATTCGCTTGCCTCTTTCCCTCCCCTCACCCACCACCTACTCACGTCCTGCTGAGCAGCGCTATTGTCTCAGCGCTTCCAGAGAAAACAGGATTTGTTTACAATTATTTCTCACAGTTCTTGATTTGATCTTGGTCTATTTAAAGACTTTTGCAAGTTATCCAAACTGAAACAAAAATCAAATAGGTAGGTGCCCAGGGAAAAGCGAGCGTCTTGTCTTCTCTGCCCCCAGAGGCAGTCCCTCTCACCCACGACTCAGATGGACTTCTAGTCACGGGTCCGTGGGTATTCTGCTAAAGTGGGGCAGTCGTGCAGAAGAATTAGATCAGATCCAGAATTCCTCTCTGGAAATGCTGCATTAGAACTTTGCCGCTTGCCATTGAGACAAAGCTTTAAAACAGGTTTCCAAGCGAATACATTTTCTAAGATCTTGAACAGAAAAGCATTGTCTAGATGATAGAAACGCTTCTCTATTAATGGATTTAACATTTATACTTCTCTTTTAGACATTAGGGAAATTAGACACTTAGTTGTTCTAAATGCTTAGATGGTCTTCCAGATTGTTATTCCTGTCATTAAGTAATAGGGTAAAATTGTTTTAAAAATAATACTGATATGTATCTAATACAAGAAAATGTTTTCAGTTCTTAGAATATTGTGTACAATGATATTAACTTGCTTGTATAATATTGTTTTATCTTAATGGCACCAAAATTCAGATTTTATTCTTTTTTTTTTTTTTTTTTTAATGGAACTCACTTCTGTAGACCAGGCTGGCTTCGAACTCAGAAATCCGCCTGCCTCTGCCTCCCAAGTGCTGGGATTAAAGGCTTGCGCCACCACCGCCCGGCTCAGATTTTATTCTTTAAAACATTTAGATTCATTTATCTTGTATGTACGGGTGCTGTGCCTGCATGTCTGAATATGCACTACTTATGTGTTTATGGATGGTTGTGAGTCACATCCTGGGTGCTAGGAACTGAGCCCTGGTCTTCTGTAAAAATAGCAAGTGCTCTTCACTGCTGAACAATCTCTCTAGCCTCCAAATTTTTTCTTAAGCTAGACAGTGGTGGCATATATATGTCTTTAATCCCAGCACTTGGAGGCAGAAGCAGGTGGATCTCTGTGAGCTTGAGGCCAGCCAGTCTACAGAGCTAGCTCTGGAACAGCAAGGCTACACAAAAATACCCTGTCTCAAAAAAAAAAAAAAAAAAGAAAGAAAAAAAAAAAAAAGAAAAGAAAGAAAGAACCCAAACACACAAAAACAAAATTTTTTTTTTGAATCTTAAATGGAAGGAAAAACATTCTTTAGTAGCATAGGAACTGGACCTAGAACTCAGTGGAAACTGTGATGTGATTTTCACCCCAGTGGACTAAGGAGCCCATGAGATGGCAAAGCAGACTGAATGAGGGCTCATTCCTGTGGCAGCTGTCCTTGCCTCATGATAATTATACTGCCTTTGGTTTCCAGGCGACAAGGCTCCATCATTCTCACATCTTGTACTTTTTTTTTTCTTTTCTTTTCAGACAGGGCCTTGTTGCAGGAGGTATTAGAAAGAAGGAGGTGAGTCTGGCTAGTTCCCTACCCGGCCACCATGTTTCCACTCTAAGTTCCAGCACTAACTGCGGCAATGGCTGACCAGTGGTGCCAGCCTGGGACCCACAAGACGCTGGAGTGGCTTCTGCCTCCACCTGTCAGCTCCGTGGAGTCCATGGCTCTAAGCATGGCTCCTGGGCCAATTCTGCCACCCTCATAGTGCTCGGCTCAACCTCAGAGAATAACCACCATCCCTTGGTACCCAGCAGAAAGAAGACTCTTAATGCTTAAAGTTTAACCAAATAGATTTATATATCAACAAATACTCAATACACAAGATGCCCACACAATTAGAACTGTTAATCCAATTACCTAATCTTGATATGAATAACTGCTAGACACACTAGGGTAACATCTCCTGCCATTTTACCTCGCCTCCTCTCCTTTCTTTCTCCCAAACTTTTCTTCTCTACCTCCCCTTCTACTGCCCAATTACCGGCTCTGGCCTTTACTTTACAAATTAAGGTGGGCAGAAGGTTCACAAGAAGTCACCTGTGTATTGATTCACTCCTCTGCAACCCCTCCTAGGAAAGTGCAATTAGCATCAAAATACAAGACCAGGGCTACCACAACTGGGCCTCACTTTGAAGCCCTAGCTGGAACTCAATATGTAGGCCAGCCTGACTTTGAAACTCACAGAAGTCCACTTGCCTCAGATTCCCAAGTGCTGGGACTACTGAAGGTATACCTGGCTCTGGTGACTCGGTTTTTCTTAAGTTATCTAGAGTTAGTTGTGTGGTTTTTACATGGTTTGTGTGTGTCCTATGGAGGTTCACATCCTGGAAGCTGTTTCCAAGTGTGATGCTATTGACCTTCAAGGGTAGAGCCAAAGCTGGAGGTAGCTAGGTCAGGGCAGGCACCACCATCGGAAGAGATTAGGGCTGGCCTTCATTCAGAGTGTAGGTAGCTCTCCTGGAAGTAAGGCCTCCTCATGTACTCTGCCTCTTCTGTAAGTGCACAATCCTCTGGTGTTCTTTTTCTCCATCATGTTGCGACCCAAGGAAAGGGGCTTTCAGGGGTTGAGTGGACAAGGACACTTAGAACTCCCCTTCTTTTATTTTTTTAGACAGGTTCTCTTGTAGCATAGGTTGGCCTTGAATTTGCTATATTGCTGAGGCTAACTTTGAACTGCGGATCCTCTTGCCTCCACCTGCAAGTACTGAGATTTCAGATTTGAGCTACCTCTGCCTCTGATCTTGGACTTTCAGCCTCCAAAACTGTGATTAACACACTTTCCTCCCTTCTTCTTTATTACAGATTTGGCTTCTGGTCTTCTATTATAACAAAGGAAATAGATTAATATTGTTTTGGTTTGTTTAATGTGCTGCATTCCTAAGGCAATAGATAGGTAGGTTCATTGGCATACAAAGAAATCTGGAGTGCATTTCCTGTGTGGTCTCTGACACTTTTTGAGTTTTCTAGTAAACCTCTACAATTGTTGTAGAATGTGAAGGTTAGGTTATCCATTCAAATGGAGGAACTTATGGAATCAATAATTATTTTCGGAGTTTATGCATGATTAACAGGTAGCTGTTAGAATAAGCCCATCATTAGTTAGGCAGTCACACATGCCTGTGGTCATAGATATTCATGGGGGCTGAAGCAGGAAGATGGTTTGAGACCAAGAATTCAATACCAGTCTAGGTAACATAGAGATTGTCTTTCCCACAATTCATGGAATTGTGGCAGGGACGGGACTCGAACCAGGGACAGACTGAGCCTCATGACTCCGGAGTACAGAGACTAGAGCCGTGCGCCACCGCTGGCCGGCTTAGAGATTGTCTTAAATCACACAAAATAAAACTTAAAAGTCACTTATAAAAAAAGTATCCCAAAATTTAATGTACTTTTTTTTCATTTTTTTTTTTTTAAGACAAGGTCTTACTTTATAACCAAGGAACTCATGGCGATCCTCCTGCCTGAGCCTTCTGAGATCTGGGATTTCAGGCATGAGTCACCGCAGCCCTCAGATGAACTCTTTGTAGTATGGTAAATTATATTCTTTCATACTGGCCACAGAGAAAAGATACTGATAATTAAGTTCAGATTTTTTTCCTCAAGAAAAATATGACATATACTCGAGACAAAATTTTATTTTAAATTTCACAAATTAATGAAAACCCTTCATAAGCCCAAGCAGGCACCACTCCCAACTCTCCCAGCACACAGTTTCCAGCAAGTCTGTTTGCTTTGGCGCTGTCACACCATGTAGAGATTTTTGTCTCCACAGCTTGGCAAATTCAGGGTAATGTAGAACCCGCACGTACGGCTCAGCAAGGCTCTCTCACACGCTTCTTCATTTTCCGTGTTGCCTGAGTCTGGCGGCTGCTCCTTTATAAATGTTTGGAGAAAGGTGATGATGTGAACCTGGAGATGCGGAAAACAGTTTGGAACCAGAATGCCAGGCACACAAGCACAGCAGAGCCCCAGCTGCCTTCTAGGGGAGTTGGTCTCACTTCCCTTGACTCGTGTCCACATCCAGAAATCTGGAAACCTCACAGTTTCTAAGCATCCTATTCCAGAAAGTACAAGTTGCAGATAGTTTGACCACCATGTAGTAGACAAGGAGAAACGGTCTTGGAGATGTAACTCAGTTAGCAGTAAGTCTGCCCATTATTCAAGAGGCCTAGAGTTTGATTGATCAGTGCTACCTATCCTGGGCATGAAATTACATGAGTAGTTCCAGGAGTTGGGAGGTAGAGGTAGGAGGACCAGAGGCTCAAGGTCCTACAGCCTAGACTATGTGAAACTCTGCTTCAAAAAGGGGTGGTGTTGCCAATATGGTTCATGTTGGGGTTCAGGAATCAACACACAAACTGATAGGATGGAAACCAATGGTGGAAGGGGATGTCTCAGCAGGCCCATGCCGAGGCATCTCTTCCCCTGAGGGACCAGTCACACAATGGTATAGCATAGAATAGAGTTTATTCAGGGCATGGGGAGGGGAGCCAGGAGGGTAGTAGAGGCAATGAGAGAGAATGAGAAAGAGAGAGAGAGAGAGAGAGAGAGAGCAAGAGAGAGAGAGAGAGAGAGAGAGAGCAGTGAGCAGAGAGGTAGAGGCCGGCCATGACCACGTAGAGAGAGGGGGAAGGTAAGGAGAGGGGGCAGAGAGAACCTGCAGGCTGAGAGATCAAGGGAGCAAGAGAGAGAGGAGGGGGCAAGCAACCCCCTTTTATAGTGGGCAGGGCTACCTGGCTGTTGCCAGGTAACCATGAGGAGGAGCACACCTGGCTGCTGCCAGATAGCTGTAGAGGTGGAGACAGAATACTAACACAAACCACCCATCCTCCAGTCTCAGTTAAGCAAGAATACGTTATTGAATACACACCCCAAGACAGATCGATCAGGGTTGCAGCATAGACTTGGGAGCTGAGGCTGGACCAGAGCCAGCTTATAAAGGAAAAAAAAACAAAAAACAAAAAACAAAACACAATGAGTTCGTATACAGTATGGCAGGGTGCTGGGCTCCAACTCAAGCTACGTGAGTTTAGACGGAACAGTTCTAACTGACCTTTATTCTGATTGGTCCTAAGTGGAGCTTATGGTTGTGGGACTTCTTAAGATTAACAAATCTCAGAACATACAGAACATAACAGGTTCAGCATGGCTCTGCTCTGAGTCAAGGTATTTTTTTTTTTGCATTAATGACTGGCAGGCATGGAACAGAATGGCTACAGTTATGCTAGTGGTGATTTTAAGCTAGGGGCCAGGCTTCAGCTTGGGGAGCAGGCATCAACAGTCCACAAAGGTTCTAATGCCACCGTGCTGTCTTTGTGTTAAATGGGCTAAAGATGAACGAGCAAGCTGTCGGCACCTGAGGAACACGAAGAGATTTGGTTGTTATGTTTTTGTTTGTTTGTTTGTTTGGGTTTGTTTTAGACAGTGTGTCATGATATAGCCCCAGTTGGCTTGTGACTCACTATTTAACCAGGCTAGCCTCAGACTCACAGGATCTGCTTGATCTTGCTTCCTGAGTGCTGAAAGGTGTGTGCCACCATACCTGGCTGATTTGATTTCTTTTAAAGTGTTAAACCTTGAAAAGTACTCAACCGTGAAGGTTTTGGACTAAGAGGCCATGGGTGAAATGGTGGCCATGCTCTCTCTACAACACTGTCCACATTTCCAGCTACTTCTAGTTTGATACTCTCTTACCCTTAGACTACAACAATTGCTTTTGTCTTAGCATCCAAGATGATCTGTAGAAGCTGTAGCTATGACACTTGCATTCCACACGATGGGATGCCAGGAAGGAAAGAGGCAAGAGACAAAATTAACCTGTGTGCTGGTTCAAAGATTCTAGAGAAACTACCATTTGTTTCCACAAGTTGAGGAGAATGGGTAATCAAATATTCGTCTGTGGAAAAGTCTATACTAAGGGAAAGGATGGAGAATGTAAGTCAGAGGTCACCCTGGTAGCCTGGGCTACTTAGTAAGAGTTTGTTTTAAAATGGAGAAGGGCGGGGAGCCCTATGGTTAATGAAGAGGTTCTGTTAATGGTGGTGGATATGGAGAGAGTAAATACTGGAAGATAGACTTTTTTTTTCTCACTTAGAGAAAAGTTCCTTGGGGACTGCATTCATTAACTTTTTGTCAACTTGTATCAACAAGCTAGGGCCATCTGGAAAGAGGGAATCTTAATTGGGAAAATGTTTCCATCAAATTGGCTGATAGCAAGTCTGTGCAGTATTTTCTTCATTAATGACTCTTGTGTTAGGGTCTAGCCTTTTGTAGGTGGTGCCATCCGTGAATAGACGGTCCTGGGTCGAATGAAAAAGCAAGCTGAACTAGCTACTGAGACCAAGCTAGTATATAGCACTTCTCCATTGTCTCTGCTTTAGTTTCTGCCTTCAGGTTCCTGCTTTGAGTTCCTGTCCTGACTTCCATCAATGATGGACTGTAATGTGGAAGTAAGTATAAGACGAAATAAACCTTTTCTTCACTTTGTATTTGCTGCATGTCTTACCACAGCAACAAAGAAGTCAACTAGACAATATAAATGAGGATGACCTTGAACTCTGGATCCTCTACTTCCACCTCCCAACTGCTGACACTGTAGGCTGGCACCATCACGCCCAGTTTTAAGTGCTTGATACCGATCCAGGATTCATGTATGCTATGTAATCACTATACCAACATTCCCAGATCTTATGAGACTTTTTGTATAAACAAAATTTGCACTTTTCATAGAGTAAATATTCAGGAGTACAACTAAGTAGTTGAATGGTAATTGTATGTATATTTTATAAGAAATTACCAAACCATTTGTAGAATTTTATGTTTTTACCTGGGCACTATTAGTCTACAGAAACATAATTGATTCTTCGGTATTTCCTATGTAGATGACTATATCACCTGTATATAGGAGTTTCATTTTTCTTTTCTGATCTGTGTGCTTTTCTTATTACAGGGGCTAGAATTTCTAACATTGCAATGAAGGAGTGGTCAGTGTGGCTATCTTGGGCTTGTTTCTTTTAGGGAGGAAATATTTACTGTCATGGTAGATGTACCTTGTTTTGCTTTTCAACACAGGGTTTCTCTGTGTAGCCTGGCTGTCCTGGAACTCACTCTGTAGATCAGCACGGCCTTGAACTCACAGAGGTGTACCTGCCTCTGCCTCCCCTGGGATTAAAGGCAGGAGGCACCGCCCACCTTCTCACCAGGCTTTGTTTACTAAATTGTGGCAGAGCTCCGCCTTTGTCTCCTACTTCACTCTGGTAGTGCTAGTCCTCATAGTCTTGCTACGGAGGGCTTATCACAGGAGTGTTGGTCTCATTTTTCACTTGTCTTAAAAAGCACACACTTGCCAGGCGGTGGTGGCGCACGCCTTTAATCCCAGCACTTGGGAGGCAGAGGCAGGTGGATTTCTGAGTTCGAGGCCAGCCTGGTCTACAGAGTGAGTTCCAGGACAGCCCGGGCTACACAGAGAAACCCTGTCTCGAAAAACCAAAAAAAAAAAAAAAAAAAAAAAAAAAAAACCAAACCAAAATGAAACAAAGCAGCAACAACGGAAGTCAGAGTGAGAAAGGGAGCCGGACCTGGATATTTGTTTCCCTAGTAAAAGGAGGCTTTACTCCTACCCCAGAGGTGTTGCAGGAGTGGCTGCTGTGTGCATCAGAAGGTGGCAGGGAAGACAGAGGAGGCTATGTCTATACTCAGTGTTAGACCTACAAACATCTGAATAATTAGTAACCCAACATAACCTAAAATAAGCAACCCTGAGGCAACTACCAGTCCAGTGCCAGAGGGCCCATACTGAGACTACTACCAGTCTGGTGCCAGGCAGGCACAAATAGGCTCCCAGGATGGGGAGCAAGACAGAGACTAGAAGAACCCCATCTGGCACTGTAGCCCCAGCCAGGAGTGAGCTGGAGACAGACAAGCCTCACATGGAGCCATTTGGGTTGGCCAGACAGGGAGCTAGCCTGAGATGACCACCAATCTGGTGCCACACAGGCCTGGGAGCGCAGACCATACCAGGGTTGATCTCTACCCAGAGCCTTAATACACTAGCAGGGCATAGCACTCCTGACACGACCTCAGACACTCAGAGATCCTGGGCAGCACAAAGAGGAGCAAGTAAGTGGTGGAGAGATGGAAGAGAAACAGAAACAAGGATGTGGACACAATGAAGACAGGCAGAACAGGAGACACAAAGGCAGTGAGGAACAGCCTGATGTGAGTAGCTGGTGATGCCACTTGGGACCATGGTGGGGTCCTGGTCTGTACTGTCACCAGGGTCCATGGTCCCAGAACAGCAGGAGTCTGTTACCACCAAAGGCCAGGAAGATGTCCCTGGTCTAGGCTGCCTCTTGGGGACATGTTGATACCTGAGGGCTGTATAGAGCTGGCCCCACCCCTCACCTGAGCATCCTGGGAGAGCTGGCCCTAGAGATCAGGAAAGCTGACTCCACCCCTAGCTGGCTTCAGTAATTGGGAGAGCAGCCCTCTGCACATTGCTGGAGGTGTGTGTAAGCCAGTGATGAGGATACCAGTGTGGGAGAGCTGACCCTAACTCTCATCTCAAGTGAGGCAATGTAGATGAGGAAGATACCCTCTCTACTGCCTCTTTGCCACTCATCACCTGCAGCAGGCAGGAGACCTGGTCCGTGGGGTTAGGAGAGCAGAAAAGCTGGCCCTCTGCAGGACTTGGGAGAAAGGGCCCTAGACCTTCCCTGGGCAGCACAGTAGAGCTGACCCTGGATGTGGGGGTTGAAGTTAAGCCAGCCCTGAGGGCATAAGTGTTTGAGAGCTGGTCCTGCCTCTTGTCTGCTGTGCAGTGGGGTCAGTGAGGGAGAGATCCCCCCTTTCCTCCTGTTTGTCCTTGTCATCAGTCACCCTAGCCTAAGTCATGAAAACAGATCTGACTCTGCCCCTTACCTGCTGCAGCACTAGGGAGAGCTAGCCATATCTTACCTGGGCAGCACAATAAAGCTGGCTCTGAATGTGGGGGTTACATGTGAACAGGCCCTAAGGGGAGTGTGGGAGAATCCACCCTACCTCGTCAGCAGTGCAGTGGTGTCAGCAAGAGATCCCCTCCTCTCCCATGGAGGGCAGGAGAGCTTGACCCTGGGTCATGAGAATGGGAGAACTGGCTATGTCCCTCACCAACTCCAACCCTCTGGAGAGGACACCCTGCACCTTACCTGGGCAGTAGGGTAGGGGTGGTCCTGGTTGTGGGGGGTGGGGAGCTTGCTGGTGAACCAGCCCTGAGGGTAAGAGCTGGCAGACTGACAAACTCAGATACCTTTCAGGCCCAGAGTGGTTCTGGCCTATAACCTCAGAACTCAAAGAAGCAGATGAGTTTGAAGATAAGAATTACAGAGGAAATCCCCTATCTCAAGAAACCAACAATTAGAACGTAGCTCAGTGGGAGAGCACTTGCCTAATGCACATGGGCTAGGTTTTATTTCTAGTATTGAAAAGAAATTAAACCAATTAAATTTCATCCCTACTTGATCTGAATTAAAGCTAACAAGTTTCCTTAAAAAGAATGAAATAAGGAATGTTACAGCACTATCTATAGACAATCCTCATAAGCAGCCAGTGATCACAGGCGGATGTCAGGAGCATTGTTTGGATGGACAGTCTTAACAGTGCTCTATAACAAAGACAATCTGCTTGGAGCCTCTATTTTTCTCCATTATAGTGAGCAGTTTATTTAAGAGGTGCTATTTTTTTTTCCTTCCAGAAACTGTTTAACCTCATGATTTTGATATTGCACTGAGCTTTGCACCTTTAAAACACATGCTTTCTTGGTAAACTTTGGTTTTATACTAAAGATGGCATTAATACACAAACCTAGATGCTTTGTATTTCCTTTTTGGAGGGGCTGTGTCTAATTGCTACAGTTCACATTGCCTTTTATTTCCTTTTACTTACATGCAGCAATCCAGTTTTCCTGTGTGAGTGCTGTTAATAGTTCCTAAGAACAGGTGGAACCAGTGCTTTAATTTTAAAAAGAATTGGGGTTTCCTTAAATTTATACTGGCATACCCACTCTTCTAAACATTCTAAAAACCTAAAGGACAGAAGACAGAAGATTTTTTTGTTGGTACAAATAGGAAAATGACTGCAGAGTCCATGAACATTTCAAATCCAATTATGGGCAATGTAAAAATAAAACTGCCTTTCCACAGAACTGTCTCCTTAAAGAGTTAGTCATACTTTTTAGATATTTTTTTTTCAGAGTAGTTGGCTTTAAGTGCACATAATGACACAAACCGACATTACACACACAAGTAAATCCGTCTCACACTTTTATTTACAAATTAGTTCTACACGCAAATTACTAAGCATGGAAAAAAAGTTCACAGCTTCCTTTTTTTTTTTTTTTTTTTTAATTTTTTCACGACAGGGTTTCTCTGTGTAGCCCTGGCTGTCCTGGAACTCACTTTGTAGACCAGGCTGGCCTCAAACTCAGAAATCCGCCTGCCTCTGCCTCCCGAGTGCTGGGATTAAAGGCGTGCGCCACCACTGCCTAGCTAACAGCTTCCATTCTTTACTTTAGAAAAATAAATTATCTTACTAGTTTCTCAGATCTGCCTCCTGCTTTCTGATATTAAGGTACTACATACACATATTTTCAATCTTTTTTTAAATCTTTACACAGAAAAACTGACACCATTTTACATAGATTGCAAATAGTATCTTAGGAAGCTAGAGTAACTACTTGTAGGAAATGAACTTCATACAATATAAAATTCTAGAGTTTTTATAATTATATTATGGCAAGTCTGAAAATACATAGTATAAAACATGAACTATTTACAATTTGGTAAACAATTACATAAGGGTAACATTTTTTAAAAATTTTACTTTAAAATTTTCTGTGGGTGAATATTTTGCTTGCAATTACGTTTATGCACACACGATGGACAAGCCATGCCCATGGAGGCCAAGAAAGGACACTGGGTCTTTCAAAACTGGAATTATATATGGTTATGAGCTGCCGTGTGGGTGCTGGGAACCAAACTCAGATGCTATGCAAAAGCACCATTCTTTATTGTTGAGCCATCTCTCCGGCCCCAATGAAGAACAACTTTACAATGGTCAGAAAAGAGTATTTTTCATATTCCAGAAAGGTGGCTTTATTCCCACTATCCTTTATGCTACTTCTGTATACTTGAGGAGGTAGCAGAGACAGTGCCCAGTTATTTGACTCTCTGTTTTTTTCTGGCTTGGAACTGCTCTGTTTTGTTTTTCACAGATTTAATCAACATGGACAAGGCGGGATCCATGGATTGCTTTTGTGTTGTCTTTCCCATGTCCTGCTGTGCTCTTTCTACTGCTTGAATAAGGAGTTCCTCTTTCCGTTCTCTATGCCGAGCTTTCTCCTCCAGAATTTTTTCCATAGCTTTTGTTTTCTTGAAATTAGGATCAGAGGGATCCAAATTGAACAAGTGGGAAGTGTACATTGCCTGAAACCGTGCATCACTGACATTTACCTGCAAATTCAAAGAGAACAAACACGTAAACAAACGCAGAGAGCACAAGTGCACAAGTGTGCACCCTGTGCACCGAGGCATTAGAACCAATTTCTGCAATCTCAAAGAGGTTTTCTGCTTGTTACTCAAGACAAGGTCTGTCTTTTTTAGTCTATGTTGAACTGGAATTTGCTGCTTTTGAACACAGGATCTTCCTGGTCTTGGTCTCCTGAGAACTGGGATTATAAGCATGTGCCACTATATTCAGGGCAGGCTCAATGGAATTTTAAGGCCTGTCCTTTGATAACAAGGTTACCTTGGGCAGCTTAGACAAACCCTGTTTCAAAATATAATGCAAAACGGTAGCTGCAGATATTGCTCCATGGTAGAGAGCTTGTCTAAACCCATGATGCTTTACCTCAATCACCCCAGGACCACAGTGAAAACACAAAATAAAACAAAGAAATCCACCCTTGATTCCAAGATTTGGTAAGATACAAACCCCAGATTTATCCTCTCTGTTTCTACAAAAAGTACTATGGTCCTACCTTGAAAACTGTACCTTCAATCCAGCCAGGCTTAGGAGTGAACAACAAAGAAAGACCTGAGTCCACTTGGTTATCGTGATACTGACAGACACCATACCCAAAACAACAAAGGAACTCTCATGAAATTTCAGAGTGTGAGTATGTGTGTATGTGCAGGTGCCTGTGCCTGCAGATTCCTGAGGTTGATGTCAGGTGTCTTCCTCTAATGTTCTCTACCTTATTTTTTGAGACAGTTTCTCTCATTGAAGTGAGAGCTCATCAATTGGCTGGCTGTCAGCAGGCCCCTGGGATCCTTCTGTGCCCATTCCCTAGAGCTCTGGGGTTTTAGAAATGTGCTGCTGCTCCTAGTTTTTATATGAGTACTGGGATCCAAACTCAGGTCTAATGATTGCTCAGCAAGTTCTTACCCACTGAGCCAGCTCCATAGCCCTCAGGCAAAAACTTTAAAAAGAGTATTTGTGTGGTATTGTAGAGGTTAGAGGCCAACATGTGGACAATGGGGAATGAACTTGGGTTGTCAGATTTGATGGTAAGTGCCACTACCATATTACCAGCTCCATGAAAAATACTTAATACACGATTACTTATGGGTGAAGATAGAGCTCATAATAGGAAATTATTCTTTGCTTTTTTCATGAGAAGAATAATTTATCAGAAACTTCACAGAAACACAAACATATATGAAAAGGTGGCGCAGTAGTGATCTTGCAATCCTTCTGCATACCACAAAGAAGGTAGTTTATGTCCTTCTATCCACTTTGACACAATTCAAAACTTACCCATCTTTTTTTTTCTTCTAAATTTGCTAGTGGAAACTGTCAGCTCCTAGTGGATGTTTTAAAGTTTTCTGTGGAGGGCTTGCACTCATGCATATGGCCATCAGGACCACACACTCAGCATTAGAAGGACACTGATGAGTGACAGCAACAGCATACTCAGAAATTAAAAAAAAGCATAGCCCACAAGTTGGCTGCTGCCCACATGGAGAGTGAGGCCTGCCATGTTACCTCTCCGTGCTCAGCTGACTATCACAACATGCGCACCAAGGGTTCTGGTTTTAACATTTAAAGGCTACAGATTGTTGCTGTAGCATGGCTACCACCTTTAGGGTAACTATCTCATTTAGTGCTCAACCAGAGACCTACTTTGGGATAAACTGTTAAAGGAAGTCACTTTGTCACCTTTACAGGCCTTGATAAGAGCTTTTTTGTTTGTTTGTTTGAGACAGGGTTTCTCCTCACTCTGTAGACCAGGCTGGCCTCAAACTCAGAAATCCGCCTGCCTCTGCCTCCCAAGTGCTGGGATTAAAGGCGTGTGCCACCACTGCCTGGTGATAAGAGCTTTTTGAGGGTAACTTCATGCCTAATTTCTATCTCCAGAGTGACTGTGATTTAACTCCACTTTCAAGAAACTAATAAAGCTTGAAGAAAGGAGTCTAGCATAATTGTCCTCTGAGAGGCTCCACCCAGCAGCTGACTGAAACAGATGCAGAGAGCCACAGCCAAACATTGGTGGGGCTTGGGGAACCTTATGGAAGAGTTGGGGCAAGGACTGCAGGACCCAATGAGGACAACAACTCCACAGGAAGACCAATAGAGTCAATTAACCTGAACCCTTGGGGCTCTCAGAGACTGAACCACCAATCAAAGAACATACAGGGGCTGGACCTAGGCCTCCTGTACATATGTAGCAGATGTGAAGCTTGGTCTTCATGTGGGTCCAACACCAGGAGCTGGGCCTATCCCTAAAGCTGTTGTGTACCTTTGGATCCTATTCCTCTAACTGGGCTGCCTTGTCTGGTCTCAGTGGGAGAGTTTGCTCCTAGCCTGCAGAAACCTGATGTGCCAGGGTTGGGGATACCTAAGGGGACCCTCCACCTTCTCAGAGAAGAAGGGGAGAGGGCATGGGGGAGGGACTGTGTGAAGGGAGGACAAGATGTAAAATGAATAAATAAGTAAATTAACGGAGTAAGAAAGACGCTATAATAATTTGTGCTGCCAGTTACCTCAAAGTCATCCTCAATTAACTCCTTCTTTTTCATAAGCTGTTTCTTCTTCTTTTTGCTCAGATTCTGGTGCTCCACAATCTTGTCATAATTGAAGTGTTTCTTGCTGTCCTCTTCCTCATCCATTACAAGTAAAGCCATCTCAGCCTATAGGAGGAAAACAAACAAAAACTACAAATGTACAGCGGCATTTTCGCCAGTTGCTGTTCTGAGAATTGCTTATACTCAATGAATGGAGCTTAGGAAGAGGCCCAAGATACACAGCTCAAGTTCATTCCAGGCTGTGATGTGAGAATTAGCTACAGGGAAGAAATAGGCTTTATTCAAAAGACAGGCTTCCATTCCTGTAGAGTAACCTGATTAGCAGGCAGAAGGAATAAGAGCCCCAGGTCTGTCAAATACATTTCATCTTCACCTTGTTCTTTTTAAGTCATGACATGAAATTTACTTTGTGATACAAATTACAGTTTCCAGATGTGTACTTTAGCAATTAGGAAAATTCTTTTGCTCTTTTTCCCTTGCCCCTTTCTTTCTTTCTTTCTTTTTTTTTTTTTTTTCCCAGACAGGGGTTCTCTGTGTAGCCTTGGCTGTCCTGGAACTCACTCTGTAGACCAGGCTGGTCCCTTGCCTCTTTCAATACTGATGTACTTTCATGAGGGAGATTCAACATTTGCTTCTGAGGCTAAGCATCCATTTCCACTGACCATAAGACCCCTAAGAGTCAGCTAAACAAGCACCAGCACTAGAGACAACACACACGAGACAGCACACTTCAGAGCTCCACATCTCCCTGTATTACACACAGGATGCTTTATTCCTCTCCTTCCATCAACTGGCACTCACATGGGACTTCCTTATAGAGTCAAGTTCCATGAGTGGATGTTTAAGTAGCTTTATGAGTGCTACCTGTATGTAATGGATAGAGAATAGAAAAATGCACTAAGCTGAATAGCTTAGATGGCCAGTCAAGGCTCACTCCCAGAGTCACATGGGTGCTGATGACCCCTCAGAAGTACATGTGACTTTGGAGTGTTGGAATCACTGGGTTATACATAAATATCACTGCATTTCTAATGAAGACTTAATCATTTGTACATTAAACTTACAATCACTAATAATAAAAGAGAAATTAGCATTTGATAAGCTGTATAACAGAAACTGTAGTACAGAGCAGATTCAAATAGAATCAAAGAATATGAAAATACTACTTTTAGGTTTTAATATGTCTCAGTCATAGGGTGTGACTGAGAAAATCTTTTAGTCATAAAAGTGTATACTCGTATAAAAGTTCATATTAGCTGCAGAAATAATGTTTAGTTAATGGCAACATCTAAAAATTATGTGGCTAAGATATTTGTGTATCTTATGTGTTTACAAAATCCACTTGAAAAATCAGTTTTAAAATTAGAGACAATGAAAACTCATGTGACCCACATCATTTCAATTGCACATATTAATCATCAATTAACACTCAACAACCATGGCGTCTACCTTTTGTTTTTCTAGTTCAGTTTCTTCCTCTGAAGATGCGCTGTCTTTTGCAGATTTCATTGATTTTTTCTTGATACCTGGTACAGCAAACCAACACAGGAAGGTTAAAAGACAGGCTCAACAGCGAATATTTGTTTATACTATGAACAAAATGCAAAATATCTAGAAGTAATCTTAACAACAAATGTCAGAACTAGAAGAAGGAAAAGCACAACACAGAAAGAAGGCCATGGGTCTAAGCAGAGTGCACAAGCCTTCTGGGAGGTAACTAAGTGCTAAAAAGAAGGCATTTTTGTTAGTATGGTGGCACATGTCTGTAACTCTAGCACTTGGATGGCTGAGGAAGAAGGATTTGAGTCCTAAGTATGACACATAATGAGGCCATCTCAAAACCAAAGCAAAACTAGTAACTCAATACAGTCACTAAACTATGTATTGAACAACATGGCTAAAAAATCAAAAACTCCACAGGATATTCAAAAGGATGAACAATCTTCCCCATCTTAGAAAAAGAAAACTGAGTTATGCCCTTATCTGTAAAAGAGATGCTTTAAAAAAATTTTTTTTATGTGGGTATGCATGTACCATATCAAGTGTGAAGGTCAAAGGACAAATTATGGAAATTGATTCTCCCCTCCCATAAGGGTCTTGGGGGTCAAACTCAGGTCTTGTGTGTGACAGTAAGCACATTTACCCTCTGAGCTATGTCTTGCACATTGTCGGGAGCCAAACCCAGGAAACTACCTGCTGTTCTAAGAGAACCTCAGGAAATTACCTGCCTCTTTTGGGAGAACCTGACCTTCAGCTAAGAAAGAATTTCCTGTTCGTAAAGAACCGTTGCCCTGGGACATTCCAGGACAAACCGCAGAATGCTCCTCCGATGACTGACCTTAACGAGAGTGATAGAGTCCCCACCCTGTTCCTTGTTCCCCTTCCTCCCTTGCCTAGAGTATATCTTGTAAGCCGATTCCACATTAAAGTGAGACCTTGACAAGGCTACATTTTGCTTGGTCTCCGTCCTTTCTCTAGCCCATGTTCCTTTACAGGTGAGGTCCCCCTCGACCCCCACGAATAACTGGACCCTGGGTCGGGTCAGCATATATGTGTGTATACCAAGTGAAGGCCTGGTACCCATGGAAGCTGGAAGAAGGCATCAGATCCTCTGGAACTGTAGGTACAGTTGAACTGCCACTGTGCTAGGAACTGACACAGAATTCTCTGCAAGAACAGTGAGTGCTTTTAGCCACAGAGCCATCTCTCCAGTTCCAAATATAGAATTCAATAATAGCAGCTGCCTGTAGGGTTATTCTAGGGACTCCATGGATTAGTAAACTACAAGAATGTAGTTACTGCTTTGCCCATAGTGCTATAGATGTCTACAATTATTCCCATTATTGTCTGATTATACATATTTGTCTTAAGTTCCTTAGTAGTTATGCTGATGCTATGAACTTTGTTTTTTTTTTGTGTGTCTAAGTGTGAGGAGAATATGAAAGATCAGTTAGAATGTCTGGTTAGTTTAGAATATTTCTGCAACTTTGGTTTTCTGTGAGGCATGGGATACCATCTTTTGAAAAACTGCTTTTTGTTCCACTGAATAGAAATTGACAAAGATTGTGGGAATATAGCTCAGTTGGTAGAGCGCTTGCCTAGCATGCGAAAGTTCTGGATTTGATCCTCAACACAATACAAAAGCAGGCATGATGGTTCAACTTATGCCTGTAACTGAAGCACTCAGGAAGTGGAGGTAAAAGGTTATCCTTAGCTATACAGGGAGTTAGAGCCAACCTGAGCTATATGAGACTTCATCTCCAAACAAACAAAACCAAAAATGACCCATGTAGTGGTTTGAATGAGAAAGTCCTCCATAGTCTTGGGCATTTGGTCTCCGGTTGGTAGTGCTGTTTGAGGCTGGCTAGCTATGGCATTATACTGGTAACAGGCTTCGAGTGTTTGTAGTCTCACCTTACTTCCAGCTAACTATCTGTGCTTCACACTTATGGTTCAAGATGTGAGCCCTCAGCTTCCTGTTCCTGCCACCATGCCGACTGCCTCCACCCTGCTTTTATGGTCTCCAACCTTCTGGAGCCATAACCCACACCAAACTCTCTCTTCTATTAGTTATCTTGGACATGGTGTGTTGCTGTAATGATTTAAAACAGCTGCTTGTCAAGCCGACTATCTAAGCTTCAGGGGCTCTGCCCAGCTCAGCCGCCATGTTCCACGGCTGGAGGCCACGTTGTGTACTATAGCTAGAAACAGCCAGCCACAAACACTGGCTCTGCCATTCACAAGACACCAGCTTGGGAGATGGCTTTGCCAATCTTCCATGCTGTCTCCACAAGGCTGGGCTGTACCCAGACCATCCCGCCATCCACGCAGGCCTGGTAGGAATGAGACTCTAATGCTTAGATTATCCAAAGGCTTTATATATTTGGTAATGCTCAATAACAAGATACCTACACAATCAGAGGTGTAACCCAATACCCAACCTAGATATATCAACTACCTTTGACTGCTAGAGACAGGTGCATATCTGCACCATGTCCCGCCCCCCCCCAGCTCCTCCTCTTCCTTCTCCTCTTCTCCTTACTCCTCCTCTTCCTCTCCTTACTCCTCCACCTTAGCTCTGCCCAACAAGCAGGAAAATTTCCCGCTACAATGGTGTTTTATCACAACAGAAATATAACTACACACTCTCAATGTTCTCTATAGTAACAACAATTAAGATGCTGGAAAGTTGGATCAGTGGTTGAGAGAACTTGTTTTTGATGAAGATCCCAAGTTCAGTTCCCACATGGTGGTTCACAACTACCTGTAACTCCAGTTCTGAGGATCCAAGAGGGCATATCTGGTTCATCAGGTATGCTTGACAAACATTTCTACCTGCAGAGTCATTTTGTCCATTCCTACCTTAACAAGTTCCAGAATCTTGAGTTAACCACACTTCAAAAATTGTCCATTAATTGTCTTTGAACTGATTTCAAACTCAGTATGTGTAGGCTTAGGAATATGCCTACCTCTATAATATGTAGTTCCCCGAGTAACATCCTCATGCTGAAAGAGAGCACTGCTTTGGAAAACCCCCCATGTGATACTAATATGCTGCAGGTTAATAAGTGTCTCTATATTCTTTTATTTCTTGGCTACTTTTGTTTGTGCCTTTTCATTCACCAACATATAGACCTGTGTTCGGCTATAAAGCAAAAAACTTAACAATATACCTATGGAAAATGATGTGCTATAAAACAAACTCTGTAATAGAACTATCTATATGGACATTCTATTTTACATCACTTCTAGTGTCTGAATTGTGGTCTAGAAAGCTTCCTCCAGTTTAGTTGAGTGCTTCTTATGGGACAAAGATAAGAGCCGCAAACATACTTCCCTAGAGCATAGGTGAGGTCTCAGTACTGAATGGATGGGGAATGGTAAGCTACCCTACTGACTTCTTTTTTTGGGTACAAGTTTCTACATCCAAGATCACTTGCTCTTTCTTTAGGGTGATACACTGTAGTTTTGCTAAAAAAAAAAAAAAAAAAAAACCACCACAACAAACAAAAAACCCCAATATCCTTGTAGAAGCACATTAGAATTCAGATTCTATCTGCTACCAACTGCCCCTGGACGATCAATTAGCTTCAATATATTCAACTATAAAGTGACCTGAAAATGGATCTGAAGACAGGATGCAAACCTCACTTGTATACCGGAAAATAACACACAACCAGTATGCTGTACACATATAACACACCATCTGAATGAGTCAGATGGGTATAATATAGTTGACTTTCATGGTGGTTTATAAATACTTAAAGATGGCAAAGCAGAGATATACCTACTTTTTCAACTGACCTTCAGTGGCCCTTTTACTGCAAAACTAAGTTTCCTAGTTCTTACCAGGTGTTTATCAATGTGTTTTCTCTGCAGGAATCAGCAGTATGTTAAAAGATATACCAGATTATGCCACTTTCTTGCTTTAGGATTTTCTATAGACAACAATAAACTCCCAACTTTCTGTCCTGACAGAAAGGTCTGCAGGTCACTTCCCATTAGATCTTCATCTTAGCTCCACACAGGACTCCCTCTCTAGCCATGTCTTTCAATTCATCCAACACTGCACAAAATGTTCTTTCTCACATTATATCCTTTTCCTTCCTATGCAATGCTCTTCCCCTAGCACTGTATGCCCAAGGTCTCAGCTCAAATGGAGCCTTCTTTGCCTATCCTACTTTTAGGACATACCCACTTTATCATTCTCTTCCTAGTTATATTCTCTGTACTAATCTATTTCCTTTTAAAACATTTATCATACTTACATAATCCTGTTTCTATCTTCAGTACTTCATTTCTAAAACTAGAATTAATGAAGGATTCTGTCTTGTCTATAGTATTGCTATAGCTCTAGCCTATCAGATTACACAGCACTTATCACAATATATACCAACAATGTTTAAAACCAAATTGAAACAATTCTTATGAAGCATTAAGAAATAAACACATTGAAAACCAATTCTACCTATATTGTTCTCCCAGAATGTTCAATACTAACATTAGAGAAAGCTTATATTTAATTTAAATGTGCTGTTTTTAAGAAATCGGCTATAGGGCTGGAGAGATGTCTCAGTGGTTAAAGCACTGACTGTTCTTCCAGAGGTCCTGAGTTCAATTCCCAGCAACCACATGGTGGCTCACAACCATCTGTAATGGGATCCAATGCCCTCTTCTGGTGTGTCTGAAGACAGCTACAGTCCACATTACATATGTCAATGAAGCACTTTGGATATAGAACAAGGAAACTTTAATGTCTCACATCTCTCCATACTAAACTTTTTTAGTCAGAAGATAAGGCTAAAATGCATCATCTGTAAGAAATGACCACACAGGAATGAAAAAAGTAGAATATGCTAAGTTTCCATTTCCCTTTCCAATTCCTAAGAATCTCATATCCTATAAGAGAATTTATTCAACTTAATCTCCTTTTCATCAGTAAAATGTTAGTATAAGCTAAAAAATGTCAGTATATATAGCTAAGGGGCTATAACAACCAGGACATAATTTTAAGCAATTCTGACTTTTCCTGTTGAGAACTGTTCTGGCCTAGTGGTCAGGAGTGAGAAGAAGGGAAACTTCATAAAATACTTCTCTTTACAATGCCAGCTTGGAGTTGCTCAAAGACCAAGCCTTTGTAAGCGCATGTGTGTGTCATAAAGATGAGGGAAGACAAGCACACAAGAGCGACTGAAAAGATTTACAGTGGTTTCTGCCCAAGCATGGCCTCAACCATACCAAACGCATTCATATCCATCTAAAGGTAAGAATGAAAGCACAAGAAATAGGAGCACATGGAGTCAAGACTCCTTGGATACAGGAAATAGGATATCTTAGTTTAAGAATTCGAAGAAAAAGGGAGCTGTGAGAAAAGCTGGTTTTTTACATTAAACAAAGATAAATGCAAAAAGGAATTAAATAGTAAGCATAGGTACTTTTGTATATTTGAACAGAAAAGGTTATTATACTGTATTTCCATGTATACATTTAAGAATTATATACATGCCACGACAAACCCATTTCACTTTTAATTCTTTATTTGAAAAGAGTCAACATGTCCCCTGTACATAGAAAATATAAAAAATGCCTTTGCAGAAAGAGAACTGAAGTAGAAGTATTATAATGCAGAGCTATTCCTCATTCTAAATAACATCATTCTTTTAGAGTCCATCTAGCTAGCTATAAAGATAATCTCCAGAAAAGAGCCCCTATTAAAATGTTAAACTCACCGTTATTAAAAAGTCTCCTAATGAGGGAGCTGTAGAGATTGCTTAGCAGTAAAGAGTATTTGTTTACTTCCCTCACCCCCCAAGAGTATTTGTTGCTCTTGGATAAGATCAAGGTTAGGTTCTTAGTACCTACATGGTAGCTCACAACTATTTGTAACTCTAGTTCCAAGTGCTCTGACATCCTCTTCAGACACTGCATGCATGTGATGCACATACATGTAGGCACAGCATAAAAATAAAGGTATCCTTTTAAAGTCTTTCATAATGGCATTTTTTATATTTTCTATGTACAGTGGACATGTTGACTTTTTTCAATGATTTATATGACTGAACTCTACAGGACAGAATTGGTTATAAAACATTAACAGAGCTGTGCAAATTCTAGAAATTTTCAGAGAATTGTTAGTCTGTATTATTTCAACCCATATCATCTTTTTCTTGGGTTCCAACAGAAAATTACAAATACAGACTGGCTTACCTATTTTTTTAACTTCTTCAGCAAAGTAGGGATCATTTAAATCAACATCAGAAGGAAGCTCCTCTTCACTGGCTTCTTCAGCGAGAGCCTTAAGGTGAAAAACAGCAGTGATTAGCAATAACTTAAAGTCACACATGAAAGGTTATTTCAAGTACTTAGAAAATCTACTTTCTGGTTAAGGAAAATGCTTTCAATTACAAAATTTTAAAACATAAATTGATGCTCTGTTTCTATATTCTGTTTAAAACTGATCTTGAACTTGGGCGAAGGCTTAGCGGTTAAAAGCCATCACTACTTTGTCATAAAGACCAGAGTTCAGATACCAGTACCCATGTCCAGTGGCTCCCAACCAGTTGTAACTCCAGCTTCAATTCTGGCTTCTAAGGACCTATTTGTGCACCTGCATATAAACACATATACTTACTATACCTACACACACGCACACGCACACACACAAATACTGTTTTAAAGGCCTGGCATGGTGGCCTAAAACCACAAAGGAAGCAGGGACAGACAAATTCAAATTTTCTTTGAGGTCAGTTTAATCTACAAAACAAGTTAGTTCCAAGCAAGCCAAGGATACTTTCTGAGACTCTGTTTACAAAACAAAACAAAACAAAACAAAACAAAACAAAACAAAACAAAACAAAACACAAACACACTTGTTTTATCTGTGGTCTACCACTCAATGTAAACTATCAGTCTATTTTAAATAAGTTGAAAGCTAAAATTTCCCTAATATAATGTGAACAGACTGTCTACATTGTATTGGTGTATTTAATTAACACATAAAACTATAAAACAAAAATATCTGAACTGAGATCAGACAAAACAGACTGGGTTTATTTCCAAGAATCTAAAACATCTCTGTCATTTTAACAAATATTCTTAGAATATATTCATCCTGGATACAAAATGATCCACTAAACCTTAAAGGCACTGAGGAGTGAGAGGGTATCTAATGCTATTATCAAGTCTGGTGCAGAACACTAGTCTAGCAGACACTAATTACTTGTATGTATTTTAAATGTTGTTAACAAGTCCAGATCTTCTCTTGGCTGCTCTTTCTCCCTCTGGCATTTGCAAGACCCAGGAGCCCTCATCCATAGACCCTCTAGCCAAGTCCTGGTGATGAGGAGACACTGGTACATGGCACAATCCCTCTCAACTCTGGTTCAGGCCTGCCTGTGTAAGATCCAGCCTCCAGCCGGGCGGTGGTGGCGCACGCCTTTAATCCCAGCACTTGGGAGGCAGAGGCAGGCGGATTTCTGAGTTCGAGGCCAGCCTGGTCTACAGAGTGAGTTCCAGGACAGCCCGAGCTACACAGAGAAACCCTGTCTCGAAAAACCAAAAAAAAAAAAAAAAAAAAAAAAAGATCCAGCCTCCAAACCCAGCTAGGCTTGTGCCCTATGCATATGCTCTGGCTCACTCTGGAGAACCCACCTGACCTCACTGTGGCCATAGTATACCCTCTTTAATTCCTGGGTTCATCCACAACCAGGGTCCCACTCAAGCCTTTCCTAACTCCCAGGTATCAGCTTGACCTGTTGTGTTCACATTAGATACATGACCAACAGAAGAAGCCCACACTTCCAGGTTTCACTGCACAAAAAAATATGAAAGGTCAAGACAGTATGTTCTCTCACATCTGCCAGACCTATGGAACTGTTGTACAGTGAGCATTGCCTGGATGGACTCCAGAACTGTGGTGGTTTAAATATGCTTGGCCCAGGAAGTGGCACTATTAGGATGTGTGGTCTTGTTGCAGTACGTATGGCCGTCTTGTTGGAAGAAGGGTGTCACTGTGGGGGTGGGCATTAAGACCCCCTGCCTGGCTGCCTCGAAGACAGTCTTCACCTAGCTGCAGCTGGTTCAAGATGTAGAACTCTCAGCTCCTTCTCCAGCACCATGCCTGCCTGGATGTTGCCATGTTCCTGCCATGAATGATAATGGACTAAACCTCTGACACTGTAAACTATCCCTAATTAAATGTTGTTCCAATATAAGAGTTGCCTTGGTCATGGTGTCTCTTACAAGGTCACAGAACGGAACAAACATAAAACTAATTTAAAAAAAAAAAAAAACTCAGGAAGTTTAGAGACACAACCAAAATCAATGAACTCAAAAAAATTAAAATGTCTCTGTGGTACCTAAGAAAACACAAATGTAAGGCTGAAATGACATGATAAAAACAATTCAGGTTTTAGAAAAGAGATAGAAATACTAAAGAGACCTCAAGCTGAAATGAAGGTAGAATTAAAAACTCAGTGAAAAGCTTTACAAGTAAAATTGATAGAAGATAAACTATATTTTATAGTCTATATACATCTGTGTTACCTACATACCTATATATCTATATAGAGACACACACACATGCCTGAACCGCAAAACAAAATATAGGAAAAGAACTGTGGGACTCATGAAAGACCAAATCTTTTAATTTAAGACGTAGATGATCCCAGGTCAATGGCATAGACAAGTTGTTCAAAAGGATCATAGAAGAAAACTTTCAAACTAAGGAAAGATAAAGTCTAAGAAGCACAGCTGTTTACACCAACTGGACGAGAACATAAGTACAACTCTCCACAACACTATCATAGTTAAAACACTTAGACAGAACGAAGAGTAGTGACAGCTCCAAGAGGAAAATGACTAGCCACATAAAAGGAAAAGCCATCAGAATAATAGCTGACTTCACAAAGGAAACTCTGAAAGCCAGAAGAGCAATGCACTCCAAGTTTGACACAACCACCTACTAGACTACTGTACCCAGTAAAGCTATCTGCCATAGTTGAAGGAGAAAGAAAAAGTTTCCATGATGCAAATAGGCTAAAAAAATTCATGTCCAGAAAACCAAGCCTAAAGAATATACTGGAACAATACTTCTAACTGAAGAATAAACATAGTCAAAAGACCTTAGAAAGAAGACAAATGAAGCTATAATTAATGAAATACTAAATACAATCAAGAACATAAACTGCAAACTGTAGATATAATTAATGTCTTGTGCACTGTGTAAAAGCATTCACCTGTCAATAAAAAGCTGATTGACCAATGAGCTGAGGCAGGATTAGAAGGTGGACATCTGGCAGAGAGAGATAAAGTCTGGGAAATAGGTGTGGAGATTTGTCCTGAATACTGAAGGAGACAGTCGCATGAAACTGAGGAGAGGTAACCAACCACACAGGAGGGACTTAGAATAAAATAAATAGGTAATTAAGTTATGAGCTAGTTGGGGAACAAGCCAAAGCTTATGGCCTAAGCATTTGTTAATAAATAAAAGTCTCAGAGTTGTTATGTTTAGGAACAAAGAGGCTAGGTGAAAAAGCTGTGGTTACAGCAAACCAAACTAAAACAACAACCAACCAACCACCCACCACCAACACAAAAGCAGTAACATGACAGCAATCAACACAGGTCTTTTAATAGTTTTAAATTTTAATAGCCTCAATTCTCAAATCAAAAGACACAGGCTGGCTGAATGAGTTAAGATACAAAGTCTACCTTTCTGTCAAGAAATTCAGCTTTAAAGATAGGCACCAACTTAAAGGGAAAGGATGGAAAAAAAGCATTCTAAGCAAAAGTAACAGGAAGCAAGCAGGTGTTACTATCCTATTAGCTGACAACATAGAATTCAAACATCTAATTAAAAGAGATAAAGGGCACTTCATTTTAAACAAGGGTACAGTTAAGCAAGAAGATATTATCATCCTAATATAGATGTACTGAAATTGATGCACCCAACTCATGTATACTAAGAGAATTGAAAGCAGATTATTATCAATCCATTAATAGGCAATTTCAATACCCCATTTCTTCCAATAGACAGGTCAAGTGGACAAAAAACAGAGATATATCAGAAATAAATGATATTATACAGCCAGTGGACTTAACAGATATCTACAGAATATTCAACACAAACACCAAAGAATATTCATTCTACTCAGCAGCCATGGAAGCACCTGTATAATAAACCATATCTTATAACAGAAAACAATTCTTAACAAATTCAGAAATATCAACTCCATGTATCCTATCTGTCCATATGAAAAGCTAAAATCAATACCAAGCAAATCTCCACTAAGTACATAAACTCATGGAAATTAAACACCCCATTACTGGAAAATGATGGGACAAAGAAGAAACCAAGAAAGAAAAAAAAAAAAAAAATTCCTGGAACTACAAGAAAATAAAACCACAATGCAGTAAAATCTCTGGGAGACATTAAAAGCAGTCTTGCAAGGGAGATTTATAGCCCTAAGTGCCTACATTACAAAAACTATAAAGAGTACAAATAAATGACTTAATGATGCAACTAAAAATGTTGGAAAAAGATAACAAATCCAGTAGATGGCAAGACATATAAAAATGAGAGCAGAAACCAGTGAAATGGAAGCAAAGAAGAGAACACAAGAATCAACAAATCTAAGAGCTGGTTCTATGAGAAATAAACAAGGTTGACAGACCCTTGGCCTAACTAACCAAAAGAATGAAAGGATCCAAATTAACGAAATCAAAAATAAACAGCGAAACATTATAACAGACAAAAGAAATTTAGAATATTATAAGGGAGTAATTAAAAAATTCATACGCATTAAGTTGGAAAATCTAAAAAGTGGATGAATTTCTAGAGTCATCTAAACTATCAAAGTTACAACAATCTAAACAGACCCATAACAAATGAGATCGAAAAAGTAATAAGGGTCCTGTTTAAGAAAGAAAAAAAGAAAGAAACCCAGATGAATTCCCACTTCCAAAGATCTAAGCCAATCTTTAATTTTCTTAAGAGTTCAAAGAACAACAGTACCAGAGTACACTGAAACTTCTACTACGATGCATGCCAACACATGCCAATATCACTCTAATCCCAATGCCAGGGAAAGACACACAGGAAAAGAAATCTACAGGCCTATATCCCGGATGAAAATATATTTTAAAAAAGTTCTCAATAAGGGCTGGAGAGACGACTCAGTGGTAGAGGGCATTGGCTGCTCTTCCAGAGGACCCAGGTTCGGATCCCAGCACTCACAGTAGCTTGCAACTGTCTGTAACTCCAACATCTGACACTTTCACACAGACATGTATGAGGCAAACCACCAATGCACATAAATGTAAATAAATAAATTATTTAAAAAATCCTCAATAATTATGTATCAAAAAGATTATCCACCATGACCAAGTTGGCTTTATCCTAGAGATACAAGGTTGGTGCAACATATGCAGGACAATACATGTAACAGAATACGTAAGTAGAATTAAAAAGAAAAATCAAATGATCAGTAGATACTGAAAAAGCCTTTGACAAAAATCCAACATGTCATCATAATAAAAGTCCAAGAGACAATAGTACTGGAGGGAATATATCTCAGCATAATAAAAGCTATACACGTTAAACTCACAGCCAACACCATCCTAAATGGAGAAAAATTTGAAGCAAGTTCATTGAAATAAGGAACACGGTGCCCACTCTTTTTCAATATAGCTTGATGCACTAGCTAAAGCAATAAGGCAAGAGAAGGAAATTAAAGAAATACAAATAAGAAAAGAAAAAGCCAAAATATCCATATTTGCAGATGGTAAAATATTATATATAAGAGATCTCAAAAATTCTAACCAGAAACATCAAGAAATGATTAAAAAAAATTCAGGAACGTGGCAGGAACCAAAATTAGCTCTTCTATACAGCAACACTAAACACACAGAGAAAGACCACGGCACACTCCTATTCACAACTGAAATGGCTAGAAGAACATACAGGCAGTGTCCTACATGATATAAGTGTGGGAAAGGACGTTATGGATTGGACTCCACTTGCTTTGGAATTAAGGCCAATACAACTGACAAGTGGGACTTTATAAAACTGAAAAGATTCTGCACAGCTAAAGAAACAATCAACTGAGTAAAGAGTAAGCCCACAAGAGCAGGAGGGAATCTTTGCCAGGTATATACCTCACAGTATTAATACTCAAAATAGTCAAAAAGAAATAAAAGTAGCTAAGAAATCTTAAAAAAACAAGCAAAAAGCCAACAATAAAAAAATTCAAACATTATCCTTAGAAATTAGGGAAATGTAAATCAAAACAACTGAGTTTTAATCTTCCACCTGCCAGAATGATTAAGATCAACAAAGCAACTAGGATGTGTGGAAAGGAGAACCCTGTTTACTGTTGGTGGGATTGCAATCTGGTATAGTCACTTTGGAAATAAGTGTGGAGAATTCTCAAAAAGCTAAATACATCTACCACATGGCTCGGTTATACTACTCCTTGGCATATGCCCAAAAGGACTCAACATCCTACTCCAGATACTTGCTCAGCAATGTTTGCGGTTACTCTGTTGATGATAGCTAGGGAATGGAAGCATTCTAAATGCTTTTCAACTGATGAATAACAAAAATGTGGTGACACATACACTACGGAATAAAATCATGAACTTTGCAGATAAATAGATGGAACTAAAAACTATGATTCTGAGTATGAGGTAACCAGAAGACTGTCTCCTAGATAGAACAGGGAAGCTGCACCATGAAATCTCAATAATATGGTGCCTGAACAATGACAGACCACCATGTTGACATTCCAAAATAGATGGGTAAAATCCCTCAAGGCACAATGCACAGATGAAGAACTATAGGCAATTAAAAATTTCTCACAGAGGGAGAATGTCTTCCCTAGGGATGAGCATGCCAAACGGCTATCTAATTAATATATATATACAAGAAACATGAACAGGCTTAGCAGATTACATGTATGTATTATTCTCATATATGTGTAAGAACAATAATAAGAGCCATCAATTTGAATGGGAAGGGGATGACATGAAGGGAGAAGAGGAAAGAGGAAAATAACAACTATCCTTTAATTAAATAAGTAAAGTCCAGACTTCGTCCAATTAAAAAGGAAAAAAGAGAAAGAGAGAGAGAGAGAGAGTGAGAGAGAGAGAGAGAGAGAGAGAGAGAGAGAGAGAGAAAGGAAAGAAGGAAGGAAAAAGTAAAAAGGCCAGGAGGCAGCGGTGGCACATGCCTTAATCCCAGTGCTCAGGAAGCAAAGGCAGGTGGATCTTTGAGTTAAAGGCCACCCTGGTTTACAGAGTGAGTTCCAGGACAGCCAGGACTGCACAGAGAAACCCTGTCTCAAATCGACAAGAACAATAAGAAAACAACCAGAAAAAAGTAAAAGTGTAAGGGAAGCCTAAAGCTTACAGAATGCTATCTAAAGTCTCAGAGTGACTACTATAGTAACACCATACAGACTCACTTAGAAAATCTTCCCAGAAACTTCCAGCTTCATCACTTATGGAGTCATTCTATTAATGGTAATTAACTGGCTACTTAAGTTTTGAAGAAAGCTCTAGAAAAAAGAGGTAGCATATCAAGGAGGTAGGGCTTTTACCCTCCTTTTCCACTTTATTACAATAAAAGTCTAAAAATATTTCACTGCAGCTGTGTGTGCTGGCTCACACAGTCCTAGTCTTCGGAAGAAGATTGTGGAGTACATGGTGAGAAGCACCTTCCTATCGACAGCTAGTATTCAGTAAACACCTGCTCAATTACCATGGATACCTTCTGCTTCTTTTTCAGTCTTTTCTTCTCTTTCTTCTTCTCTAAAAATTGTTCCCAAGGGGTCAGTTTATCCTTTCCCTCCAACTTGTTTTTGACCATCTCTTCTGCACTCTCCTTAAGACCTAGAAACAAAATCCAAATAGTTTAGTTAAAAATAGTTTATCTTCGACCAGTTGAAAGCTCATAAAAGCAAAGAGAACAAACATAATTTATGTAAGGAGATGTACACGACAGTGAATACCTGCAATATCTCAAGACCACAAAATGACAAGTAACTAACGTTGGTAAATCCTACTGTGAATGTGCGAGATAGAGGGGAAGAGACATTTAGCCAAAGAAAATCAAATCAACAAATTTAGTAATCTGACAAATAGTTATTTTATTTTATTTTTTTTTTTTGGTTTTTTGAGACAGGGTTTCTCAGTGTAGCTCGGGCTGTCCTGCAACTCACTCTGTAGACCAGGCTGGCCTCAAACTCAGAAATCTGCCTGCCTCTGCCTCCCAAGTGCTGGGATTAAAGGCGTGCGCCACCACCGCCCGGCTTTTTCCTTTTTTTTTTTTTTTTTGACAAATGGTTATTAATGAAAAACCTATTGGTCATACACAGTGGTTATAAACTACAATCCCAGGTTAAGGAAGACTGCTGAGTTTAAGTCCAAATGGGCTATAAAACAGAAATACTGTTTCAAAACAAGTGAACAAAATTTAAAAGAGAAAAGAAAAAAAGAAAAAGAAACCCAAATATTTACTTAGGTCTAACTTTCCTATCTACCTTTGTTTTGAGCCTCCAAGAAGTCGTCGTCTCACTTTCTGCCTTTTGGTGAGGACTGAGTGAAGAAAAATTCTAGCACAAGTCTCAGGTTACTACGACTATCTAATTAAGCAAAATTTTCTCTAGTTTTTCCTATCACCCAATGAAAGTCTGTTTCCTGGATGTGCGCCACCACTGCCTGGCGCCATTTGCTATTTTTAAAAGATGGATTTTATGCTATATAAATATTTAAAGCTCCACCTCCACTGTGTCCTGCAAAACTTTTAACAAAAATAGATGAATAAATAAATACCATTATCTTCAGAGAAGAGAGAGTAGTAGTTACATATCCTGTACTCTTGGCTAGGTTTAAAATTTACCCCTCCTCTACCTACTCACTCAACTTTACCTTGGTCTCAGTATGCAAAATGAATCAGGTAGAGACTGGATGTATACAAATCTTCCCTCTCACATGCACTTTCCCCCCTTTGAACTTCAAAATACTTAGCAGATGTTTAAATACTTAGAACTACTATGACAGGGCTTTTAGGTTGGGACCCCCAGAGACCAGTTCGAAACAGGTGAGCTCTTATGTCCATTTCCCAGGTGTCAGGCAAAGAATCTCCACATTTCTAGGACTTATAAAAGTACTAAATTAAATTACACAAACTCTCAAGCAGCTTTTTTTTTTTTTTTTTAAAGACATATTGATTTGTTAAATGTCAAACCAGAAATACAATCGTTAATTCAAAAATGTATCTGGGGTTGGAGAGATGGCTCAGCAGTTAAGAGCACTGGTTGCTCTTTCAGAGGACCCTGGTTGGAATCCCAGCACCTACATGGTGGCTCAAAACCACCTGTAACTCTAACTCAGGAGATCCAATGCCCTCTTCTGTCCTACTTAGGCACCAAGTATGACCCAAAGTGCATAAATATACAAGCAGACAAAACACTCATATACATAAAATAAAATTAAAATAAATCATTAAGACATTCTTTTATGAGAAAAACATTTCACATAGCTAAAGAGTTTTTAAGTGAAATGTGAATGATACCAAGTCATATGCAGATCTTCAAATGAAATGGTAATGTATGAATGATTCTCATTCATACAGGAGAAGGCAGTAAATTCTGATACAAGTTGATTTCACATAACAAGATAGAATAACATAGAGAATGCATGTAGGTCAGCATACAGTCTAATCTCAAATTTTAAAAGCTTACTATTATTAGATGATAGTTAAATATCTAAAAACTTTTTTTTTTTTGAGACTAGGTTTGGGATGGAACTCATAAAGATCCACTTTCCTCTGCCTTCCATGAGCTGGGAATAAAGACAAATGTCACCATGTCTGGCTAAGTGCATAAAAGCGGGGAGGGGAGGCAGTATGTAATTATTTGCATCATGCAACTGAGATGTCATTGTATTGGGCAATTTGAATTTTTTAATATTAATGATATATAAATAATAAATACAAATTTAATTTTTATTATATGGGTCTGCTGAAAACCTGCACATGCAAGTTCTGTAAACTAAAAACAGGATAGTCATGTTTTCACATTCCATAATATTTAGCATAGTCCCCAGCACACAGTAATTGCTTAATAAACACGTCTGTCTTGATTTCTTTTGAAGGAAGGACTCTTATTTCCTGCCAAGTGTTTGATCTTTGATATTTAGAACATACTATTTTCAACAGAAAATGAACCAAAACTTTAAGGCTCTGTCTCTAAGTGATTCACGTGGACCACTAGTTCTAGAATAAGTGATGCAAAATTTATCCTTGGGAAATACTATGTTTTGAACTCAGTTTGTTGGTAGCAATAAAGAAACAATATCTTAAGTTCAAGTCAGTTTGTAGTTTCTTTTTTGCCTGGCTCCCACTTAATACACCAAAATAGAGGAATGACAAACACATTGCAGTGAATTAACACACCACCACGATAACTTAAAAATGCTTTGTTCTCATTGTCATCATGAGGTCATTTAAATCTCTTGCCACAGATCACAGTTGTTTATGTTCTAAGTTCTTAAAAATATGCCCATCCCAGAAGTCTCTTGGCAAATGCACAAGAACATTCTTCAGAGTCAGTTTAGCCTCTCACTTAAGAGAAGTCACAATGAAAAACAAATTCATTATAACTGCTTTAGTTTTGTACAAATCTGTTAAAAAAAAAACCCAAAAGCAAACCTTTACATATATATATCCATAGACTGCCAAATTAAAGATATCAATAATCCCACAAATAAAGAGTAAAGCCCCCTTCTACAGCTAACCACAAATGCAGATGACTCAATATAGTAGTAATAATAATTTAATAAGCACGATCGATTCAGAACTATTTTGGCAGTTTCTGTGCATATAAAAAGACTCATAAATATTCTTACAAAATCTTCAAGAAGAATATATATTCCTCCTGACCTTATCCACATGAAATATTTGAAAAGTCTTCAAAGGATAGGATACAAATGATTTAAAACAACTTAAGTAGGTACTGTTACAGGCTTTATTTATAAAAACAAAATGGATGTTTTAAGAGTTCTCATATAGGTTGAAACTGACACTTTTACTTAAATATGGGCTTAAGGCTCATTGGGAATATTTATGAACACTTATATATCAATCTCATAAAACTTTTTGTGTGTTATAAATTAGACTATGTAGGACTTAATTCCAAAAGCTTTAAAATGTTACTGACCACCATCACTAACACCAAACTCCAAATGTGGAACTCATTCTGGGTTCTGGGCTTTATAGAGGGAAACCACTAGCCATGTCTTGAGGAGCACTGCCATCAAGGCACCTCTTCCAACTAACATATTACTCGACGATGTGAGGACATGGAAGGACATGGAAGGACACAGTTACTCACATAACAAGGGTCCATATTAGTAGCTTGTGAGAGTCTCAGCATACAGCACGCATCTTATAAACGTCCATAGAACAAGGAAGCAAGTGAAAGGAAAGTGATTCAAATCTGTCCCACCCCACTGACTGGGAGCAACAACACATAGAACTGAAAGTAAAAACTAGTTTCAGTAACAATAGTGTATGGCTAAAGTGTTAACCAGCCAGAGTCAGCAAATGCTCTCTGGTTATATGCAATACTGTTAGAATCCTGTTACCTCTACTATGTGAAAAGCACACAGTTAAAATGAGGATAATAAGGATGACTCTAAAAGATGATCAGATTGGGAATTTCTTTTCTTTTCTGTTTTTGGTTTTTCGAAACAGGGTTTTTCATTATAGCCCTGGCTATCCTGGAACTCACTCTATAGACCAGGCTGGCATTGAACTCAGAAATCTGCCTGCCTCTGCCTCCCAAGTGTTGGGATTAAAGGCGTGCGCTACCACTGCCTGGCTCAGACTAATTGTGTTCATCCCCAAACATTTAATAAATATCCAAAGAAGGTATGCCCAAAGTACTCACTAAACAGATGTTGTTTTTGCTGTTATTGCCTAAATTTATTTCACTGGTAAAAAAGGCTTTACATTTGTCTAGAATTTGGGTTGTCTTTCTCTAACTTCAAAAATCCCCTTAAAGTGATGGCTTCCAATTCCAGAGTATTAACTTTACCACACATGAAACCGTCCACTATGCCTCTTCTTAGCATTCAATGTTCTTACAACACCGAATTCAAATACAAGACATGTGGGCCTCATTAGGGAGCTATTGTTTCTGTGTATGTTTTTCTTGCCTTTCATGCAGTTTATAATCACAAAAACATACTACCAAGCTGTCCTCTAACTTCTGGCCAAGTCTGTGAACTTATTTATGGAAAATACTGAAAAATTGCTTGTTCTATTGTTACTTTTATACATTCATATGTTATTTTGTATACGCGTAGGCAAGGTAGAAATGAATGAAATCTTTTACATGAATGGGTAAGGTATAGGAAACAAAAAGAATTCCTGAGTCAAGTCCCAATAAGGAAGCTCAAATAGAAATATTAAACTAGTTCAGAAGGAGGGAGTTTTCCTTGGGGATACACACTAAGCTAATATAGTCTAGTATGGATTTTGGGTTGTTATGGGCTCTCAGCCAAGGAGGCGGGGGCCAAAGTTTGGACTCTGATCATGGTGTGAGGTCCTAGGATCCTTAAATGTGCCCCCAGTAGATGACGACCCTCCCTCTACAGTTCAGGGGTGGGGGAGGACACGGAGATCAGGGGAGTAAAAATACAGTTCCCCTCTGAGACTTTGTAACCACAAGCCCACAAACCCATGGACTTATGGTTGGAATTCACACTACTTGTGTGGTCCCAAATACACCAATTCAAAAATTCAATAGGTCTTGGATCAGAAATGCCTCCAGGCACCTGACAAATATTCCCTAAAAGAAGGCTGTCTGATCCAGAGTTCCTGTAAGAAAAAAAAGATCCAAGACAAGAAGATCCCAATAAAAATCCCTGAGGAGCTAGAGTAAGTAGAAACAGAAACCAGTAAGACAGAATCATAGACTATAGTCTTGGAAATTGAGATATAAAATATAAAATCAGCACTTAAAAAAGCAAAGGAGGGAAATTATTAGAAGGATGAGACAAGTTTGGAGGAAAAAAGAAAAAAGTAACCCTGGGAGATAAAAACATCAAGTCAGTGTCCAAGTTTAAATGTATACACTAGAGAAAAACTTAATGAAGTAAAAGCAGAACTGAAGAAATTATCCAGCAAGTTGCACAGATTCAAAGGCACAGAAAGTTACTAGATTCAAAGTCAGAAAGTAACATACACATCAAATATGATTTCTAGAAGAGAAACTGGAGAAGATGAAGAAAACCTAGGACTTTAAGAGGAAAATGGTGGAGGCACTTTCACCGATAAAAGATACTATTCAGGACTACGATATTCAGGTAATTCCAAGCAAGAATTAAAAATAAGCAAAACAAGCCCACCACCTCCACCATACTTAGGTCTAATTTGGCAAAGACTATGAATACACCTTAAAAGCCACGGACCCAATACAATACCTTCTGAACTGGCTTCCGGGAAAGTGGTTAAGTTGGGGACTGGCCTAGGATACCCACACTAGAAGGCACTGCTCTCCCTACTCTAACCTGCAACACTCAGACTCAGCAGCATAGCGTGCCCTAAGACCAGTTCCATCCATACTCATAGCCTCATCAACACAGATAGCTCAAAGACAGTTCCTCCAGAAACAGTATCTTTTATTTTATCACTATTCATTTTTGTTACCACAAACCCCATCAATATACATAAAATAAAAATAAAACAAATCTTGAAAAACAAAACAAAACAAAATGAAACAACCCTAACTAAACTAGAGCGAAATCAAACCCGGTATTGGAAACCCTGCCAACTAACTACCTAGGGCTTGTGTGTTTTTTAGAAGAACCTACAACCACCAGTTTACTAAGCAGCAGAATTCCTAACTGAATATTTGTCATTATACCATAGGTAAATGTAGTACTCACCCCTTATCAAGGAAACGTCTTACTGCCATAATGGAACAAGCCATTACAGCAAACAACAAGTCAAAACGTAACGGTGGAGTCTGTTCCAAAGGATGTACCTACAACCTAAGGCTCAGGGATCACTTTGAGGGCAGGGGAGGGCAGAAAGGCCGTAAGAGCTATAGGAACTGGGAATTACTGTGACACTATGTCTCCCATGAATATCAAAAGCTACATCCAGAAAGTCTCACCAACTTCACGGCCTAAACAGGGATGACACCGATGACACCAACACTCATGAGGCTTCAACCCCCAAAAGAAATTACAGGCAACTAAAGAATGTTGACAGCAGGACAAACAGTCTTCCCCAGAGAAGAGCACAACAATTGGCTAAACAATACTAAATGCTCAGCCTGAAAACATATGGTTAAGTAATGATATACAGAATGTATTTATACATTTAAGAATTACACACACACACACACACACACACACACACACACACACACACACGCAACATTTACTGAAAAAAGAGGTCATAATTTTGGAAGAGTAAGGCAGGTTAGATGGGAAGACTTGGAAGAAAGGGAAGGGGGAAGTAAGTAATTGTATTCTTAAAAAAAAAAACAAACACTCCAACCCTTGATCTTATGATAAACACTAGGAAAAATAAAAAATATAAAACAAGAAACAAATGTAATATAACCAGCATGAAAAGTACACTCAGTTTCTACTTTAATATTATTAAGGAAGAAAAGTTTTTCAATAATCTAGAAAACTGAGAAATTGACTAGCTATTCTATAGATAAAATGTGTTAAAAACACTTTTAGATAACCCTAGCTGCTTCTCATTTTTAAAGTTATTTACTTTATGTGTATGTATCACATTTGGTCAGGACCCCTGGAGGCCAGAAGAGGGTGTCAGACCCACTGGAACTGGAGCTGTAAACCACAATGTGGGTCCTGGGAACAAAGCCCAGGTTTCTGTAAGAGCAGTAAACACTCTTAACTGCGGAGCCATTTCTCTGGCACCTGCTTTTCTTTTCTTCTCTTCTATTCTTATCCCCCCCCCACACCCCTTCCTTGCTCCCTCCCCTTCTCTCTATTGGTTGAACACAAGGTTTCTCTGTGTAGCTCTGGCTGTTCTAGAACTAGCTCTGTAGACTAGGCTGGCTATGAACTCAGAGATCTGTCTGCCCCTGCCTCCCAAGTGCTGGGACTAAAGGTGTGCGCCACCACCGCCTGCTCCTTGTTCTCAACTTTACTATACAGTCCACGAACAATTCAAATGCTATTCATAGTATGAGGTGTCAGCTTATTCCCTTACAAAGCTTTCATAGCCAACCTGTTAACTGGAGGATTCACGAATGATTAGGTTGTAAAAATTTTAATCACCCAATAGCTGTGTGACTCTGCAATTATCACATAAACTTTCGTTTCAATCACCAAACTAGGAGGCAAATGATAAATTCTTTCAGCTTTTTTCTAAGTTCAGGCTTTCCAAATGATGCTCCTCCCCTCTCATCTCAACTATCTTCTTTTTTAGCCCAAGGCTACTTGTTTTTAGTATGGCATCTGTACAGTTTTATTTTATTTAATTTTTTTGGTTTTGTGGTTCTACGGATCAAACTTGGAATTCATTCAAGTCAGACAAGTACTCAGCCATTGAGATATATCCCATCCTTGTTATAACAACCCCCAATTCTCAAAGCGCACACACACACACACACACACACACACACACACACATTCTCATAGTGTCACAAGAGACTTGACCCAGGGTCCTAGTAGGCAAGTGTTCTATCACTGAGTTATATCTCTGGCCTTTTACCAAAAACATATGGCTTTTAAAAATCTTTTAAACAAAAAACAGTTTGTAAATCTATTTCAAATAATGAATTTATTGGCAATAAATGCAAATAGAAATATAGCCAAAAATAAATAGTGAACAGGTTCTCAAAGATATCAAAAATTTAAATGTTTGGATCAGGGTTACCTAACAAAATGAATCACTACTGATTCAAAACATTGTTTCTGAATACAGAATGAATAACTCAATAGTCATATATGCTGTCCCTGATATCTGTGTAAGCTTCCCTTCCTTACGGACAGTGAAATAGACACCAAAGAAAGATTGTGTGTTGGGGGGGTGGGTGGGACAAAGAATAAAGACCAGACACTAGAATAATATGGGATCACTGCTTTGCAAAGTGGAGGCAATAGCTGGGCAGTGGTAGTACATGACTTTTAATTCCAGCACTTGAGAGGCAGGTGGATCTCTAGATTCAAGGTCAGACTGGTCTACAGAGTGAGTTAAATCCAGGGTGACCAGGACACACAGAGAAACCTTGCTTAGAACCCCTCCTCCCTCCAAAAAACCCAACCCAAAAACCAACCAACGCCCTGCCAAAACAAACAAACACAAACAAACAAACAAACAAACAACAAAAGAAAGGTAGAAGCAAGACAAAGTGAAAAAATGAGTTGTGCCCCTGATTATGGCCCAAGGCAGGAAGAAAGGAGAACTTCCTTGCTGGGTAAGAAGGCAATGAGGCACATTCATTAACTATATCATTAGATATTGCTAATTATGTTCATTACCTTATCTACTAGTCCTAGAGAATCAGACAGGTACTTTGCGCAGTATCCAGTAGAAGTTATTACTTTAAAAGGACAAAACTAAGGTATTACAGATTTTTCATGAATCTTCTAATTAATGTTTCTACATACCCTAATTAATAAGGTTGAATTACTGTATTTCCATAGGAACTAAGTACCAATTGAAAAAGTAGTTCACCTTAGTCAAGTCCATGAACAATGTGTTTCTATATGACCAGAGCCTGCTATCTATTTCCCTCTGGACTTTGCACTTTAGGGATTAAATGCCACATGCTATTATACTCAGTGTAAACAGGAAGTTTAAATAGCATTAAGTAAAGTTTCCTTCAGTAACAAATTACAACATACTCAAGCAAGTATTAGTATGATTAATTATTTTTCTTAAGAGTTTAATTTTTGAGACCAAAGCCCCATAAGAACCAATGAACAATACAGACTATATTGGTCTTCTGTGGTTTAGTCAAGTATAGTATCACAGAAGTCCACAGGTTCATGGTAATTGTGACTGAAAACCTAAAGATAAACCTACCAAAATACACGTGACATGAAATATACCTTCATAAATGCCTCAAAACTTAAGTATGATGAGTTCTATCCTTCAAATTTATAAATGGATTTTGAGTAGGAGTAGCTCTATTACCTCATACACTGTATATGATATGTAAGAAGATATGTAAGTAGCAAAATTACAATTATGAAGTAGCAATGAAAATAATCTTATGGCTGGGGTCACCACAACACGAGGAATTGTAATAAAGGTCACAGCATTGTGAAGGCTGAGATATCTGGCACCTGAGCTTGATCTTTTGACTTTTTGACAGTGGTAGTTTAAGTAGCTTGAGAAGACCACAGGCATGTGTGTGTACTCTGCTGTGTGAAGAGGAAGTCACACAACTGACTAGTGGCAAGCCTGAGTGCTAACGCCTGCTTTTCACTGTGGCCTGGATACTCTTCACTGAGAGGGTGGGAGTTGGGGACCAACTGTTAAAAAAAGTTTTTAAATTAAAAAGCCCTAAAAAAAGCAAGCCAAGGTATTGGCTAGGGATGAAAGCAAAGCACTCTCAGAATGGACCAATATTTGTGGCTTTGGAAACTGTCCTGTTTCTTTTCAATGCCATACGTTTACTACAGTGAAAAATTTGAGAACAGAGAAATGGCAAATGGAAGCAGAACTTACTTAAGCCATAGCTGAGTCAGGGTAGAAGAATTATGGGAGGTAATTTTTCATTTTGTATTTTTAAAAAACTTGAGCTAATATTAACATTTCATCCACAAATAAAAAAGTCAAGATAAAAACACACTAGAGGTATAGCTACTAATTCACTTCATGAGGTCTATTACTCTATTAGCAAGGATATTTCAAGAAAATCACAGATCGGAATTCGTCACTAAAATGGGCAATATTTATATCCATGGATTACATGTCCACCAATTTTAATAAAAACAATAAAAAAAAAAAAGCCTGAAACCGTACCTGCACTGAGCATACTGTTTCTTGTCTATATATATGGACGATATATTATAAATGTATATTTATATCTTATAGTAAATATTTATATATTTTCATATATTTTAGAATATATAAATAATATATATTTTATATATAATATATACATGTCCATATAGATATATAATAAATATATATTTATATAATGACAACTGTTTACATGGCCTTTATTTAGTCTTTTAGAAATGATTTTAAGTATACAAGATGATGTATACAAGTTATCAGCAAATGACAGGCCATGTTTTTGTATCTGTAGGAGATACTGGAATGAATTCACCAAAAATGGTAAGAGATGATTATATACAAGTGTCAGTAGTCTATAACCATTACTGCTTGCAAAAGTACATGCAGCTATGTCTATAACTATTGGTGTGTGTAAATATGTATTGTATATGACAATTCCTGTTTATGCTAGCTTTTATCTATCTTTAGATTTGACATTTTAAAATTTGCCCTGTACTACTCTACTAGAACACATTTGTTTTTTTTAATTATAGCAAAACCGAGATGGAGTACTCAATAATACATATTTTATATTAGTGAAACCTTATGAATTAACAAACAGCAAAGAGCATAGGAAAAGAGAACTATAGTTTTTAAAAAAGAATTGTAATAAGTAGAAAATACAGTACTTGGCTTCAACTTTCTATATTCTAAATTGAGGAATCAAACCCAGGAAAAATCTATGCTTATAATTAGACAGAAATAATTTATAGTTAGTAAAACCAAAAAACTAATCAAATGGAAGCTGGAAAGTGTATATAATATCTATGGCTCAGGGATCCATGGGTAAGAGGAAGAAGAGATTTCAAGAGCCGGAAGGGATGGATGATTCCCAGGAAACATCTTTCCCAGACTCCGCAGGACTGGCACACATGAGCTCACAGAGACTGTGACGGCATGTACAGGACCTTCACAGGTTCACATCAGGTAAAATCCCACCACTGAGAAGGGGAAGTGACACACATGCCAGGGCAGGCCCTACGCTAGGGAGTAGTTGGCGAATACAAAACAGATATGATGGGGTTTGTTTGTCTGGTTTTTGTGCATTTTACTTTAGTGTGTGTGTGTTTTATTTTCTTTTTTGAAAAATTGTTTTTCTTTCCTTTTTTTGAGAGAGAACATGAAGTTTGAGTGGGTAGGTACATGGAAGATCTGGAAGGAGTAGGAAAAGGGGAAAGAATATGATAAAAATGTATGACAAAATATTTTAAATAAACATGAAAATAAAGTAAAATGTTAATTCTGAGGTAAATTAAATACTATTTCTTTATCAGAACATTTCTGGAAAATAAAGTCTTTTAAAAGTGTGCTTCTAAAGAAGAGTTAGCATCTTACTATTATATCTAAATACGTTCAGGAGAAAACTTTTACTTAATATCTAATTCTCACCTGGAACCCACTTGATTTCCATTTCCATATCATTTTCTTTTCCTTTCTTTTCTTTTTCTTGAATAACCTGCAAGAGCTGTCTATATTTAGCAATTTGTTCTTCATCATCCTTCTGACTTTTCTTTGTTTTTCCATTTTCTCCTACGTTGATTCCATCTTCACCTAACAAAACAACTGAATTAATCAATCTCATTTAATATAGAGAAACAACTACCTTCAACTCTAGTGTTTAGATCTCATGATCTCTTCAGGATATGGCTAAAAAGTCATACTAAAGAAATACTGCAACCACAGACCACAACGTCAAATTGTAACAATGAAATCAAAGACTTCAGTCTTGTACTCAGTAAAACCCAGATGTGATGAAGTCACTGTCAGAGTATGACATAATTTCCCTTCTATCCATAAAGGGTGGCATTTCAATCCCCTCTTTGTCCTCTGCCATCACACAGTGGCTTTAAAAATATTCTGTTCAATAAAAGGAGCCTGAATGGTGCTGGGGTGAATTTGGGATATGGGATTAGCTTCACAGAAAAGAGGCAAAGGAAGTTGTTTAGAATCTAAACCTGAGACTGAGTTCTTTCCATCTGAATGTAAATAAGCAAATTTACTCTTAAGAGTGTTGTTCATCAATCAATGATACAGACAGACAAACTAGGAAGCAATTCAATTAATTTTACTATGTAGAAAGATAATCAATAGTTTTCAATTCTAGCTTCATAAATGTTAAGAATGTTAAAAAAAAAAAAAAAGTACAAAACCCATGAACAACAAATATCAGAGAAAATCGACCCATAAAGTTTGTTTGTTCCACAGTTTCAATGTAAATCCTTCAAGCCAGTAACATAAATTAGAAATCTGGGTTTTAATGTAAAACATACAAACTTATCAAGTGTATCAAGGTGTATCGTCTCCAGTAGAAGAGAGTTTGGGAGAGATGCAGTCGAGTTCCAGTCTTTGTAACCTATGGTCACTAAGCTGTGATGTAAGCATGGAGCTGTAGAGCATCAGTGTTAGCACAATGTCCTTACATCTTTAGAAAGGTGACACGCAGGGAAAAAGTGGGTTGGGTAAATATTTGAAGACTATTTTCCCCTAAATGAATACACAGTGGTTGTGGGCATTCTTTCCATCATCCGATCACACTTTTACATATTTACCCAAACAGCTGAAGCTCATTTTTTTGCTGTTTGTGCTTTGTGCCATAATAATAATGTTGGATGGAATTCTGTCATGTATCCCGTAATTCAATGGATGAAACATGAGGAACACATTAACAAAATGGCAATGTATTTCATTCTATTAAAAGCTTACTTCTGAAAACATAATTAGAAACAAGATCCTTCCAGGTTGAAATTTTAGTGGTAAGTCTCTGATGGCGTACTTTAAATTGATTTTTTCCAGTACTAAATTGTACTTTCTGAAGCTCTAAAATGTGGGATAACTCATGTAGTTCTGCTTTTCTAATTCAAGGACATTTTATGAATGCCTTTATAGTACATAAGATTTTTTAAAAATAAATTCAAACAATTCAAACAATAAGTATTCTTATAAACAACAACCAGGAAGGTTTAATATTCAAATATATTAATATAGCTATCAGAGGCACTAAATTGCAGATCAAGGTAAGTTTATAATCTAGTAAAATACATAAGAAAAAGGCATGCTTTTGAAAAAATTTCAAACTGAAAGAAGTTAATCTTTAGTTTTAAGTCAAAATACACGATACATAGTACTATGCTAACTGCTTTATATACATCAATCACTCCAGTCTTTCCATGAGCCAGGTATTATTATAATTCTTATTTCACAACTATACAAAGAAAGGAACAGGTTGTTAAGAAAACTTGACCTTGGGAGTCAGGCGGTGGTGGCGCACGCCTTTAATCCCAGCACTTGGGAGGCAGAGGCAGGTGGATTTCTGAGTTCGAGGCCAGCCTGGTCTACAGAGTGAGTTCCAGGACAGCCCGGGCTATACAGAGAAACCCTGTCTTGGAAAAAAAAAAAAAAAAAAGAAACCAGCAGAGCCTAAGGGGTTTTCCCCCTATTTTACAATACTCAAGGTTAAACATAGGGCTTTATGAACCTTGGCAAACACTCTACCATTAAGCTGTATTCCCCAGTGAGTCGAAGATATTAAATATACTGAAAATTAATGGTTATTTATCAATAATATTAGATGTTCTCTCGTTTGAAAATTTAAATGGGGGTAGGTAGAAAGATGGCTCAATGGTTAAGAATACTGGCTGCTCTTCCAGAGAACCTGGATTCAATTCCCTGTGCCCAGATGGCAGCTCACACACATCTACAACTCAAGATCCAGGAGGATCTGACACTCTTTTCTGGTCTTTACGGGCACCAGGGGTATTCAAACAGCACACAGACATGCACGCAAAACACCCATTTATGTAAAATAAGATAAGATAATTCCAGGACGGGTGAAATGGCTCAGAGAGGATAAATGCCTGCTGTCATGCTTAGTGACGACTTTGATCACCAGGACCCACATGGTAGGAAAAAAACAACTGAGTCCTTCGAGTTGTCCTCTAAATTTCCATATGCATACTCAACATATGTACACATATACACATGCGCGTGCGTGCACAAACACACACACACACACAAATGTAATAAAAAAAATAAAATTTAATCCCAGTTTCTAAAACCAAAGTATAGTTGAAAAACATGGACCCAGTCATTCCCAATAGACATGGAATATTATTTCCCTCTGTATTTTAGAACTAGGGTAAAGGAAAGCAATTGAGAATTCTCAGAAAAGTATATAATGTCCACATAGGCATATAAATTTACCCTTTCCATACCTACAGTACATGAACACAAATTCATCTTACTTATAAGGGAAAGGCTATAAAAGGTCTGTGAGAAGGCTATAGTAAGTATATTAAGAAATAAAACTTTCATCAGAAAGATTAATAAGCACTAGCCACCAAGGCCTTAAGATATAGTCTTTTATATCCAATGGAAGCACCACTGCAAATTACATACGTTCTTTATTAAAACTTCATTAATTTATTGTATATATGCATGTGCCATGAGAACTTTCAGAAGTGGGTTTTCTCCTCTACTAGGTGGGTGGATTCTGGGGATCAAACTGAGACCATCAGGCATGACAGCAAGACTTACCCAATGAATCAACTCACATTTTCAAAGAGTATGAAATATTTAATTACATGGTTTTATCAATATATAATGTATACAAAGAAATAGCAGCTATTAAACATGCTTTTCTTTTCTTTACACTAATAACTACAAAACAGTATTTTGTGACAAACTTGTAAGGAAAAAGTACTACTTTCAGTGATATAAAAGCAAAGACCTATAGACCACTCAGAAACTAAGAAAGTCCAGGCTTAGTATTAAAAATGTTAGTCCTATGTTAAATGTAATTCTGTATTATTTCATATGCCACTAGGTTATAGAAATAATACACTATGTAAAAGGAAAACACTAAGAAAAACGTTAAACTACAACTAAAGATGTTCTTTTCTGCTGATTTAAAGTACTTATATCAATGTTTAATATTTCTTGCTTTTCATTTTCTATCTGCACTGAACTCATAGTTTTTAATGTTTGAAAATTCTATTAGATAAAAACAACAAAGATGTAAGGGCAGATAACATTCAGAAGCTCAAGGGCTATAGCTGTAGCTCAGCTGAATCCCTTGAACCACACAAACTAACAAACAAACAAACAAATAAATGGAAAAAACCCTGATTGCTTTGACAATACCTCAGTGGAATGAGGATGGCTCAGTTGGTGGAGGGCCTGTCATGCTAACATAATGGCCTGAGTTTGAGTCCCTAACATTGAAGTAAAAGCAGGGCAAGTCTCCAACCACAGCACTCGAAGAACAGAGACACAACAGATTTGAAGTTCAGTGGCCAGCCACCTTAGTCAATTAGTGAGTTCCATCATCAGTGAGAAAGGAAGAGACTGTCTCAAAAAATAATTGAAGACACTTGATGGTGATCTTTGGTCTCTACAGCAAATGTGCACATAACTAAACACACACACACACATAGACAGTAGAGGAGGAGATAGAAACTAGTAAGAAATCATAACTGAATAACGAAATGGTGAAAAAAATGGTACTATATTTTTAAAAATTAGTTCTAAGAAAAAGCATGATCAATTTAACAAGCAAAATCATTTCAATCATCTAAATTTCTTAAACAAAGATAGACCTGACAAAAGATAGACTGCTTTTATTAGATCAACTTTTTTTCACTGAGAATATTAAGTTGAATACACTATTTTTAAAAAGTATTTCTAAAAGTTTCAAAGCGCTTACAAAATAAAAGTTTGAAAGAACTGACAACTTAGTGAAGAATTATCATGTCAAAATCAAGAATAGAGAATGGACTACCACGAGGATGATCCCAAGTGTTTTAAGATATATTGTTTCTGAGCACTTCTTATTTCTTGATTCACAGCTGTGAACAAAACTGGAAGACTATTATATTAAAGATCAAAAGAACACAAGTTAAAGTCCCCACCACAGAGGACAAAGTTCAATTAGTCCCCTGAAATTAAGCAGAGATGCAGAGGGAGTACCAGACAAATATCAAACTTAAGAGACTAACCTACAAAAAAAGTTATATTATTGATGTGAAAAAGTAGGGATACAGGGCTTCTAGAAGTGAAATAGATAGCAACAATGATAAAGAATTCAGTAGACCGGTATATCAGCAGCATGAACACAGCTGAAAAGACACTTTGAAACTAGACGATGTGTAAACAAAAAGACATACCCAGAATGAAGTACAGGGAAAAAACAGTAAAATATAAGAGAACTGAACTGTGTCAGAGGTAGCCAGGATTACATAGAGAAACTCTGTCTCAAAAAACAAAATGAAACAAACAAACAAAAATCTCATGAGAAGATACAGTGGAAAGATTTAATGCATATTTAAACAGAGTTCTAGAAAGACAGGAGAAAAATCAAATGACTAAGAACACAAATACTGAAAAAAGATACCACTTTGTAAATTAAGTAGACCCCCCAAAAAATCCCAAGCTCAATTCCTATAGTAGGCCCGAGGGTGTGTCTTAGTGGAATCCTTGCCTAGCATTCACAATGACCTGGGTCCAGTCACCAGCACTGCAAAAACTGGGTGTGGTTGGTCTATGCCTATAATCAAATCACAGATCTTAGGAACAGATCTCTGTGATCTGTAACTTCAAGGTAAGCCTAGTCTACACAGAGAAATTATCTCAAAACTAATTAATTACCAATAAAGTGTGTGTGTTAGGGGGCATAAAGGTATTTTATGTATTTATCAGTCTAATAGGCTAGGCATTTTTACTAAGCCAGAGTTTAAATAAATTTTGTGGCTATAGAAAATTAGACTAGCAAAAAATTTACAATTATTTAAAAACTTTACTTATTGTTATTACTGTTATCATTATTATTTGTGCGTTAAAGCATGCATATGGTAATTAGAAGACAACTTTTGGTGAGTCAGTTCTCCCTTCATCATGGGTTCTGAGGATCAAAGTCAGGTCACCAGATGTGTACAAGTGCTTTTATCCAATGACCATCCTGCTAGTCCTCCAAAGGTATATCTATGCACATACACACATATAGTTCTATGCGTATAAATATGCTATTCAGTCAGTTTGGGGATCTTAAGTTTTCCCCAGACATAGTTCTGTTAACCACTAAATAAAAGAATTAGCAAATACCTTCTGGTGCTTCCTCCACATCCTCTTCATCCTCACTGGAAGAAGCCAAGTAGGCTTGAAAGTCCATGTCCAAAAGCTCGTCCTTTTTAAACTTTCTGTTAAATGTCGTGATTCTTTCATGATCAGTCTCATCCCAAGTGATCTCCACCTTGAACCCACGAATGAAAACAAACCCACACACAATAGCACAAAGATAAATCAGATTTACTAAAGCACACTGTTAACTTTGATGTTCAGTATTAAGTTAAAAAGCATGCTTGGCAAATGGTGGCACATGCCTTTATTCCTAACACTTGGAGACAAAGGCTGAGATGTAGATCTCTCTGAGTTTGAGGACAGCCTGGTCTACACTCAGAGTACTAGGCCAGCCAAAGCTACACAGTGACATCTTGAATCAAAAAGAAAAAACAAGTTACAACACACATACAAAACTCAGACATGAATGGCATGAATTGTAAATGGTATCCTATTTGTGGACCAAATCACATGTACCCATTTTTACCTTCCCTCTAATTCTCAGCTATATGAATGATATCTCATTACTGAGTATAACAAATAGATTAACTGGAGGGGGAAAAAAAAGAAAATATGCTAGAAAAAGTTAATACTATTATGAACCAGTGAGAATATGATTTTTTATCTGGAAAACTAAAATGACAGTAGAATCACAGACTACATGAGATTTGTTAAAAAAAGTAACATAATCTCAATAGGTATCATTTCCTAAAAAGATTAAGTCAGTGATGACAAAGGTTTTCAGATCATGCCAAGTAAGTTCACTGAAAATGTAACTGAAGGAGACTAGCTCCTACCGTCTCCTCCAGTGGTTCTCCACCTTCCTAATGCTGCAATCCTTTAATATAGTTCCTCATGTTGTAGTGACTCATAACCATAAACTTATTCTTGTTGTGACTCCATAACTGTAATTTTGCTACTGTTATGAATTATAAAGTGAATATTATCTGTGTTTTCTGACGGTCTTAGGTGATCCCTGTGAAAGGGTCATTTGATCCCCCAAAGGAGTCACAACCCATAGGCTGAGAAGCACTGCTCTATTCAACACACAGAAATCTATTTGTTAAAAGAGTCCTGGGAGAGGTTTTATAACACAATGTGTTCCAGTTCTTGTTTTTTCGGTTTAGTCCAATTTCTCCCTATTAGACAACAAGTTAGGTACTAAGTAACCAAAGATCCTTAAAAAAAATCCTTGTCATTCACTCAGAAGTTTTAGCTATTCACAGGATTCAGAGATACCCCTACTCTGATAATCAATTCTGTGCTGATAATGGCAAATGGAACAGATATTAGTGATACAGACAGGATGCAGGATCTATAGCTGGCTAGACATGCTCCCTATTTTAAGTACTTAAGTATTGAAAATAGCACGATATGGCTAGATCTTTTAGAATTCACTTACTCTGGGGTCTTACTATACTTTTTAACTAATCAATATCAGAATATCCTACCACAGCACAGCATATAGGAGATGTGGTAGCTTTCTGACATAAGCTTTTTCTATGACATGGGAAAGGCAATGAAGCCAGTATGTTGTAGCATATCACTGCAGGCAAAAGATTTAGAGTGAGAGAAAGAAAAGCCATTTAGCTAAGTAACAAATTTTTGCAACACACAGAAATCTGGTTGCTTGTTATTAGAATGAAAACTAGTAGTCCTGAATTATTCTACTTCTGTTGTTTATAAAACTTTTGAAAATCACATCTGCATAAAAATTTGGTCCTATTCCAAATGGTTAGTAGGTTTTTGTAGCTGTCATTTGAGTTAAAGCTATGTCCTTCCTTTATTCCCTAGAATCTCAATAACTAACAACTATTAAAAAAAAAAAAAAAATCTAAGCTAAAACCCAGAGACTCCACATGTGCTAGACAAGTTCAACCACTGAAGTACACATTCTCGGGCCCACAGGCTTAAAGACAAAAGGACACTCTGAAAAACATATGCAAACAGTATAGTATCCACTGCACAAACACTCAGATTACTATTTAATTCTAAAGCTACTAGAAGCAAGAGTTTAACTATACATTTACTTTTTCTTTTTTTTTAAATTCTGGGTCTCATGTATTCTACACTGTGACTCTTGAGTTCCTGGTACCCTTGCTCAGTTTACCAAGTGCTGGGATTACAGGCATGTGCCACCATGCTTGGCCCATATATACATTTTTAAAAGTTAAGAAATACCGTTGATGTTCCCATTGCAGCAGATGTGAAATACTTTGGTTTATATGCTGTTAGATCAACTTCTGAGGCCACATCCTTGGGCTCATCATCAAAGGTAATATCGTCTGGTATAAATCTAAGAAAAAAAAAAAGAAAAATTTTTTTAAACATAAAAAGTAGTGATTACCAGGGTTTAGAATTTCTAATTAATAATAGTTTATAAGTTTCTATACAAATGTAATGGCACAACATCTCTGAAATTTATAAAGTATAAATCTGAAATTTAAGAGAATTATATACAAATTAGACTTTGCATTAGGAACTACAAGTTAATGTAAGCCAGTTTCCAAAAACCCAGATGCAATATATATCATCATTGGCTCACTGCAGAGACCTAAGATCAATACTGGGTAAGTAGTCTCAATATAATACACAGTATCATAAATGCGAAAGGTCACTGAATGTAAAAAAAAGTTTAAAGGCTGATTAACAATAATCTTAGCCAACAATTTCATTTCAGAAATAACTAGCCTTTGCAAGTGAATCAGCCAGTGACTGACAATTTTTAGGCATCAGGCCATGGAATGTAGGATGGAAAGTAGAGGTAAATAAAATCTATAGTTATTATAATCAGGTTTTATAATTTACATGGGAGAATACTACCACACACGCATAAAATGCATCTACTATATATTTTATAAAGAACTATTGGGAGGGGTATTGGAGAAATGGCTTAGTAGTTAAGAGCACCAATTGGCTCATGCAGAGGACCCAGGTTTGATTCCTAGCACCTACCAGGCGGCTTACAATTACCTACAACTCCAATTCCTGGGGATCTCACACACATAAAATAAAAATAAATAAATCTTAAAAAAAGAGTTTTTTTGAAAGAATTATTATTTCAAGGATATACATTATGAAAATAGCTTATAAGTTATTCTTGTCAATTATTATTAGCTTTCTCTTATTCATTTTCTAGAGTGCAAGAAAGTATTGCTCATTCAAATATTTGACTGCTTATGATCTTGACGTATTGTAAGGTTCAGTTTTTAAGAGATGAACTGAATTACCTTAGGTCTATGAAAGAACAACTGCTTTCAAACTCCAGGCCATCACAATCTTCATAAATCTTACTTGCTGTTTCAGGAGAATCACACTCTACTACTGCATAATAGTATTTCAATCGTTTGAACTGGTAGTCTCTTAGCTTCTCTCTAGAGGCCCTAATGGGGAAAAACTAAATCAAAAATATGTATACAATCATCTGTAACTCCAGCTCCAGAGGACCAATCCCTCTGGCCTCAAAAGGTATGTGCACCTATGTACACAAATTCACATACAGACATACACATAGAAGTAACTAAAATAATAAAGATAAAGCTTTAAAATATGCTTCTGAAACATCAGCTCTAATGCCTCATCTTGAAAAATGTTTGCTCTAGAAACAATTTTTGTGTTCACCTGTTTGTGGTCTGTGTGTATCTGTAGGCATGTGTGCTATGGTGTATATATGGAAGTCAGACAAAACCTTTTTTAAGGGGCAGCTTCCTCTTTCTACCATGTGGGTTCTGGGGATTGAATTCAGGTCTTTAGATTGTCAGACTAGATGAAAAGCACCTTTAGCCATTAGTCCATCCTGCTGGCTCAGGATCTCAACTTTATAAGCTTAACTTCATGTAACTATAATCTGTTCCTTAAAGGTCTTTCTTTGCTACTTTTGTTACAATCCAGTTAATCACCATTTTTTATTAAGTGTACATATAGCTCCACCTAGTGGTTTACAACTACTTAAGTTGTTTTCTAACAAAAATTCCTTTCTACTTTAACTCAAGAAAAAAACAAAACTAATTCACAGCAATATTACAATCGTGAAGTATTTTTTGCAATATTGCAATCATTATGTCCAAGCATACACAAAAAATGTTGCAATAATGTACTGCTAACTGTGATCAGTTATCAAGCTGTCTTAATTGTGTTAGGACAATTAAGTGCAAACTTCAGTCCTACGAAGGTAATAGGATTATGAATGAAGGACATGACTTTACTACGGTTAGTTTTCTATTCTACAGTGACTCAGTACCAGTCCTTTTCAGGGGCATCCTCAGGAATACTCAGTAACTCTACTGGTCCTTGAACTTGCTCTTCCTTCATCCTCTCCTTTCCAAACTCCGAAGGATATATCTAAACACAAAAAATAAGACTGATATTATTATTCATTCTTTCTTTTTCATATAATATGCAGACCTACCAAAACTAAGACACCAAGAGTCATGACTCAGCTTAATAAAACAACTCATTTTAAACTCACTGCAGGAAAGCAAAACTCATTTCTAACTACATGAGATAATGCATGCTTTAAAATAAATAATTTAGGAGAGAGATGGGGACAAAAACAGATATGGACTAAAACAGAGCAGAGCATCTTCAATAACAATCTCCACTTCATCTCCAGAATTCATGGTGGAAGAAAATAATCTACTTTTAAAAGGGGTCCTCTAGCTTCCATACAGAGATGTATACACATGCACAAAGCTAAAATATAAAGGAAAGAAGTAAAAAAGTTTAAAAAATTGCTTCTCCTCTTTTACTACCTGTTACACATCAGTTTCATACTCAATTGCATCATACAATTTTCAGATTAATAAAATATTTTTTAGGAGGAAATTAAGTCAGTATAATTAGAAACAAAGTCAGATTTAAGTCAAAACACCTAGAAATATTTACTTTAAATGAAATTAATTCTCACCTTTACAGAAAATACAACTCCTCCTTTGGGCTTAAATGAGTTGAACAGAGCCAGCAAATCTTTTGCCTTTAATCTATCCCAGTCCATGTTGCAAACTGCTAGTCTGTGTGTAATCTGAGAAAGTTGAAGTATTATTAAATATCACAGAATATCATTTCTTTTTTCTCCCTTCCTCTTGCTTTAAAGACAGGATCTCACTATGTAGCTCTAGGGTTGTCCTGAAATTCACTACGTAGACCAGGCTGGACTGAACTCACAGAGATCCACCTGCTTCAGGTTCCTGAGTGTGGGATCTATATCATTTTCAATGCTTGCAAAACCAGAGAGTAACAATGAGCTATCTTCTTTCTCCAGTCCTAAGATCATCTATGCTATTTGGCTGATTTAACATGTAAAGAGAGCTTCGTGTGAAGCAAACAATAGCAAATCCACAACGGATAAGCACTATCACTAAATTGGGTGTTTGGAATTCTTGAACCAGGCACGAATTGAAGCTTTAACCACAACAGCTTTTAAAGATAGTCTATCAGCGTGGAGAGTGGAAACAGGTTACCCCAGACCATGTCCTTATTGTGCAGTTAAGAACATAAATACAAACATCTAGCACAAACAAGTTTAAAATTTTCATGTATTTTAAATTCCTTCTGTAGAGATTCTTGCTGAGCATGACGGCGTATACCTGAAATCCCAGCTCTGCAGAGGAAGAGGCAAGAGGATCACAAGTTTAACCTTTCACAGAAAGGTTCTGTCTCAAAAGGCCTTTCACAAAGATCAACATAAATTTACGACAAAATCCCTAAAGAAACTAAGAATAGAAGAAACAATTCTTAACATAATAAAGTCTATATATGACAAATGTATACCCAACATTATAGTAAATGGGGAAAAATTAAAAGCATTTCCTCTAAAGTAAGGAAAGAGATAATGGTGTCTAGTCTGTCTACTCTGATTTACAATAGTACTTAAGGCTTAAGTACTTAACTCAACCTGTTGGTCTTCAGTACTTAATCTGTGGGTTCCACCCCTTTGGCAAACCCTCCACTCCAAAAATATTTCCATTATGATTCATAGCAGAAACAAAATTACAGTTATGAAGTAGCAATGAAAATCATTTTATGGTTATGAGGAACTGTACTAAATGGTCGTAGCATTAGGAAGGTTGAGAACCACTGACTTAAGACATACAGGAAAGGAAGAAGTCAAATTCCCCATTTTCAACAACATGATCATATACTTAGACGTTTTTAAAGGCTCTACCTGAAAACTCTTAGGCCTTGTACCTTGTCTCCTAGAATGTTCTCTACAACTGGTGGTGGTGTGTGTGTGTGTGTGTGTGTGTGTGTGTGTGTGTCTGAGAGAGAAAGAGAGAAAGAGAGAGGGGGGTTCTCTTTATAGCTCAGCACTCAAGCCACTTATTATCTAGATTTGACCAGTGTAGACTTTGTACACTTTGCTACTGCTTATTGTAAAAAGAAGTAGCTGATAAAGCTGACAATTTATGGGAATAAACTAAACTACTTGGAGGCACCCATTTAGCAAAGCAGCTGTAGCTTCCTTATTAGGGTCTATGACCCAAGAGGAAGTAGACCAGTGGGAGTGGGAAAAAGATCATAGTAGATGGAAATGACTAAAATACATCACACACATGTATCAACAAGTCATAATGAACCCGTTATTACATATAATTAATATATGTTCAATAAAAATGTTAAAAAACAGAGATGCAAACAAAACCCAAAAACTCAGATTGTTGGATTGCTGGCTCAGTTCACCAGTGTTTTCTGTATAAGCCTGAGACTTGAGTTCTGATCCCGGCACCCAAATAAAAATGTAAAAGATTGAGTATGCCTATAATCCTAGTGTTAGGGGAAGGCAGGGACAGGAGTATCCCTCAGACTTGCTGGTCAATCAGTGAGCTCTGACTTCAGTGAAAGACCCTCTCTTAACAATAAGGTGGAAAACAATTGAGGAGACGTCTGATATCTCTGCCTATGACCTACACACATGCATGCATGCACATACACACATACGTACACAAAAACACACCACAAATATAAATTTAAAAAGGAAAAAATAAAATGACTTTTACAGAAAAAAGGATGGTATTAGAAATTGTGTTAAATGAGATATGCTATTCTCAGAAGACAAATACTAAATGCTTTTTTTTTTTTTTTTTTTTTTTTGGTTTTTTCGAGACAGGGTTTCTCTGTGTAGCCCGGGCTGTCCTGGAACTCACTCTGTAGACCAGGCTGGCCTCGAACTCAGAAATCCGCCTGCCTCTGCCTCCCAAGTGCTGGGATTAAAGGCGTGCGCCACCACCGCCCAGCTGAATGCTTTCTTTTTTAAGACAGAGTTTCTCACTATGTAGCTCTAGCTGTTCTAGAACTTGCTATTAGACCAGGCTGGCCTAGAACTCAAGAGATCCATTTGCCTCTGCCTCCCAAGTGCTGGGATTGAAACATGTCCCACTATGCCTGGCTCCATGTTATTTATTTATTTAATTTTTTTTTAAAAAAAGACAGGGTCTCTCACCAAATCTGGAGCTCATTGGTTGGTTAGAATGGTTGGCCAATGAGCCTTAAAGATTATAATATTTTTGTGTCACTGAAACTCAGGTCCTTATGTTTGCAGAGCAAGCACTTTATGGACTGAACCATCTCCCCTGCCTGCTAAATCCAGATTTATATTTGTGTATCTACATCATGAAACTAGAAAGGGTCCGTGAGAGTGGAGGAAGATATCTTACAGGAGGAAGAGAGAATTGAAGGCGTACATGTCATCTAAAAGCAGAAGGGGGAACTATGTGGGGTGACCAACAGGACAAGCAAGAGTAGGTCAGGAGGGATGGAGAGGGCTAATGGAAGGAGGATGAGTAGAACAACATCCTGGCATACATGTGTGAAAGTGATGTGGCAAAATACACACTTTACGTGATATCTTTAACAAGTAATGAGAATTTTAACCCTCCACCCCAAGTCAGAAAGAAAAGAAAGGGAAAGAACTTCTTTTCCATTTTACCTGCTTGGAAACACATCTAAGCTATATACACTAGTTCCAATTCAAGGTGCTCAATCCTTTTTGTGCTAGGATTGAATTTAAAGGCTTACACATGCCAGGTTGCTGTACCACTGAGTTTATCTCCAGTCCTCAAGAAATTTTAATCTTAATCATGAATACCACATATCTGACGATATGGCTCACTGGTAGAGATCTTCACTGACAGATAGGAGGTCGGGTTCAATCCACAACAAATGAACCTTACAAATGTTCACCAATAAAGCTTTTCTCAATTTATTTTTAATGTTTGTTTCCTTTTTGTTTAGTTTACTTTTCTGAGACAGAATTTTACTGAGCAGGTTTATACTCTAGGCCAACAACCCTGAACTTATTTATTTATTTTTGGTTTTTCAAGACAGGGTTTCTCTGTGTAGTCCTGGCTGTCCTGGAACTCACTCTGTAGACCAGGCTGGCCTCGAACTCAGAAATCCGCCTGCCTCTGCTTCCCAAGTGCTGGGATTAAAGGCGTGCGCCACCACCGCCTGGCTAACCCTGAACTTATAGCAACCTTCCTGCTTCCTAAGTGATGCTACTCTAGGTGTGTGCCACCATGCCCCACTTTAGCCCACCCATGCTAGCTAAGAATTCCAGCACTGAACTAGGCCTCCAGTTCCTTTCTACTTAATGACACCAATCCCATCACCCATAAAAGCTAACTGTAATATTATTCATACACAACCTCATTGCACGTTACCTCATCCGCCCGAGGAGCATCCTTATCTAACTCTCTCCAAGCATGCTCAAAACCAGGTTCCTCTGGAAATAAATCTGCCAAATCGTCTTCGTCTTCAGAACTAGTTTCGACATTCCCTTTACCCCTGGCAAGATCAGGACCACTGTCACTTTCATCATCAGCCTCACTATCTGCCTCTTCTTCTTCATCCTCATCTTCATTGTCATCCGCTGAGGTTCTATCGTCACTTGTGATTTCATCTTCAGATTCCTCATCACTTCCTAGTTCACTAGCACTGTGTGAATCTTCCTCCAGGGCATCTTTGTCAAGCATTCTACCATCATTGCCTTTTGGAACCAATACAGCATATTGCGGGAGGAAGGAGACATAGAAATTAAATCACAATTATTGACATTAGATCTAGTAAAAATATAACTCTTACAAAACAGAGAAAAGGAATATAAGTTCAGTAAAATTCATGCTATACCAAGTTATTTAAGTGAAATAATAATATATAAGATCATATAAATAGGTTTATATACACATTTAGTATTTGTGGAATACCTGCTTTGTGTGCTGTTTAATACATAATCATTGGCCAAAAAAAGGATTATCAATGTTTTCAATTAATTTCCAGTTGAATGACTAAGTGACAAGTATTAAAATAAATAATCAAATCAATATACCAACAATGAAACTACTGTAAAAGCACTAACTTTTCAAGAGTGTGGTTACTCAGCAGCTAATTAAAGGATGAAGAGGAATTAAGTAACCAAAGTGAAAAAAAAAAACCTGAAGGAAATTTGTTCCAAGCTGTAGGAAATGCATCTGTAAAGACCTGTCAATCACGCCGGGCGGTGGTGGCGCACACCTTTAATCCCAGCACTTGGGAGGCAGAGGCAGGCGGATTTCTGAGTTCGAGGCCAGCCTGGTCTACAGAGTGAGTTCCAGGACAGCCAGGGCTACACAGAGAAACCCTGTCTCGAAAAACCAAAAAAAAAAAAAAAAAAAAAAAAAAAAAAAAAAAAAAGACCTGTCAATTACAAAAAAGTAGCAATCATATGTGAGTTGTGGCCAGTAAGGAATCAAGTAACAATAGATCCGAGGTGTTAACAAGTACAATGGAGGAGATTGCCTTTGTCACTGCTCTATTTCCAACGGAGGACACTATGAGATTAGCACACTGAAGATGTCATCTGAACTACACCACAAAAAACTGGAGGAGTCATGTGGGTAGGAATAATAAAAACAGAAGGACAGTAATAGTCCTCTAGACATGAAGTGAAGGTAGTATAAAGCTTATGGCAGTAGCAAAGTGAAAAGCTTCGGTAAACTCAGATGCTACAGTGACAGGGGTATTTGATATGAGGAACAGGGGTTTTAGAAGCGTCAATGAGTTCCACCTTCCTGACTTACAGACACAGCTAGCTGGTTAGACAGGTAGATATGCACACATGGAAAATAACTAACTTGATGAAGAGACTTTATTTTGGATGAGTTCTGGATATCTGAATTCAAAGTGCCTTCAAGGTTAATGGCAATGTTTGCCTAGCATGCCAAAGCACTGTGTTTGATCCAGAGAAGCACAAAACAAAGTGCCTGAGTCATTTAACAGAAAACATCAATACGGCTGTTTACTGTAAGAGATAGCCTCAGTAAAGTGTGGGCTGGAGATAAAATTTATAACTATTCATACATAATAGAGAAAAGAAGTTGTATTATGAATAAGATCATCAAATAGAAATAGCACAAATTTTTCTGCTAACTCTTATATGACTGTTAGCCATATACCAAGATGTTTTGCTGAAGTAGGATTTAATTATTCTTTCACAACTCTGGAAGGGCTCATATTCCACTTCTAAAAGCAATCACCTCTGCATGTGTAAATAGCTTATACACTATGTTTAAGCTGGTGTTACTATTTCAGCTTACTCAAGAGATTGTAAGTTTAGAGCATGAAAAGTAAATTTTAAATCTTAAGATGAAGAATATTAATTTGTTTTTTATTTTAATCTTGTTTTTATAATATTTATTCATTAATCAAATACTTATTGTTTACAATGTATAAAACATTGAACTAGGGAAAGGCAAAAGAAGGAACTTGTAAGATTTAATGCCTTGGATGGGCTCATAAACAAAGAGAAATTATTGATTACGAATCTATGACTTAATGTGCCATATTAAAGCATTAAATCATGTCTATAGGAAGGCAGGTGCTATAGGTCAGTAGTTATGACCATTTGCTACTCTGCAGAGGATCTGGGTTTGATTCCCAAGACCCACATGGTGGTTTACAATATTTTTAACTTCAGTGCCAACAAACCCAATGCCGACTTCTTTGACCTTCATAGTACAAATACAAATATGAAAAAAGCTTTTAAAAATTTTTGTTTGCATGCTTGTGTATGATGTCCTTGTGCATTGGTGGGTTGGGAGGAGGCATACATGCCATAGTGCATGTGTGAAAGTCAGGACAATTTCATAGTTCTCTCCTCCCTCATATACATGGATATTGAGAATTAAACTCACAATGCAGGTTTGAGCTGCAAGAGCCTTTATCTGCTGAGCCATCTTGCTTGCTTTTAATTTAAAACAGGGTCTCATGTAGACCATACTGGCCTTGAGATCTATGTGATCTAGAGAATGACCTAGAACTCCTGATCCTTGTGACTCATATTCCAAGTACTGGGATTATCAGCATGCCAGGATGCATGGAGGAATTTACGGAAGACCTTGCAGATACTATTTGGCTTAAAACTACAAACCTCTTCAAGACTTTACTGTCTAACAGAGTGGGACTACTAATCTTTCTAAACATATCCAATCCTAAATTTGCTCAAAAAGTTCTACGCTCCTCAAACTTAATCCCCTTCCCCCTTCCAATCCCAATAAAAATAATGTATTCCTTAGGAATTTTTCTCTGATTACATCTGAGTGACTACTTCTGAATTTTTTCAATCTCATTTATGCCTCCTTCTGTAAGGATATTTTGTAGTACAGGTTTGACTTTTCTACCTTAGATCTATGCCGTCCAATATTGTAGTTAACAGTCAGAAACATAAATTTGTTATCATTAATTACATAGAGATGAAATTTGTATATAGTGTATATAAAAATTATTTCATCTGCCTATTTTGTTTTAATGCCACTACTAGGAAATCCATCACTATGTATTTCTAGTGGATGGCATCACTAGACCAGGGTTGTCACAGAGCTTCGAAGGTTGTTATCTACCTAAAGGCATCTATAAAAGGGAAAGAAGAGTTGAAACCAAATCTAACTGCATTCTTCAAGTCACGAGCTCTGGAGTGTTGTGCTTACTCAAGGGAAATCAATGTGGTGCTTCACTAAAAAGTGCCATCCTCTCACCAAACAATGAACCCCAGAGAGAACTCTGGTTTTGTGTGTTCAGAGAACATGAGATTTCTAACTTGCACAAAGGCATCATATAAGCTAACAATAACCCTAAATGAGGTAAACATGCCTTACAGCAGTTGTCACTCAGTAGCTGAATGAACTAATGAGTACCCAACTCACTTTCCTTCTTCAATTGCATCTCTTCTTAGATAATAACATATAGCAGCTCTCAGCACTGCTCACCACAAACCAAAATAGTTCACCCAAGCTCTCATGTTTGTCTTTTGGTACCAAAAGAGGAAAAAAATCGTTGCATATTTTTCTTTCATAACTTTATATTTTAAAATAAACACTTGACTTTTCTCAACATCCTACAAAAACACTGTTTACTTTTTAAAAAGATCACAGTAAAATAGTATAAGACAAAGGAATCAGTACTACCAACCAACCTGATTGCTTTTCTCTTTTTGACTTAGAACAACTGATTGTTGAAGACTCCACCATTCCCAAGGTACTGGAGTCTTTGGTCCTTAGTTTTCCTTTGGGCACAGCTTCTACACTGAGGTCAGTGGTACTTCTTTTCTTTTTTGTATTTTGTAGAAATTCTTCACTAGTCTTTGTGGGACTTATTTCTGAACCCATCTTCTGAGATTTATGTGAGTTTTTCATTTTCGGAATTCTTTCAAAATTATTTAAGTCATTTTTATTATAGAATCCTTTTGGTCAGTTTTCTTGGTTTCTTTCTTTTCCTCTTCAATCAGCGTTTTTGACTTTGCTTCTTTTTTGGTCTGCTTTTTCTTCTGCTTCACTTTCTTTTGATTGAGTACTTTGCTTTCCTCATCAGAGAGATCAGAATCGGAGTCTGAAAGGTCGTAGAAGCGCTTCAAGTCTTCTGTAGTGCTGTGGCTGATAGGACGCCCTCTTTTATCAACAGCATAGTTCAATTTAAACTTTTTGTCATGAAACATGGCTCGAAACCTCTTGTCAATTTTGACTTTTCGGTCCTTTTCTGGCATTTCCCAAAATCTGGGATCCTTTGAAACCCGCCTGAACCGCTGGTCATCCATTATTTCTTGTTTGGATGACATTTTTAAAGTCTTAATGAAGAAATATCCAGAGAAACCAAATACTAAAAATAAATAAATAAATATTACAATGATGAATGGTTAATAATTAAAATAATTTTGAAAACATCTGTTCAATGTACATCTCTCTAAATGTACAAAATTAAGACAACTTAATTTCACCTACTCAAACTATTCTGGGTCAAACATAAAAAAGAAAGACATAGCAAACTATAATCCTTCCATTACAGATCACTTGAAATAAACTTGTAAACCAAACAGAATCCTAGGGCTGGGGGAGGGCAATGTTTAGAGAGCAATGTTTAGTAGCTGACTGGCCTCAGAATTTTTGTATTTCTAGCTTGTACTTGCCATTAATTAAAAGATTATTCTTGGTGCACAGAGTCACATATGTAAAACCAAGATTCTGAAGGCAGAGTCATCATTATGAGTTTGAGGCCAGATCTTATATATAGGGAATTGGTGGTCAGTCTGGGTTACATAATGAGACTGTTTCAAGAAACCAAAGCCAGGGGAGAAGGCTCAATCAGCAAAGTGCTTGCTGTAAAAGTGCATATAGATTTGAACACACATAAAAAATTCTATATGCCTATAATCCCAGTGCTGGGCAGCTGGGGGCAGGCAGACACAGGAGGATCCCTAATTAACCAGCTTACTTGAGGAGCTTCAGGCTCTAATGAGAGGTCCTGTCTCAAGGAAAAAAAAGAAGAAAAAAAGGGTGGAGAGCAATCGAGGAAGACTCCAGCCATCACCTCTGGCTCCATATACAAGCAACCTTCCAAATATATGAACATACAAGTACATGGGCATGTGGGCTGGTGTGAGCCTCTACATATGCAACAGATACAAGCAGACAAAACCAAAAGATTCTGAAATCTCAGTTTGTCTAATTGGGTTTTCATAGTCTTGTTTCATTCTCTTTGTTAATCTTTATTTCATATTTGCAACAGCTTTTGGTTCTACAACGCCGTCTCCTAACTAATGAGGGGCATTAAAAAAAAAAAGTCAAACCAGATTTACCTCAGTGTTATTTCTGTAAATCCTACCTTCTGTCAAGACTCAAATCACAGTTAACAAGTGTCATGTTCTTAATAAAATCTTCCATGTGTATGGGTATTACGTCTGCATATCTATTCTGTGCCTCGTGTCCATGAATGCCTGATGCCCTGGAACTAGTTTTACTGACTCGACAGTAGTCAGCCATCAAGTGGATGCTGGGAAATTGAACCTAGGTCCATTGGAAGACCAGCAGTCGGTGCTCTTAACCATTGAGCCATCTATCCAGTCCCAAATGTCACTTTTTTTTTTTTTTTTTTGGTTTTTCGAGACAGGGTTTCTCTGTGTAGCCCTGGCTGTCCTGGAACTCACTCTGTAGACCAGGCTGGCCTCGAACTCAGAAATCCGCCTGCCTCTGCCTCCCAAGTGCTGGGATTAAAGGCGTGCGCCATCACCGCCCGGCCCAAATGTCACTTTTTAAATAATTTTATTCTCGAAGTGACTAAGGTCTAGATAGGCTATAAACACAAGAAAACGCACATAAAAGTTTGTATGCCTAATGTTCCTTTGTAAACAGTCTCTGATGGTTTGATTTTTCCAGATTTCAACTTTGCAAAAAAGTCAGAAGTCTCTAAGAATAAAAGGTGACTGGCCAAACAAGACAGTATTTACGTTCCTCACTTCTGCGACAGCAGGCTAGCCTAGCCTTGAACTGCAAAACACGTCTGTCTCGGCCTCAATACTGGGATTACAGGTGTGTGCCGTCATCACACAGGCCAGTGTTGCTTTACTTCAGAACCTTTACATTTTAATGAGAAAAAAAGGAAAACTTCACGGAAGCGTATATAAACTCCGTACTACAACACTCTGAACAACTTTACGAGATAGCTACCACCCCACCCAACTGTAGCGCTTGTAAATGTTGGAAATTGAATCCCCAACGTTCAGAGGAGCGAAAGCAACTGGACCTCACTTCAAACACGTTCCCTTATCCCCACAGTCCACTCATCCTCTGGCCTGGGAGCTCCAGGTTATCCGTCCCGAACGATCTTCCCACCTCACAAACTTTCCGGGCAAGTTACTCGGCTGCGTCCCGAACTCTGAAGAGAAGAATAGGCAAAGGACCGAACATAGGGCGCTACCACAATACACCCGATCCCGACGGACAACCACAGCCTCCTACTATTTTCTGATCCCAGTCTGAATTCACATGGAGCCCACTCCCACAATCCTTTGCGGACGTTCCGCCTTAACGGCACGCGAGCTAGGCCAAACTACTTCAGCCTTCCCTCCTTGGAACAATTTTGTATCACTGCGGTAGTCGTAGTCCCCTTGGCGCATGCGCATAATAGAAACTATGCCCTGTTGTGGCGCCGCCGCTAGAGATGCTGCGACAGGTCGTTCTTTCGCGCCTGTGCCCACGGTTTGGCGGGCCAACGATCTCTGCAGCGAGCGGCGGTCGCAGGGAGGTCGCTTCCGGTGTCCCTCCTTCGGGCAGCACCTCGCCCAGATCCCTAAACATCTTCGACCGGGAGTTGAAGAGGAAGCAGAAGAATTGGGCCGCCCGGCAGCCCGAGCCCATGAAATTTGACTACCTGAAGGAGGAGGTGAGACTGTGGGACCACGACGGAGGGAGGCGCTGAGCCCTGTAGGGCGGACCCGCCCACCCAACGTATGACCTTGAGAAGCTTCACCTTCCTGAGCCTTTCCGATTATTCTGGAAGGACAAGAGGCTCTGTATAGCGTGCATGGCTGTCATTCATTCGCTTAGCCAACCCTGCTTGAGTTCCAGGGCAAAGCAGGATTACCACCTTTGCAGATCATTTAGGAGAGAGCGGGAGACACGCGTAGACAGGGAATGTAATTGCAGCTAAGTTAAGGTGGAGAAAAAGTGAGGTAGTGGTGTTGGTGACTGCGATGGTCAAGAATGGCTGCTATGCGAAAAGTGTGAGAGATCAGTGGAGCCGAGATGGGAGATGGGAGAGTCTCAGGAAAAGGAAAAGTGCAAAACTCCTAAGGCCGATAGGACCTGTAAAGGCCTTCAGATAAGCCCCTCCTTTCTGTTCAAGAAAAGCATCTGGATAAAAACCTGACTGAAGCCTTATGAGTACGCAGAAGTAGAATATATTCAGTAAAGTATATGAGAATCATTTTTGAAGTAAGCAAAACGTATTGCCATTTGGAATTGTACAAAATGTGCTGCTCAGGGAAAAGGCTTTGATGTATCTAATTCCTTGCCCATCACCCCCTCAAAACAAAAACAACAGTATTCTGAGCTTTCAAATAATAGCCACAACTTGTTTATAAGAGACTAAGTGCAGTGTGTGGATAGTAGACTTCATCCTGGATGACGCCAGTGAAAGCTGGTACTTACAATACAACTTCTTTTATGTTGTGTTTGGGAGATGGTCGTCTATACTTTTCCACACTTGGTGTTTACTAGTTTGCAAGCACTGGCTGTCTTAATATATATCAATCTGACCTCGAATTCATAGAAATCCACCTGCCTCAGCCCCTCCTCCCTCCATGTTGATGTTGGTTCTGAATTTTTGAGACAAGGATCTTTTTAATATATACGGCTTGGAACTCATTATGTCACCATGTATTCCAGACTGGCTCCAGACTTGTGGTAATCCTCCTTCCTCCTGAATAGTAGGACTATAGACATAAACTGCCACACCAGCAGATTGTTAATCTTGATTTCATTAAATTTGCTTCTGTTTGTTTCCAGGTATTTTATTATGTCCATATTCAGTATTTGTAAAGAAATTTGCTGTGGGACAATAGAAAATGGGATAGAAGGAACACTTCTGTTTTGAAACATAAACTGAATCTTAGGGGAAAGTTACTTTTCGTTAATCCTACTTGGTGTATTTAACCTGTTGACTCTTGATATCTTTCAGGTTGGAAGTCGGATTGCAGACCGTGTATATGACATAGCCAGGTAGGAGATGCTATTTCAGTGAGATGCAGTCTCTCTTCCTCCCTAGTCTTTCTCCCTCACTTCCCTCTCCTTGTCTATCTTTCTGTCTCTTAGTCTCTCCATCTCTTTTTCCCAAAACAGACTCTTGCTGTAACTCCTAGGCCATGCCTTGTATTGGGCTTGGACAGTTCTCTCTCCTTAGCTTCTTAAGCATCTGAGACTACAGACATGCTGCTCCACTCCTGGCTAAGATCAACGTCTGCTATTGAATGGAGACTTGATATTAAATGATGTGAGCTTGTTATGTGGAATATTGCCAGGATTAGAGATTTAACTCACTCTAAGCATCTTTCTTTTTAGATTTTTGAGATAGGGTCTCATTATGTAGCCCAGGAGGCACGAATCTGCCTTGGCCTCTAAATGCTGAGATTATAAGAATGCATAGCCACTCCTGGTTATTCTTTTTTCTTGTCTGGGAAAGCAAATGCCATTTTCTTCATTTTTTCATTTTCTTCATTTTTAAAAAAACTATGAATGTAAAACTTGTAGCTTTCTTCAAGTCTAAATGATTTGATTTAGCCTAAATTTAGTATTAGAGAGATTGCTGAAAATAAGGAACTAAAAAATTGCCTACATGTGAAATTTTAAGATTTATTAAACAAGTTTAGGTTTTATTAAAATGAGCAATAGGATCTTTTGCCATTTGAGTGAAGGAGAAAGCCAATCTCCATTTGTTTTCCAGTTAGTATAGGTGAGACCTGTTGGAGAGCCTGCTATTAAGGTTGCAGCCCACCATGTTGGATAGCTCTCTAAGCTCAGTGCAGAATGGTGGACTCCCTTTCTCTACCTGGCCTTGTGTGTAGTGTCCCTGAGCACAGATGCCTGAGCTTATTTAGAGGATAACCCTGCAAAGAGCTTCCTGCAAACGCTGCATGATTCATCCTGAGTCTTACTCTTTCCCCCTTCCCATATGATAATGAGGTACTGTGTTATGACCAATGGACCCTTTCCACCTCTAAACCTATGAGCCCTTATATACCCTATCCTGGATCACTGAATAGGGCTGTCTCACTGAAGCTTTCTCCCAGGAGCTCTCTGCTTCTGCTTCCCCATCCCAACCCTTCTCTTCCCCTCCCCAGGAAAAGGAGACCCACAAGACTTTGCCCATTTTATCTTAAGCATTGGTAATAGTAATACAGATTCTACAGTATATAAGTATATAATAAATATATAAGTATATTAAGTAGTATAAAAATTTGATGATCTATTGCTCTTGTTTTAGGCATAATGAAAGCTTTATGGATTCAGGCTTGTCACCATGTAATGGAATTACTGCCAAATGATGGCTTTATATTAGAGTTACTCTCCGGTATTAGCAAATCACTCATTTTTGTTGACTTTTGTTAAGTGACATTTGTTGAATTATACTACATGGGATAGATGTATCACATTTGTCTTTTAAAAGTAGGGAATATTTCATTAAATTGCAGATTATCCAGCTATATTTTAGTTACATCTTTACAAATTAAAAGGAGTCATAATTTTGTAGGTAAAAATACTTGCTTATTGTAGATAGGCCTCCATGTTTCATTTTGTCACTAATTCTTTTAATGACAAAAAATAGTTTACTATTATCATTTGTAGTGATATGTAAAGTAAAGCCTTTATGTCTGACTTTGAGTGAAATGTTTCACCAAAGCCCTTGCTAATTTCCATTAATCAGTAGAGGCTGAGAAATTGTTTTAAGACTGTTTAAACCTTGAAAACTGTTGCCTCCTTGGGTAGTTTATGGTGCTATGTGAGAAATTCAGTTCTACAAACTTTGGTCCTAAGACACTCCTGGCAAACTGGAGTTCTTACTTTTGATTATAATAGCCATGGTCAAGAGACTGAGATTTGTGTGAGTTGTCTGCTCTCTCAGGCAGAAAGGCAAGATAACTTTGGTAGTTGGAACTTTTTCCTGCTCCAGTGATTGAGTAAAAGCAACTGGAGTGAGCTAACAGGGTTCAGTCTTTTCCAAGAAGGCTGAACCCTCTGCTCTTTGGGAAAATGAAGGCTTAACTTCTTGGTGAGCTTCTCTCTCTACTGTGGCACCTATGACCAACATCAACCAATAATCATTTGCCTAAATTATAGTTTGTTTGTGATTTGATGAATGAAACATTAAATTTTGATTTTCAGTTTGGACTTTACAAATTCTGTGACATAGTCCTGAGGATATTAAACCCAAGTTTGTGAAGACTCTTGTGATTATGACTGAAAGGATAATTTAATTTAAACATTTAGTGGTTGGAATTAAATTATTTAATATGTGTTGATATTCTGTCTATTATTAGAGTACTTAACAGCCTATAGTTTCCATCCCATGTATCATAAGGAGAGGCAAGTAAACACAGAGTAGTTTGTATTATCAGTGTTCTGTTTTATTAACTACACAGAGTTTAATATAGTTTGTGAGAGCTAAGGCCTATTTAGTACTCTTAAAATCAGTCAAATAACTCATTTTTTAAAAATCATCTATACTGTGCTAAATATTTCATATGTAGTAAAAGTAATTTGCTGTTTTCTGAAAAATAATTTCTTGTTTTTGATTTTATGTGTATGTGTGTGTGCTTGAGTATATGTATGTATAATATGTGCGTGCAGGTACCCACAGAGCATCAGAACCCCTGGAACTAGAGTTACAGGTAGCTGTGAGCCACCTGATGTGGGTGTTGGGAACTGAATCTGGGTCCCCTGCAAAAGCAGCATGTACTCTTAATCACTGAGCTATCTCTCTGGACCCCAAATTTTTCTTTTTATAGATGAGGAAACAGATCCAGGAAGGCTAAATCACTTACAGTCACATGTTAGTAAATTACAGGTCCAAAATTTGAACTCATGTCTTTCTAATTTTAAAACTAAAATTCAGTTATTCTTCCTTTATAATCAAGATATGGAACATTAAGTAAAATGTCACTTGTGGTTTTCCATCTATGTATTGGTATTTTATAATTTTGTCATATAATCTTTTAGTAATTTTTGTGTGTATGCATGAACATGTGTTGCAGGTATTTGTGTACATATGTACTTTTGCATGTGACGGCCAGAGGTTGACATTTGGTGTCTTGTTTTGTCACTTTTCATTGTATTTTTTTGAGACAGGGTCTCCTACTGCCTGGAGTTTGTTCATTATGCTTGACTGGCAGGCTAGCAAGCCCCAGAGATTCTCCTTTCTCTGCTTCTCTAGCACTGAGGTTATAGGCACAAGCTGCGACACTTAGGCTTAACTTAAGTGGGTGCTGGTGATGGGACTCAGGACCTTATGCTTGCATGGCAAGCAGTTTATCAACTGGGACATCTCCCCAACTCAGTTATGGCAACCATTTTTTAAGACAGTCCTTTTTGATCTACTGTCTTTTCTTTATAGAAAACCCATGGCTTACAGTTAATGTATTTACCAATTTAGAAGAGCTAGTCTAATATAGATATTCACTCTTCTGGCTCTGGGTTCAAACAAACTGAATCCAAATGTTGACTGCTTCTAACATGAGATGTTTTCGTTGGGACAGGAAGATGGCTCAGCAGTTAAGAGGACTGACTGATCTTCTAGAGGATTTGGGTTCTGTTCTCAGTACCCACATGGAAGCTCACAACCATCTGTAACTTCAGTTCTAAGGCATCTAAAGCCCACTTTTGATTTTCATGGGCACTAGTCATGCATGTGGTACACATATATTGCAGTCAACATTGACATTATTAAAATTATTATGTTACAGGATATTTGAACCTGTTTCTAGTTGTGGTCCAGCCCTTAGCACAACCTTTAATCCCTCTGGGTGGAATACAGACACACCCTTAATACACACCTTTAATCCAAACAAAGAAGGTAAAGTTAGTTTGTAGAAGGAATCACCCATGTTTGAAAATGACGTCTAATTGAGTGGCATAAAATGTGACAAATTGGAGAAAGATTTGACAGAAAAGGATACACCCCACTCCTCATGAGAAGAGAGAGGAAAGGAAAGCTACTTAAGGGAGAAACAGCACAGGACGAAGAGAGTAGAGTACAGGAATACTGTTGAGAGGTACAACACAGAGAGAAAAAAAGAAAGGCAGTTTTACCAGGAGAGTTTTACAGAGACAAATTGAAGAGAGAACAAGCTAGACACAGGTAAAGACAGAATGAGCAAGAGAATGAGAACGAGCCAGAAGATTAGAAAAGATTGCTAGAGTTAGTATGAAGCCAAGCAGAGCAATTCAGAGGCCAAGAAAAAAGGCAAACTGAGTAAGTCAGCTGGGAGAGGAGTTTGGGTCAGAGCTGAGTTGACCCAGCTAGCCAGAGATTAGAAAGAACTAGAAAGGGTGATCTTATTCAGCAGCTAGTCTCAGAGACTGAAAATGTTCTAGGCCTAAATTAGATTGGATGAGGGTAGAAGCTTCCAAGACTAGGCCTAGGTTAGCAGATGGAGGCAGTAAGCCTCAGAGACAACAATTACTCCACGAGAATAAAAGATACTTTTACAGACAATTTAAAAATATATTTTTAAAGAGAAAGAGAATATTTGAGTTGACTTACTTAGCACTAAACACTTGGAACTTTTTGTACTCCTAAGATTCTAAAATACATAGGAGTTTTTTCCTGTGGTGCTAGAGAGTGAAGTAGGGCCTTGCACATGCTGGGCATGCACTCTACCACTGAACTTCCTGTCAGTTTTTTTCCATGTTAATTTATATGTAGCTTGATTTTGATCTTTTTCTGGATGATTGAATTCAAATGCCTTCATTAAGTGTATTCTTCAAATCCATTTCTAAACCTTTTTGTCTGTTTTTTGCTTGAACCCAGGGCCTCACATATGCTAGGTAGGTGCTCTACTGCTGAGGTACATCCCCTGCTCTAAGGCTGGTTCTTCAGAGTTCAGTATTAGGGCCTTTGGCTTAGTGACTAGATGAGACAGACTCACTGTATATATTATATCTTCTGCAGATACTACCAGGCAAGGCAGAAAAGGCAAATGATAGAATTTTCTGAAAGGAGTGATTACAAAAATGTTTTTACATAAGTAAATTAGCCCTTGGTTATTTGATGAACTCTATTGCAAAGCTTAGTTTCTACATCTATTTTTTCCAGAGATTTTCCCCTTGCACTGGACATAGGATGTGGAAGAGGCTACATAGCTCAACATTTGAATAAGGTATTTTTATACACTGGTTTAATCAACTTTGAGAAATAAAATTGACTGATTGGGTGTGTATGCATGTATAAGCATGTGTGGAACAGCGCTCTCTTTCTCTCCCCCCCTCCCTCCCTCCCCCCTCTCTCCCTCCCTCCTTCCCTCCCTCCCTCGCTCTCTCTCTCTCTCTCTCTCTCTCTCTCTCTCTCTCTCTTTCTGTGTGTGTGTGGTTGGTACATATGTATGTGTATGCTTGTGTACATGGAGGTCAGCCTTGGTGTTGGTAAGTAGAAATGCCGATGAGCCTTGGGAGCCGCCTGTCTTTCCATTTTTTTCCTAGCATTAGAGGCACCACCATGCTGAGCTTTTCCTTCCTTCCTTCCTTCCTTCCTTCCTTCCTTCCTTCCTTCCTTCCTTTCTTTTTTTTTGGTTTTTCGAGACAGGGTTTCTCTGTGTAATCCTGGCTGTCCTGGAACTCACTCTGTAGACCAGGCTGGCCTCGAACTCAGAAATCCGCCTGCCTCTGCCTCCCAAGTGCTGGGATTAAAGGTGTGCGCCACCACAGCCTGGCGAGCTTTTCTTTTTTTTAATGTGGTTTCAGGGATTGGAACTCAGATCCTAGTGCTTTGAAGTCAAGATAACTGAATCATCTCTCATCCCCAAATTAGTTAATTTTAAGAAAGGACTTTCGTAATCAGTTTAGTTGAATGATACTTAGGTTGTGATTATATTAAAATTGCTAAACATTCATTGCTCTTGATAATTTATTTAAACATATATATTTTCCTCTTTGTTCTCACTTAAGCATTTTTGTTTAAGCATTTTTTGATAATTCACAGTAAAGCTGGGGTATAACACAGTGGCAGAATGCTAGCATATATGAAGCCCTGAATTTGATTCTTAGTGATGCAAAAAAAAAAAATCATAGTCAAGAAAAATATTAATTTTGTTAATTAAAAAATTACATAAAATATAGATAGCATTTAATAGTACTCATTATTTTATTTTTTATATTTTTTAATTCAAACCATGTCTTAGGGTTTCGATTGCTGTGAAGAGACATAATGACCGCTGCAACTCTTATCAAGGAAAGCATTTAACTGGACTGGCTTACAGGTTCAGAGATCCATCTTAGCATGGCAGGAAGCATGGTGGCACACAGACAGACGTGGTACTATAGAGGGGAAGTTCTATGTCTATATTGGCAGGCAGCAGGAAGAACAGAAACTGAGCAAGCTTGAGCATTTAAAAAGCCCAAAGCCCACTTCCAGTGACACACTTCCTCCAACAAGGCCACACCTTCTAATCCCTATCAAGTAGGGCCACCCCCTAAAGACCAAGCATTCAAATTTCTGAGCCTAAGGACCATTCTTATTCAAATCATTACAGACCATAAATACATCATTTGTTTACTTATCTTTTAGTCTTTGTGAGTAATGGGATTTTAAAAATATGTCTTATTTTTAATTATGTGACTATATTGGCATGTGGATATGTGCATCCAAGTGTAGGTGCTTACAGTGGCTACAGGGATTGGATGCCCTGGGGCTTCAGTTAGAGATGGCTGTGAGCCCTGACATGGGTGGAAAATGAACTCAGATCCTCTGAAAGAGCAGCAGACACTCTTAACTTCTGAGACATCTCTCAGCTTCTGGAATTTAAATAAAGCTGTTTTGATAATACATATATTTGGGCTGGGGTGCAGGAGAATTGTGAGACTCCTCAAACACTTACTGACAATAAATGCCATAGAAAATAAAACATTCATTGACATGCAATAAGCGTTAAAGGATGGGAGAAATATAAGATAGTATTGGATGTAACCTAGAGGTGGAGAATCTGGGCTGGTGGTTCATAGCCTTGAAAATCAGAGCATGGCAGAAGGAAGACGTGTGATGGCGTGTGATAAAGTGATGATGCCTAAGGACCATTAGTTTGGGCATGTTATGTAAGAAAGATTAGCAGAGAGAGAATAGACATCAGGAGGCAGTGCTAAAGGAAAGCAGTACGTTTCTAAGAAATGAAACAGATGTAAAAGCTGTAATATATGAGAGACCTAGTAGACCCAGCAGATCTTGATCAGAGATTGGATCTGAAATTCTCACTTGGATTTCATATATTTCTGTCACTTTGCTTTCTTACTGCCTTTACCTTACCATATTGGCCCTAACTACCTAATTGCTGTTGTAGCTTCCACGTTGGTCTCCCTGTTTCTGTCTTTGCCCCAACAGTATGTTCTGTAGAGTGATCCTTTTGAAATATAAGCTGTCATTCTTCATGCTCAGAACTGTTGAATTCTCTTCCACTTCAGTCATAGTCCTGTGTCTTGCGTGTATATGTGTGAGCACATGCCTGTCACAACACACCCATGGAGATCAGAGGATATCTATAGAAAGTTGATTATATCTGTATACCATGTCAGTTCTGGTGACTGGCGTCTTTACTCACTGAGCCATCTCAACAGCATTTTGTGACTACTTTTTAAAATAGTGCCCCTGCTTTTGATGACAAATAGCTTTTTATGGTGCGATAGCACTTATTAGTCCTTGGTATATGTTAATTTCTTTTGTGTCTGTCTTTTTGTACTGGACTTGCTTGTTTACTAAAATCCTAGTTCTGTAACCCTCAATGAATAATCATTGCATTAGTAGTGTATAAATAGTAAGGTAACTTTAACTGAGTTGGGGTATAACTCAGTGATAGAACACTTGCCTACTGCAGGCTCCCCTACACATCTTTTGATTTTTTTTCTTCTGAGACAGGGTTCTTTCTGTAGCCCTGGCTATCCTGGAACTTGATCTGTAGACCAGGCTGACCTCGAACTCCCAGAGATCCACCTGCCCCTGCCTCTGCCTCTGGAGTGCTGGGATTAAAGTCATATATCATCATGCCCAGCTCTATCTTTTGAGAAGTCAAAATGCACTGAAGTAATTTTAAATACGGAGTTATTTGTTAGAGTTTCTTACATAACTCAGATTTGGAAAAAGAGCTATCTCTCACAAGGTATTGGGACACTGAAACCAAAGTATGACGTCTACCCTGTTTATAGGCCTTCTGGGATTACATGGATGCTACGTGTTATCTTCTTTTTCTCTTCTAGTTTGTCCCTAGTTTTCTTGATGGATGTGACCCCAATATGTGTACCCTATAATTAACTAGCCTTTTTCAAGTTCATGATAAATAATTATTGTTTTTTACCCAACTCTGTTCAATGATAATTTGAAATCAGCTCTTGCAGAAATAGTCATACCATGGAAATTGCTAAGTGCTACAAAATAGCACCCTGCCAAGAGCTGTTTTTTTAGCATACTACTGCTTTAAGCTTAAATTTAAAGGTCTGTAGCTCAGAGACCTTTGCCCCGTCTTTATTTATTTCTCTTAGTTCAGATTTTCAAATGACAGACAGGTAGATAATCAGATTTATTAGCTTAGTTCTTGGCTCCATGGTAGTGTCCTGGAGCTGGCATCTTAGAGGCAGTCCTGTACCTCTCTTACCAAGCCTGCATCAAGCAGCATTGAGTTGGTAGTATGAAATCCACATCAGAGTAGCTACAAGGTGGACCAGGACTGTCCCAGAGGGAACAGATTGCTTGCTCATGCTTAGATCATGAGAGTGCGTGCTTTAGTGACACAATAGACACTAAGAATTATGGACCATGTAAGTAGAGTCATGAATTATAAACAAAAACTATCAAGTATATGTTTATTATGCTCAAATAAAACTATATGAAATTTAAATGATGCTCAGAAGTAAGAATTTTCTCAAGATTGGGAAGCTGATGCCTGTTGTTAGGTGAGACAAACAAACAAGAAGATGCAGATTAAATATTGGAGGAAGTCAGGATGCAGATCCTGGAGAAAAGGACAACACTGTCAGAACCCTTTCTTTCTTAGAGAGAAGAGAGGAAGTTGAAACAGGGAAAATGAAGCTCCTTAGTTTCTGTATGTGTTTTCTTTTTTCTCTGGAAACTTTTGAATGGAAACAGAAAGCATGAACGTCTCTGAAGTCTTTTTGTGATAGGAGTAAGGTTACTTCCTAGGTTTCAGCATGTTAAACAAAGAAAACTTTTAAGTAGTGGAGTAGTGTAGGATATTGGTGTTCATACCTGTATTCTCTATTTTGTTAAGTAAGTTAAATGTATTAAATATAAGTAGTTGCATTGCATGTGTTTAAATCTGTGCTATTCTTTATATATTTTAAAGAAATTTACATATCATTTTGGAATTCGTCATAAAATAACCTTACAAAACTAAAACTACTCTATAATTTCCTCTTTTGGAAGTTTCAGTAATTTTTTTTCTGTGCTTCTGCAGCTATAAATGTTTCTGTATCATTGATGTGCTTTAATTATCCCATTGCAGGAAACTGTAGGAAAGATCTTCCAAACAGACATTGCAGAACATGCTTTGGTAGGTAGCTTTTAACACTGTTTGTTTCTGACCTGGTTTAATTTTTAGTTCTTCATTTCTGTACAATGTAATGTAAGTGTAATTATAAATGTATACACATGAAGAAGTCTTACTTAAGCAGTACAGGGAATATAGTAAGAAAGGAGATTCCTAATCTCACTACCCAGAGACAGCTCTTTGGTGACATTTGGCCTGCCACCTTTATAAACATGGAACTGCCTCCATTCCCCAAGTTCATGCAAACAGCATTACGTTACATTCCATGTTTCTTATGGAATGTTACTCTGTTCTGTTTAAATACTTTTTGTATATGTGTATCTCTTTTTAAATGACCACATAGCTTTCTAGTATGTGAAGCATCACAGGTTGATGTATCTGAGTAGCTTCTAGAAGCCTGTTTAGTTCTGGTTTCTCAGTAGCCACTCATACTGTTAACATCATATGGAAAGCAACTGTGTGTGCTTGATTTATTTGGTTTTGCTTGTTAGACATAGTGTACATACATATAGACAGACTATACATATACATTTACACATACACACATTTGGTGGATGGAGCAGAGCAGAGCCCCAAAAGCCACACTTTATTTCTTCTCTCAGCCATTTATACCTTCTTAGGCAAAAGGTCTTTATAAAATTGCCTCATACATAACATGTTACACAAAAGGAGAGTTACAGAAAAATGTTGCTAGTAAGTTCAAAGCAGTGTTTCTTTTTGTAAGTTCATTATTAGTTCAAAGCAGTAGTTTCACATGGCCTTGCTTTATCATGGTGCATACCTATGGCCTTATATTTGGACCTGATCTAGAATGAATGTTTTTCCTTGATCACAAATTTGTCCCAAGTCTATATCTCTTCATAGTGTAATTTATGAAAGCTCATTGTATTCCTTATTATGCAACCTTTACTTACTATTCTATGAGGAGGGGGCACATTCTATTCTTAATTCTAACTTTATTACATCTTTCTGGCAAAACAACTAAAACTGTCTTCTTAAACTTTCTTCCTAAAATTATTTGAATTCTATAAAGTCATTACTTTATCTAAACAGCATGAATTCATAAAAGCTCATCTTCATGTTGATCTGCAGGAAATTTGCCCAATAGGATGGGCTGATGCCCAGGAATCATTAGGCTATGTAATAATGGCAGGGAAGGCCTATCAGCAGTGAGAAGCAATCCTGAGACGGAGTCTTTGGGGCTGTGCCTCTCCAGAGTGCAGCCATCACAGCCATGCAGGCATGGTGGGTCATCTCCAGGAAACTCACTTGCTTGCCATAGACTTTCCTAGATAGCTTCTGTCAGAGTGTTTTACCTGATTGTACATATGGGCACTATCTGCATATCTAGTGCCTGAGGAAACCTAGAGGCACATTGAATCCCTTGAAACTTGAGTTACAGATGGTTGTGAACCATCTCTGGGTGCAGGGAATCAAACATGGGTCCTGCAACGAGCACCAAGTACTCATAACTACTGAGACATTTTTCCAAGCCCTCATTGTTATTTAACTTTGAACTTGTAAAATAATTTTGTGACATGCTTGTCCTCTCACCTTCATTGATTTGAGCATTTACATAAACTTTTTCCTAGGTCATTTTTAAGAGCTTATATTTTAGAGATGTTAGTCCTTCATAATTTATAATAAATATTTTTCTCATTTTGTATTTTTATTGTTTATTGTTTTATAGAAGTTTTTAAATTGGTTTTTCATTTATAGTTTCCAACTTTTTAGTCATGTTTATATAAGTTTTAATAATTTTTTAAAAATTTTACTTATTTATATGAATATACTGTATCTGTCTTCAGACACATCAGAAGAGGGCATCAGATTCTATTACAGATGGTTGTGAGCACCATGTGGTTGCTGGGAATTGAACTCAGGACCCTGGAAGAGCAGTCAGTGCTCTTATCCACTGAGCCATCTCTTCAGCCCATATATAAGTTAAAAAAAAAAAAAACCTTAGGAGTCTAAAGTGTATATTTATATTCAGTACTTTGTAGCTTCATTTGTTACATTGAAATATTCAGTTGCCTGAGATTTGTTTTAGTTGAATGGATGTATTTTTTTAATATTGTTACTTAACAAAAATTCTTGAGTGCTTTTTGTGTGCTACATTTTGTTTTTTTTTTTTTTTGATAGAAACTACTAAGCGAATATAACATTAGCAGTGTTTACCAATGATTGTATTAGTAACTGAAGCTACTTAAATATATTTAACTTTTATTTTTTACCATTAGAGAAATTCCTTAGAAACAGATATTCCTACTGTGAATATTTTAGCTGATGAAGAGTTCCTTCCCTTCCAAGAAAACACATTTGACCTGGTGGTTAGCAGCTTAAGGTTAGTAATCCATTTGTACTTTAAACAAATATGTTACAGAGGCTAGCGAGATACTCTGGTTGGTAAGTGCTTGCTGCATAAGCATGAAGCCATAAGTGTGTGTCATAAAATCCACATAAAAGGCAGGCCTGGTGACACATGCTTGTCCTGCTAGCTCTGGAGAGGCAGTGGCAGGCAGATCCCTGGAGCTCCCTGGCCAGCAACAAGCTCAAGTTTACTTGATTAATTTTAAACCAGTAAGAGACCGTACTGAAAAACAATATGGTCAGAATCTGAGAAAGAGTACTTGAAGTTAACCCTGGTCTCCACATGCACATGTGTGCAAGCTTGCATGCATAGGCACACACACACACACACACACACACACACACACACACATGTATGTTTGTATGTGTGTGTATTTATGTTATGAATAGATCTAATTTATGTTGTAACATTGTACTCTTAGGATAGCAATGGATAGTTGACTAATACCCTTCCACTCTGGGCCTGGAGTTAAACCTAAGGTTTTGGATGTTAAAGCAAACATTCTGTCACTGAGCTATATTCTTCACTGTAATAAGTAAATACCTTTTGGTTACAAACCAGTTATCTTAGTTTATACATTTTAGGATTCTTCTGTTTAACAGACACCCAAGTGGAAATTAGTTGTACTGTCTTAAATGTCTTTTTATTCTCAACTTTCTAGTTTGCTAAAACTCTTTTTTGCTGTTGCATATGAGAGAAACAGGGTGAGCAGAAAACACAATATGCAGGAGGTTTCTTATGTATAAGTGTAGAAAGCTTTGCTTGTTTCCCATTGCCTTAAACAGTGTTGGATGTACTATCTGCGTATTAGAATAGGCAAAAGCCAAATACTGACAACATCAACTACTGGCAAGTGTAGAGAGCAACAGGATCACTTACTCATTCCTGGTGGGAATGCAATATGGTGTAGGCACTTTGAAAGACGATTTGATGATTTCTTGAAACTTATACTATGTTAGGATCCAGGATTTATAGTCCTTGGTATTTATTTAACCAAAGAAATGAAAATGTACACTCATGCAAAAATATGACAATGAATAATATATTACTGTTTCAAAAAAAATTTCAGATTTGCTTTTTATGTGAGTATTTTGCTTGTGAGTATATATTTGCACCATGTGTGTGTCTCATGCCTGTAGAGGCCAAAGCAGATGTAGGAATTGGAGTTATACACCATTTGGATGACAAACACGGAATTCAGTTTTCCCAAAAGCAACGAGTGCTGTTAACCACTGCAGCTGTGTTAATAACTGCTGAAACTTGCAAGCAACTAAAATATTGTCTTAGTTCGGATTACTGTTGGTTTGATGAGAAACTGTGACCGAAGCAACTTGGGGAGGAAAGGGTTTATTTCACTCACTGTTCCATATAACAGTTCATCATCAAAAGCCATGAGCATGAGGACAGGAACTCAAGCAGGGAAGGAACCTAGAGGCAGGAGTTGATTCAGAAGTCATGGAGAGTGCTGCTTACTGGCTTGCTCTCCCTGACTTGCTCAGTCTACTTTCCTATAGAACCCAGGACTACCAGTCCAGGGATGGCACTACCCATAATGCCCTGGGCCTTACCTCATTAATCACTAATTAAGAAAATACCCTATATATAAGCTTGTATACAGCCTGGTCTTATGGAGCCATTTTCTTAATTGACTTCCTTCTCTCAAGATGATTTTAGATTGTGTCAAGTTGACATAAAACTATTCAGCATACATGTCTTTCAGAACTAAGGTATCAAATTGTGGTACATCTTGACAATAGAATTACTTAGCACTAAAAAGAAATAAGCTGTCAAAACATGAAAAGAATGCAGGAAACTCAAAGACACATTACTATATGAAAGATTATTCAAAAATATGTATATGCTGAAGAATATGTCATTCTGAAAAAGGCAAAAGTATGGAGAGTATAAAAAAATTGTGGAAGTATAGAAAATAGTGTAAAAGTTTAGTACCTGTTTTGGTTTATCCTACTGATAATTATACTATTTAGGTTAAACAAATATGTGTTTCTATTTTAGTTTGCACTGGGTGAATGACCTCCCTAGAGCACTTGAACAGGTGAGAAGACTTTTGTTGGCTTGTTCTATGATAGTTTATTATCACAGATTGGCAAATGTTTCTGTTTTCATTGTTCATAAGTCTAATAGAGAATGTAGTGAAACCAAATATTTATAATGTTCCATGGTTTGGGTATACTTGGTACGCTGACTTGTAAATACATACATTGGGTGACATTCCTTGAGAACTTTAAGAATAATTGGTTGTAGAGATGCTTCTAATATTTTTTTGAGAGATTTAATTACCGTGTAAAACAAATTGGCCTCACAAAGCATACACTATATTATTTTTCTTTCTCCTTTTATTGCCTGTGACCTTTTTCTGGGTAGGAACTTGTTTACATTTGTATTTGCCCTTTGCATACTCTCAGTAAGTATTAGATAAATGCTTATAGATTGGTTTTTATCAGTGAGCAGAGGATGTAGATGGTGGTAGATGATGTTGTGACTTGGTGGGGCTCAGAGAGAGCAGCTGGAATTCCCTCCAGCAGGGCACTGTGAGAACTGGCCTGAACTAGGCCAGAACTCATGGCTGTCACCTGGACTGCATTTCTTTAGCCAAATAAGTCACAAGTCCATCCCAGATTTAGAGAGTAGGAAATAAACTCCATGTGTTGGTGGTAAATCTTGAAAATGACTTTTCAGAGGGACAAACAGGAAGGATTATAATTTTGATGATCTATTACTCTTAAATTTTTTATAGGATTTTGTAAAAAGTTGTGACTTATAAGATTTGAAAAACATACATCTTATAGATACTTGTATCTATTGTATCTATTGTCTGTATTTATTATACAGTATACATACATCATACCTCAGTGACCCTAGGATTTCTTATCTGATAGTTACTTTCTGATTAATTTGGCAAAATAAGATTGGTAGTCATAAAATACTGACTTGGATACATTTATTCTTTTGATGTTTCTGTCTGTAAAATTTGAATAGTTTTGTTATATTTATTACAGATTCATTATGTCTTAAAACCAGATGGGGTGTTTGTTGGTGCAATGTTTGGAGGTGACACGCTGTATGAACTCCGGTGTTCATTACAGTTAGCAGAAACAGAAAGGGAAGGAGGCTTTTCCCCACACATTTCTCCTTTCACTGCTGTCAATGACCTAGGGCATCTGCTGGGAAGAGCTGGTTTCAACACTCTGACTGTGGTGAGTATCAGGCTACAAGTAACCTATTTATTGTATTGTTTAAAAAAAAAAAAACAACTTAAAAAATGTTAGAGGTATGAAACAGCATATATTGATAGTGTTCTGGAATGTTTGGAGCAATTTCCTTAAAATTTGTTTCTATTTTTTTAGGGGGTGGGATGGTAATGACTTACTATCTTTAGTGTGCATAAACACAATCTGTCTGATGTCAAAAGTATAAACTTTTTAGATTCCAGAGTAAATCACTTCAAAAAAAAAGTACCAAAGTTTATAAAGAGACATCTTTTAAATTATATTTATTTATCTGTGAGGGAAGAAGGTGTAGAGGTCAGAGGATGACTCTCCTTCTACTGTGTGGGTGTCTGTCTGCTGTGCCGTCTTTCCAACCCTCTCAGGGAAACTTTATAAAAATACTACTCCAATTAGAATCTTCAAATCCAAATTAGGTGCAGTTTGGGATAAGACCACTATAAATGTGAAAGATCTATTAAAGGGACATTTGTAATACTCTTCCCTACCACCAGCTAATCAATTCAAGCAAACAAAAATGATGACATTCTCTAGGTCTAGGCTTCATTGAGGTAGAACTGTTCTATTTCAAACAGAATGGAGAGTTTTATAAAGAGAATCCATACGAAGTAAGTGTAGAAGAAAAGTAGATTCTGCATAGACTGGGATATAACTTTATTTATGTTTTAGAGCCTCGGTCTTCTGTGTGTCAGGGTGATGTGGAAGTGCTGCTTCTGTCCCATCTTCAGTACTTTGGTTCCAGGCATACACACCTGGCTGTAGTGACTGTAACTTGAATCCTTGCCCTGTCTCTGTATTTCTGAAGGGAATTTAAGAAAAATACTTCATTTCTCTCAGCATTTCCAAGAAATATAAATGTGTTTCACCTTGGGTAGCCCTTGATATTAAATGGCCAAAGAGTATGAGTTCCTTGACCTGCTTTTTCTTTCCTCCTCCTCCTCCTAGCACTTTCCAAGAATAGATTTCCCAAAGAGAGCCCTCTCCCTGCCACCTCTTTGCAGTCACAGTCATTCTACAGCTCTTACTACTCTCCTCGGATGAGTTGACTAGACTTACTGTGATTTCCAAACCTTCAGACGTAGAAAATGAAAGTAAACCTGATTGGAAGTGACTGGAATTCCATGAAGAAGAGCCTCTAGTTGCGTAGCTAGGGATAAGCTTACATTTAAATTGGCTATTTGAGTTAACTTATTGTGAATGCATTTCATAAAATCATTTTCAAAAAGCAAGGGGGTAAACTGGCAGAAAGCCTAATCTTTAAAAAAAAAAAAAAAACCTCTGTAGATGGGGCATAGGAAGGGCTAACACAGAAGGTGTGCAGTGGATGATTATGTTACGCTGTACTACAACTCACTTTATAGACCAGGCTGACCTTGAACTCAGAGATCTGCCTGCCTCTCTGAGGGCTGGGATTAACAGTGTGCCAGTCTGCCATATATTATTTTACTTTTGTTTTGAGAGAAGCTCTAATTAACTGCTCAGGCTGGCCTTGAACTCACACTATAGCTCAAAAATACCTTGGACTTGCAGATTTGCCTCTGCATTGCAGACATATGGGATTATAAATCTGTACTGCTATGTCTGAACAAGGATCTCTTTAGTGGTTTGTTAATATAAAAAGTGCAGAGATTAAATGAATCATCCATTTTAATAGACACTACTCAGAGTACACACAAGGCTGGCAATACAGCTCAGTGGTAGAACCCTTACCTAGCTTTTGTTCGGATCTTGAGTTCAGTTCCCAGTCCTATTACAAAATATGATCTCCTCCCCCTCATGTGTACACATGCCAATGCATGCATATTTCAAATAATAGAAAGGAATAATGAAATCTACGTATAGGGAGAAGTGATAGAGCAGGTTTGAAGTAGAAAGAAGGCTACTCCTGACATTTGATACTTTATTCCTCTACCCAAGACAGGAACTTGAAGCAGTACAGTCATGCAGAGGCATGTATGCTTATTACCCAACTCACTTTTTAAAACTTTTCTCACTCTTATACAATCTAATACGAACTCCCAGGGAATAGTACTGCTCACGGTGGGCCAGGTCTATCAAGATAGCCCCCGCAGACAAACCTGATAGGACAGTCCCTCATTGAACCCTCTTCCCAGGTGATTCTCTATAGTGTCAAGGTGATGGATAGAACTGTAGTGTCTTTTCTTCCCAGTTTTATATCTGATATATCCTGTATCTGTGTATAGTATGTTAAATGAATGTTTGGAGTTGGGAGATTGAATAGGAGCTTGCTATGCCCACTTCATGCCTAACTTGGTCTTGTAATAACACAAATGATACACCCTTTTGGGAAATGTTTTACAAAACAGAAGAAGTCACTCATGGTGGCATAGGCCTTTAATCTCAGCAAAGGCAGAGGTAGGCAGATTTTTGAGTTTGAGGCTAGCCAGGTTTACATAGTGAAATCCACAGCAGTCTAGGCTACATAGTAAGATCCTACCTTGACAAACAAACAAACAAAAGTAACCATTACAAAATAAAACAAAGTTACTCCATTTTCTTTTCAAAGTAGAAACTGATACCAGTTGTTAGGCTTTTAGAAGATAACATTTGTGAAGAATATTAAAAACAAGACACTTCTTAGAGTTGGAGATAGGCACTTGCCTATCACTGGTAAGTACTTGGTAGCAAAAATTCTTACCTACCTCAAGAGTGGTCTGGGAAACAGTTAATAGCTCTTTAGCTTAATTTTTGTTTGTTGTTCATGATTGTCACATGAATAATATGTTTTTTCTTTAAAAAAAAAATAGGATACTGATGAAATTCAAGTTAATTATCCTGGAATGTTTGAATTGATGGAAGATTTAAAAGGTAAGGTGTTTTAAAGAATTTGCAGACAATTTGAGAGGCATTTTAACAGTGTACTCTATGGCAGCAATGGGCTAAGTACTAGGAGGTCTATGCCTGGTGAGAAAGCACACTGTCATAGCTTATGGTATAAAATGTAGAAGGAGGTAGATACCAGGCAGATGCCACAAAGAAGAGTTAAATCAGAATTGTGGTTAGTGCTATGGAATTGAGGCTTGTTAATACCACGTCTGCTTCTGGAATAATATAGAAGGAACTTGTTTTAGGTACATTTGTAGATATTTTAGTGATTTCCAGTAGCAACAGTTCATATCTCAGGTATAAGTATGCACACACTACAGACACACACATTTAAAAAAATTACAGTCATTAGATAGTTTGAGTTTAGGGTTGAGGGTTTAGTTGAGAGTAGATCTTGGTCTGGAAGATTAAAGAAATTGTATTTGAGAGCATGGTATTTGAGCCATGTCTAAAGAACAGAGATGAGTTAACCAGATGAAAAGGTGAGGAAAGTGTGTCTCGGGCACAAAGAACAGCTTATGCAAAAGCATTTTTTGCAAGAGAACATGGCCAGAACCGAAGAAGGGCATTTGGCAGAGGAAAGTGAGATAGAGAGTTGAGGGATTGTGGCAAGTGAGGCTCACATCCTGCACAAAACCTTAAAGTCCTCAGATTATACCTGACAGAAACAACTAAAGGAAAAGTCTATGCTGGCTCGGGCTTCAGGCTGTATAGTCTTTTGAAGCAGGGAAGGCACTGTGACAGGAGAAAGAGGCAGTTGGAGATAACACAGCAGGAGGCCAGAGTGACATAGCCAGGCTGTAATGCTCAAGGCTTAGCACTCCAGTTATTCACTTCCTTCTAGACCTCACCTCTCCACAATCTTCCAAAATGGTGCCACCAACTGGGGACCGAGATTTCAAACACATGGCAGTGGTGGCGAGCTTCCATGTTTAAACAATAATAGACCTTATTAACATTGTTTTCCCTTTCCTAGGTTTGATCTCCAGTACCCAAAATATATTGATAATTTGACTTCCCAATTCATTTGGTTTTGTGAGACTATGTCCCATGGTTTGGCTCAGGCTGACCTTGAACTCTATATTGCCTTAGCTTGGGTTATAGACATGATCTACTCACATTAATGTGTTGTAGTACATTTTTCTTCGTATATGTTTGCTGTCTCCTGTTCAAAATTAGGGAAGACCCTTATCATTAGTTGAGATCCAGAGCTTTAGCTTGGCTTTGAAAGTTGTATTATATAGTTCAACCAGGCTTGTCACCGAGACCTCCGAAGTCTCTATAAATGCTCTTGTTTTCAAGATTTATTCTCATTATCCCTGGTACATACCACACTTGCAAAGTGGTCCTGGTGTCAATAGAGTGTTCTTGATTTATCTCTGCTCATGGTCATGCCCACCTTGAGACCACATTCTTTAGTCTGCTTCATCAGACAAGCTCCTCAAGGGTGTGGGTTTTCTATTTCTCTTCTCTAACCTCAACCTGTGACTTATTCAATGGCCGTTATGAAATAAGCATTTGGTGAATGCAGTCTTACAAACTTTGGTCTCCTACATCACTGCAGCAGAGTTGACGAGGGAAGGTGGAGGCAGATATATTGATTGAAGCGAGGAGGATAGTCCCAGTGGACATAGGTGTTTGTTTGTGTTTGGTAGCAAGAAGATCCTGCTCATGGTGCTGTTTGCCTTGATACAGAGGAAGTAATGCCATGTGAAGGTTTGTAGTTTGAGAATTGTGTAGAAACACTGAAGTAGTATTGGAGAGAAAGGTGAATGACTAGGGGAAAGTTACAGAGTTTGAAGCATTCATTAAAGTCAGTCAGACTTCTGTGATTGGCAACAACAGGGAGTTGGGTCAGTTTGGGTTGGTGTTTTGCTACTACATGACAGAAATACAAAAGTGAAAACTCCACAAATATAGTTGAAATGGTGAGCTGGAAGGAAAAGGAAGTAGAAGGCGAAAGTGAGCTGGGAAGTTGGATGAAAGTTGCTGTAGCTAAGCAGTCTCAAAACAGTCAGAAAATAGTTACAACTGCAGTACTTAATCATGCTGAAAGGGCAGGATGGGGCACTCGGAAAATGAGATGCTTGGTGGTGACTGGAAGTCACAACTCTGTCAGGGACATCTCTCACACACAGAGGCAGAGGGGAGGGACGAAGCTCATTGGAGATGAGATAGTGAGTGGAACTTGACGGACACTAACACTGACATCCTGTCCCCTCAGAATGAGAGGGCCACAGAAAAACCGAGCCAGATGTCAAACCTTCAAAGGAGGGGACTGACTAGGCTGAGGTCTGCCAGCAAGCAGGAGCAGAAGAAGTTACAGCAGTGGAGCTATCCTCTACAGGGTGAGGGTTTCTAATGACCAGGAAGACACTGAGGAGCAGCAGGGATGCAGTTCCTACCTCTCAACTTTGAAAAGTGTAACTTATTCAAGAAGAAATACCTGCCATTGGGAGATTGCCAGCTGTTCTCATCACTAATAGCACAGGCAATTTTGATGGCTAGAGGAGTTAAAGTTGGGGTCTGAAATAGAATTATGCTTACCTATAGAGAAGCCTTCATCTGCTTCTGAAAATTTATAATATGTTTCGAAGTAATGAAATTTATATAATTGCTTACCTGTTACATTTACAGACTTATGGTTTTTACAAACATTTTTGCACTTGTTTTTTTTTTTCCACCATCCCTCTTGATAACTGCTTTTATGTTAAGTGAGAAACACTAGGCTAAAGAGAGCACATGAATCAGAATATGTCAGAATTAGGTGCCAAACTTTTGTCTTGTGCCCTGGTGTTTTAACTGACTTTGTTGCTTGTCATAGTTGTCTATTAGTGGTAAGGGTCGGCCTGTTTATCACAAGGCTTGTTTCATCTGTTTACCACTCTGTGTGTGCAGTTACACTGTCATATTAACAAAGGGAAATACACATAGCCAATTGTGAAAAATAGGATTGGTAGGCTACTGGTATATACTCAAGATGATAAAGATAAAACACAGCAAACATTTTTTTTAAATATCCCCAAGTACTAAATAGATTAATAGAAACACGGAGCCCTTTTATCCAAAAGCTTATGGTAGTAAAATTACATGGTAATGAAATTATTTCTCATTTAGGCTCCAACAATAATTCTTTGAATACAGTGTTTATTTTGTACTGGTCTATAATAAATGCTGTGCTCATGATTCATTTCAAGAAAGAAAATAGAAAGAGACAAGAAATTAGATCTATCAGTTGGAAAAGGTTACTGCCCACTGATTTAAAAATACAGTAATTACTCTGTAGTTCTCTGGGCTATTTTTTTTTCTTTCCATGTGTGGGTTTGTTTTTCTAGGGATCAAAAACTCCTTAGCCTTGCACATATATAATACAAGTACTCTGTCACTGAGCTACATTTCCAGCCTCTTGATTTTTTGAGACAGGATCTGGCTGTGTACTCTCAAGCTAGCCTTCTTCTTGCTTTGTTCTTGTGATTGCAAGCTGACCTCAGACTTACTATCTGCACACCTCTACCTCCTGAGTGCTGTATTGTATCTGGCTCAGGTTTTCTAATATCTTGATTTACAGGTGAACTCATCAAAGGCATAATTACCTTGTCTGTAGTCATGCTAAACCTAGTATTAGTTACTTGAATCTACAGTTTTATATTATACATTAGTATAGCATATATACATATATGTATACTAATACATAGATGCATCTTTCAAACAGTAAAATTAGCTTTTCTGTTAAGTGCTATGACTTTAGTGTTATAGCTGCTTGTATTTTAATTAAAAAATATTTTTATTATTTCTTTGAGAATTTCAAAAATATGTTTTGATCATATTCACTTTCCCCAAATTCTTTTAAGAATCACTCAGCTCCCACCCTCCCACCCAATTTTATGTCCCTGTCCTTTCCCCATCTCCTCAAGGTCAGTTTGTGCTGCTTGGATCTGTAGCCTTCTGCTGGAGTGTGGCTAACTTATCATGGCTACACACTTAGAGAAAACTGACCCTTCCTCTTCCAACAACTAACAATGGCTAATAGCTCCTCAGGTAGGGGTGGAACATTGTGTCCAGCTCCACTCTCCATGCTGAGACTTGATTTGGCTTAGGCATTCCAGGTGATGCCGTCATACTGGTTCATATGTGCAGCTGCCCTGCTACACCCAGAAGACACTGTCTCCTCCTTGTCATTTCCTGCTGGATCTTACATTCTGTCTGATGATCCCTCAGCCTTTGGCACAGGGGTTTGGTGTGTTTGTGTTCCATTTAGAACTGATTGTTCTGCAGTCTCTACTTCTCTGCACCATGGCTACTTGTGAGTCTTGGTGTTGATCATTATCTACTGCAAACAAGCTTCTCTGGTGAGGATTGAGAAATGCCTTAATCTGAAGGTGCAGAAGGCAGGTGTGAGACACATGGTATCTTAGTTAACAGTTCTATTACTGTGAAGAGACACCATGGCCAAGGCAACTGTTATAAAAGAAAACATTTAAGTGGAGGTTTTCGAGGCCTAGTCCATTATCCATGGTGGGAAGCTTGGTGGCAGGCAGAACAGCATGGCACATGGGGCTGGGATCTTACATCCTAATCTACTGGCAGGCAGGTCAGGAAAGGTTAGCATGGACTTTTGAAACCTCAAAGTCTACCCAAGTGACACATATCCAACAAAGCCACACCTACTCCAGCAAGGCCATACCTGCTATTCCTTCCCTGATAGTTCCACTAACTGGGGACGAAGTATTCAGATACAGTTATGGGGCCATTCTCTTCAAACCACCACACATGGGCTTCGGGTAGATCATTGCTTACATTTTAACCACCTTCTAGACCAAGTTTTAGAACCTTTCTGGGCCCCTTCTCAGTTAGTAATGCCTGTCCTCTGGGATTTTAAATAGGTCTGACAGTTTGAGGAAGTGTTCTGAATGTTTATCCTTTGAGAGATCTCTTACTCTACTCTCAGGCCTTTTACAAAAATCATGTTTTTGATGTCTTTTATCTGTAGGTGGCTTAAGAAGAATCAGATAAAGATAATTTGTAAAAACGTTATTTGTCTAGAAAAAAAAACATTAACTGGTGGGTTTTATATTTATTCACTTACTGATTATTGAGTCTCTGCCATGTGCCAACTTCTTAGCTAGTGGTGGAGATATATAGTTTCTGATCTCTAGCTGCTAATATTCTAGATGAAAAGACTCCCAAGCTAGACAGAAAAACCTCCGATTAAAATGAGAGAAACACAAGGGATTTGGCCTTAAATCTGCTTAGGATGTCAGGGACTCTGTTATAGAAAAGCTGAACCTAAGTAAGCTTAAGTGAGTTTTCCAGGAGGATGAAGGATAGGAAAGTTTGGAGGTGTCACCAAGAATGGTGTGTATACAAAATCATGGGCAGGGAGATATGAAAGGTTATGTCTAGCCTACTCTTATGTTGGGGGACTTGGCAATGATATGGCCTTAGTGTATAGACTAGGCAGTGAGGGGGAAGGATAGAAGAGCAGAAGCATCTGGACTTTCTCAGATGAGCCTTAGAGTTTGTCTTGGGAGAATTTTCCTCAGAGATGACTCAGAGTCAAGTGTAGTAGAAAGGACATTGTTTACCTGCTTCTAAGGCATGGTTTATAGAAGGGTAAGACAGGAACTAGCATGGTTAGTCTGTCCTGGTGTATGAGGAAACTGAAACACAGAGAAGAAAGGAACTTGTCCAAATTGTAGTGGAGGCAAACAGCTTAGTTCATATCTTCATGTCTCCGCTTTACCCAGTGGGAAAAGTCCGAGGGCGGTGAAAGGAGGAGGAGCGTGGGTGTTTGGTGGGTGCTCCTGCGCCACCTGGAAGGCAGTGTCCCCCAGTTGGCTTCTGTATTCTGTATCTCTGTTGTGTTTGTTTTCTGATGGTTGAGGTGGGTCTCATTTTAGCTGCCATTATTATTAATTCACAGAAAAAAATGGAGAATGTTGACCTAATTTTACAAACAAGTTTCATATCAGCTGATGAGTGCATGAGACATTTTCAAGGCTTTCACAGTGCTTTTAAGGTAAGTTCAGTTTTTTTTAAAGGCAATACTCACATTGTTTCAGTAATCCTTATTAAAGTTTGTTTTTAATAAGCATTTGAATTTAACCTTAAAAACACTGTGAGAAAGCCAGGCACTGGTGGCTTACACCTTCATTACCAGCATCCTGGAGGCAGGGGCAGGAGGATCTGTGTGAGTCTGACACACCTTGCTTTACAGAGCTAGTTCCAGCACAGCCAAGGCTACGTAAGGAAACCCTTTCTTGAGAAACCAAACTAAACAAAAACACTGCTGTGAGAAATCTCTTCTCAGCATTTGGCTAAGATCAAATGTAAAATCAGAGAATCTTATTAAACAGTTACTAGCCAATGTCTTTCTGTTATCCCAAGCTCAGGTTAAGTCTGCCATTACAGATGTCTTTCCTAGATGGTTGTCAGTAAAGCTTCCCCACAGCGAACTACAAGATGTTCCATTGTAAAGATGGAAAACTTGAGTCTAATGAAGGTTGAATCACGCTTATCCTAGGTTGTGTAAGGTTGTGATCAGAGTTCAGGTTCTCTTCAGTACTTCACAAGGAAAAGGGGAGTTCTATACAGCAGTGCGTGTTGCTGAGGGAAGACTGGACTCCTGTGGCAGGAGTTACTGTTGATGCTGTATATTAGCACTCTAGAATTTTCTATAACGGAGCTGGGTCAGACCCAAGAGGGTGACATTTGCCTAACAATTTTATTTAGAATATGCAAGTAACAGTTGTTTGGCAGGCTTTTTAGAATGCCTAGTGCATTGTTTGTTGTGTTTGTATTTACTACATGTTATGTGGAGTGAAGCAGGGCAGTGGGAAGTTGAGCAGAAACTAAAGTTTTGTATCCATCTTGGTTGGTAATGGACTGTTGCAGTGTGATCCCTGCTTTACTTTGATGCTGTGTGATTGATGCTCACCATGTGAGAGAATATTTTTAAGATGGATATATAGTAGGTCTAAAATACTTTTTAAGATTGTTAGTTTTTATTTAATGTGTATGTCTTAATGAGCATATGCCCCACACATGTGGATACCCAGAGTATCCAGAACAGTGGCTCCTCTGAAACTGGAATTGCTAGAAGTTACCAGCCTCTGATGTAGATGCTGCGGATTGAACTCAGCTCCTCTGGAAGAGCAGTATGTGCTCCTAAGCACTGAGCGGTTGCTCTGGCCCCTGTATTTTTGTTTTGGTTGGTTGATGGGTTGGAGGTTTCCTGTTTGTTTGTTCCTGTCCTTGAACAGGGTCTCACATAGCTGCGGATGACCCTGAGATCACAGGCCTCCTGGCTCTCTCCTAAGTGCTAGGATTTTAAGTGTACATTACCTGACCCGGTCATATTTGTTTTAGGTTAACTTAGCTTACTAGTTTGTGGCTATTAATAGTTTATGAATTGGGACTGTTAAACTCACAAAATTCAGGCCACTGGGTTTATTAGTATGATATTAGAATGATATTACTTATTGAAGCAGTGCCCTCAGAAGCCAGAAGAGGGCCAAATTCTGGAGCTGGAGTTACAGGCTTTTGGGCACTGCCTGGTATATTCTGGGAACCAAACTCAGGTTCTTAGCAAGAGCAGTGTGTGTACTTAACTGAGGCATCTCTCCAGCCTCCTTGTTGATTGCTTTTTATAAAACCAATGCAATAAAAATTTAAATTTTATTTATTAATTAAAATTTTATTTAAATAAAATAAAAATTTAAAAAGATTACTATTTTAAAACTAGTGAAGAAATAATCATTTCTTGATTAGTGAAAGAAAGTAGTAGACAATTGCTCATGTAGTAAATTTTCATATTAAGAATAATTTCATTTAAAAATTTCCTTTAGTTCTTTTGTAGAATGATCTTAAACATAGCCTTTTCAAATAATTTAAAATGTATATGTAAAGAAAGATAGGTAATATTAATTTGATATAACATTAATTTGTTTTTATTTTTTGCAGTACTAGGAGTTGAACCCAGGCCTGCCTCCCTCCCACCCCCCTCTCTGTGTGTGTGTGTGTGTTGGTGTATGTGCGCGTGCATGCGTGTTGGGGGTTATGCCTCTGTGAGTGTGTATGTGCAGCCTCCACATGTGTACAGGTAGTTGCCAGAGGTCATTGTCAGTATTGTTCTCAGTATCAGCTCTCTCTATTTTCCTTTCTATGAGCATGGTCACTAATTCACTAGACTAGCGCCCCCAGGATTCCCTTGTCTCCCTTTCCAGCATAAGGATTACAGGCAGACACCATCACACCTGGATTTTATGTGTATGCTGGAGTTCGTGGTTGTATAGCAAGCACTTTATCTATTAATACTAGCCATCTCTCTAGCTTACAATAGAAATTTGTCATAAGCAGCCTCTTACAATCAACTTAAAGAAAAGGGTCTGAAGATTAATTTTAAAATACTGAAAAAAGTGCTTCTGTAGGAAAATGCACATAAGTTTTAAATCTGTTGTTAGTAAACTATCAAAAGATTTGAAGGCATGGTCCTATTAAATGAGTTCCTCAGCCCTCATCCAAGCTTACAGTTGTAATTACATATGCCGCTCTGAAGGGAGGAGGCATTATCACAGTGTCCTGTCTCCAAGAGCCAGCAAGAAAGGGTAGAAGGTGTGGTTTTCTTTGAAAGACACTTGCCAGTGCTTGCGACCCATCTAGCGTCTAGGTGGGTTTTGCTGAGCTGGCTTACTATAGACTGTGGCTGTTGTGGGAAGCATCCTGGTGCTTCCCTCCTGAGAATTAACCTTCCTACTTAACTTAGTAGTGAAGAGGATTCAAAGAGCTTTGCTCCAGTCAGTAAGCAGCCTTGCTATAATGTGAAAGTGGACGAGACTGAGCATAGAAGCTGCTGGATAAGATGTATCATATCTTGATGCTGAGCTGCTCGGGATATTTGCAGTATTTTCTTAAACTGCCTGTAGTCTATTTTTAGGTATGGGTGAGAGCAACTGTTCTTGGAACAGAAAAGCCCTGCTGCACCGAGACACAATGCTGGCAGCTGCAGCGATTTACAAAGGTGAGTCGTCCACTCCTTCTACCTGCAATCACAGAGGGGTTTGTGCATTACACAGTGCTGTTTCCTTCTTGTAAGTTACTGTCAGGCTTCATGGGAATTTTGATTTTTGTTTTCTCTCAGATATAGATCCTATCTGTGTCTGTTTCCAAGTAGCTCTTGTTTCCATAGTGTCAGCTTCTCTGTGTTAAGTCTTGTTATGTGAGGCATTCAGATCCTGCAGCTAGCCTAGGACCCATTTCTCTTTGAAGTAGGTGTTTATTATTGAGCAGATAGATACTGTTTCTCATATGACTGTTTCCAGAATTTAACCAGCTTTGTCTTTTTAGAAATGTACAGGAATGAGGATGGTTCCATACCTGCCACCTATCAGATCTACCACATGATAGGATGGAAATACCATGACTCTCAGGTAATGATGCTTAGAGGGTTTGTGTTTCTGCTTGTTTTCCATTGTTGATTGACTTAGGGTATATTTTATCGTGCATATCATGATTGGGGTTACTCTGGGTTAGCCTTATCTGTATCTAATATCTTTCATTTTTATTGTTTTCAGGCAAGGCCAGCTGAAAGAGGTTCTGCAACCGTGTCATTTGGAGAGCTAGCAAAACTAAATGATGTCATATCACAGGGGAAAAAATAATAAATATTTTATTCAATTATAATGTTTCCCAGAATTTTCATCAGAAATAACTTTCACATTTAAATTATTATAGTTTGAAGCAAGATGCAACCTATTGAGCTATTTACTAGCAACCTAATACTAATTGATGCTTAGTAAGTATTTCAAGTTCTCATTTGTTTCGGTTACACAGTGATTGGGCGTCCTTGCAGATTCAGCCTGAAAGCAAAGAAAATGTTTTCCTTTGGGGTGGGGAACCTAGAAGTATGTGCACATGTGTGGGTACGTGACTTGATGGGAAAGCATGCTCATTGTAGCATTCTACACCTTTCTTCCACTGGTCTTTTGTTGTCTCTGTGAGATGATCGCACCCCTCAGGATGAAAGGAAGGACAGATTGCTAGGTTCTTGAGAGTTCTTGTGCAGTACAATGAGAAGAGTTCATAGTGGCTGCTGTAGACACTGATGCCAAAATGTCTCACTATGTAGCCTTGGTTGGCCTGGAACTACTATGTAGACTAGGCTGGACTCTACTCAATTGATCTGTCTGCCTTTAGTCCTGGGATTACAGGCAAGCCTATGGCCCACTACACCTAGTATTTGTCACACTTGTGTCTTGTCAGATGACCAGAGGATTATATACAGTCTCCAAAGCTGCTCTGTAGTTTTGAACTTGAGAAGACCATCTATCTTTACTAGATCTGTCCCTCTTTTCTTGGGTTTGTTATTATTGTTGTTTTGATTGTTTTTAGTCTTATTTTATGTACATGAGTCTTTTGTCTGCATGTTTACATCATGTGCATGCTTGGTGCCTGCAGAGACCAGAGAGGGCATTTGGATCTCCTGGATCAATGTTAAGGATGATTGGAAGCCACTTCAGGTTTGCTGAGAACAGTGCTCTAACAGTGAGCCATCTCTCCACCTCCTCCTCCTCTCTTTTAAACGCATCTGAATTCTGTTCCCACTTTTTTTTTTTTTTTTTTAAACTTCTAGGGTCTAGGTTGTCTATACTACTTTATCTTAAGAGGAAAAAACACTTTAAAGAATCAGGTAAAATCGCTTGTAACCATCATTGCCCAGTGATTAACAAGCTGTTTACAGTCAGGCTTTCCTTTGTTATTTTTAGACATACTGCACTATTATCTTAAATCCAAGTTCACTGTCTTGACATCTCAGGGTCAGAAAATTTGGAAGCAGTGAAATGTCCCCACTGGGCTTTGCGTTAGAACATTTAATCTCTAACTACTGCTCCTATTTGGGTGCTTGTGGAACTGAGGAGTTGAGGCCTGACTGGAGGAAGTTGCCACTAGGGGCAAGCCTTGATGTTTGTGGTCCTGTCCTGACCTGGCCCCTTTACTTCCTGGTTTGCTCAGATAAGAGCGAGTCTTTTCTGCTGAAGCCTCAGAGCTGTCCTTGCTGCTGTGCCTGTCCTGTCCTGATTATATCCCAAAATAGTCTTCATTTCTTCCGCTCAGGTATTTAATCATAGTGCCAGGAAAAGTAACTAATGTAGTAACAAAACTTATTAAATTGTCCTATCAAAAAGTTTTACAAAATTTGTTAAATTATTAAATGGCATATGGAAAACAATGTCATGAAAACCATAAGTTTGTTTTTAAACTGCTCTGTCACTGTAAGTTTGGAACTCAGTTTTCAGGACTCAAGTTCATGGTAGGAAAGAAAAGTTTAATTCTGGGAGCACTGGCCTTTGGAATATAATCATCAACTTCGCCGGGCAGTGGTGGCATATGCCTTTAATCCCAGCACTTGGGAGGCAGGAGCAGGAGGATTTCTGAGTTTGAGGCCATCCTGGTCTACAAAGTGAGTTCCAGGACAGCCAGGGCTACACAGAGAAACCCTGTCCCCTGTCTCAAAAAATAAAAAAATAAAAAATAAACAAATAAAATAAAACCATCAACTTTAACAGCTGCTCATTGAGTTTCATGTGCCAAGCACCAACACACTACCTGTCCTTCACCCACCCTTTTTTATTTCTTCTTCTCATATATCACATCCCAACTGCAGTTCCAGTCATCTCACCCAGTATTCTGTCTCCTTCCCTACCCCACCCCCCACACCTGATCCTCCTGTTCCCATCCCCACCCACCCTGCCCTGTTTACCTGTAAAGTCTATTCCATTTTTCCTTTCCCAGGGAGATCTTTGTGTCCAGCTTCATTCCCCTTTGTTACTTAACTTCCCTGTGTCTGTGGATTGTAGCATGATTATCCTCTCCTTTACAGCTAATTTCCACTTTTAAGTGAGTCATACCATGTTTGTCTTTCTGGGATTGGGTTACCTCATTCAGGATGACTTTTTTCTAGTTTCACCCATTTATTAACAAATTCCATGACATCTCTTTGAAAAAGGTACCCAGGGTTTGCTGAGTTGTAATTTTACATGTAAAACACACAGTCTATTTAAAATTAGGTAAAGGGCATATGAAGTACCCTATTGCATTATTCTCAGAGATTTTGAAGCCTGAGATAATTTTACCTGGAGATTTGATTCCACTTGATTCTCAAAAAACAAGCCTCTCGGGTACACTTACTGAGATTCAAATTTCATTTCCTAGAAGTATCAGGATCACTTTTCTGGATGTGTGAGTGGGGCTATATCCATAGTGAAACCAGAGAATTTGTGAAAACTGGGTTTGAAAACTCAGTGCACTACATGTATATCATGGATTCCTTATTGGTTCCCTTGGATTGGCTGTTGAGTTGCTGACAGCTCAATACCAAGATGACTAGATGGTACACCACACTTACCAGGTTCTTGTGTGAGCAGACTGTATGAAATAGTATGGGCGTTTTTTTAACAAAATAAAATATAATAAGATAAAACAAAAACCATATGGGCTTTTCAAAACCCAGATTCGATCATACTTTGCAAGCCTACCCCACCCTCTCTTAAGATTTATTTTACTTTTGTAGCTATGTGTATATGTATGTAAGTATATGCATAAGAGTGCCGATGCCTGCAGATCCCAGAAGCTAAGGGCATTGAAGTCTTTGGAGCTGGAATTACAGATGGTCATAACCCTTCCTACACAGGTGCTGGAAACAAGAGTTTGGGTTCTCTGCAAGACGTTACGCCAGGCCCTTATGTCCCTTCAAAGTAGCAAGTTTAAACTAACCTGTTTCTAGCTTGTTGATAGGAATTGTGTTTTCAGGATACCCATTAGTCTGTCAGAACCAACCTGGCAGAGAATAAAGAACAGTTACCAAGGCTATCTGTGAATGGGAGGATGGGAAGAGGGAAATTCCACAGGAAAAGGAGGCAGCATTTGTAATTAAAGTCTAGAAATAGGAGAAAGGAGCCTGGGAGTTGGATGGCTTGGGATTAGCCCTGGGCATACATGCTTCTTCCCAACACTCAGTCCTATCTCTGGCCTCAGGATTTTCATATATAAGACTACATCTTTGATTCTCGGTCTCAAGGGAAGCTCCTAGCCTACTGTCCAAGTTTCTGAGTGTCAAGTGAATATTTGGTGGGGAGACATGATCACTCTAGATAAGGCACTAACAACAGACCACCAGTGTCCAGCTTGATGAGCCAATGAGTTATTGGGCTTACTTAAAAGGATAGTGGGTAACCCAAAGCAATCACAGCACTAGAAAGTCTCAGCTTCCACACTCTACATACATTCGATAACCTCCTAAGACCAGCCAGAGAGCAAAGCTCGCTGGAGAAGAATTACAGCTGGGAGACAAGTATAGGAAGGAGGGACAAGAATCCCAGATGAGGGTTGTTTTCAAGGAGTCACAGTAGCTCTAATGAAGATAGTAATGGCCGTTAGGCTCACAGGATGGCTTTGGACAACATTGAGTGACTTTTAAGCATTTCCATATGCTTCCCCTGCTGCTGAGAATGGTGGCTAAGCAAATCCATCACTGAGGGAGGGAAGTAAGTGGTCATGAATCAATGGACAGGTTTAATGAGAGGAACCTTCAGTCTGACTCCAGGAACTGGAACCCAAAAGAAGTTCCCCAGGGATGCCTTCCTATCCTTATAGTTTCTAAAACTTTTGTTTACTTGGCTTTTGTTGGTGGTGTAGCATGTAATGGGTTGCATTCTGCAATTTTCATAGACAGGGATCACTGGTTTAGCTCACATTCTCTCCCTCTGTCATGCTGATCTTCCTCTCTAACCTGGGTAGTCCTCTTTCCTTTAAAAGTTAAGCTTGATTTTTATCTGATAACAAAGTTTGGGAAAGGAGAAATACACTGTGATTTACTTAGGTTCTTCCACTTTCCCTCTTGTTTTTTAGATGGATTTTTTGGTGGAAGGTAGTGTCCCATGTTTCCCAGTCTGGCCTCAGACTTGGAACTTGCTATGTAGTTGAGAATGATCTTAGATCTCTGATCCTCCTGCCTCAACTTCTCAAATGCTGGGATTAAAGATATGAACTACCATGCCTGGTTTTCTGTGGTACTGTGGATTGAACCCTGGGTTTCAAACAGACTGGACAAACAAACAACTGACTTACGTCTCCAGCCACAAGACACACATGCGCGCGCGCGCACACACATATACACACACACACACACACAAGCCGAAAAGACAAGTTTTAGTTTCTTGCATTTAGTATGGATGATCTATTTTTTCAACAAAAGATTATATTTTCTCTAGTCCTAAATTTAAAATGTGCCTAGATTTTACAGAAGTTCCCAGTTACCCAATGATTAGGTCATAGCTACAAGTCACACAAGGGCATCAGGTGACAGAGGCAGTACTGTGGAGGACCAACTAGAGCAGTCTGTAATAAAGTTAGATTGTCCACTGACTTCTTGAGAAGGCAGCTAAACATGTAGTTCTCAAAGGAACTTGTTTTTACCCTTTACCCTATTCATAAACAGTTGATAAAGTCATTTAAAGTTCTGAGTATTGTGCTCTTGCCAGACATTGAGTTAATCCCATTGATAGACATTCTAATTATCTGTGTACTTCCCTGTGAAACGCAAGTACAGTTGTCCCACTTTTCAGATGAGGAAAAAGGTGTAGCAATTGTGAGTTTTGCAAGGTCGCATAGATAGCAGGGGCAGTAATATTTAACCTCTATGCTGTGCGTAGAGGCAGAACAAAGCGGTTTTAGTACTAAGGGTATATAGCTCAGTGGAAGAACATTTGTCTACCAGGTATGAGTAAGGTTTCTTGAATTGGATTCCAATGGGGGTGGTGGTAGTTAATTATCTCATTGCATTGGTTACATTTCTCATTGCTGTAACAAAATACTTGACCAAAACAACTTCAGGAAAGGTTTACTTCATGAGGATGACTTTTCACTAGCATGTACACTGAAGAAGCAGGGATGAATGCTGTTCTACACCATGCTCTCTTACCCAGTTTTTTTGGTTTGTTTTTAAGATGAAGTCTGGGCATCCAGCCTATGCGAAGGGTGGGTCTTGTCTTAAACCTCTCTGATCACTCCCTACTCCCCCTCACACACCTAGAAATTTGTCTCCTAGGTGATTATAAATCTAGTCAAGTTGGCAAAATAAGTCACAGATGCCGCCTTTTGGAGGACAAAAACATCTATCTTCCTCTCCACCTGCTCTAGTTCCGGTCTTAAATGCCCCTCACAGGCAAATATGTTGAAGGTTTGGCCTACTCATTGTTCTATTGGTAGGCTCTATTTAAGATGTGGGGCTGTTTGGGAAGAACATAAGTCATTAGGGGTGTGTTCTTGAAAGGCACAGTTGTGATGATTTTGGTTTCTGACACCATAAGGTGAACAGGTTCCTCTTCTGCTTGTCCTGCCTAAAGCAATGGGGCCATGCTTTCATGGAACTGAAGTCTCAGAAACCATTCTCCAAGATCAACCTGTCCTCATAAGTTCATCTTCTCCTTGTTTTTCTTTGGTTTTGGTCTTAGTGTCAAAGGCTAGCATACAAACATACTCTGTGTACCCTAGTGAGCTATGAGTTAAGAATCTGGGGAAGGATTGTGTTCTTAACATATGCCCAGTCGTTTGTTTCAGAGTTTTGGTCCCTGCATATTTGCCTGCCTCTCACCTTCTGGGTCTTCTGTACTCAGAGTTCAACTGTCTTTTAAATTCAGCTTAAGTTCTTTTTACTTCTAGCCTGCCTTGAACTTGTGTTATTTTGTACTTTATACATTGTTCCTTATGTCAAGTATGTTTAGCCTTTTCAGCTAAATGTTTACCTCCTACCCTGACACTGCTATAACCATAGTTCCAGTAGCACAGAGAAAGCACAAATACAGACACTGGAATTCAAATGAGGACAACAGGTCAGGCATATTAACTGTAGATTCTAAGATCAACTATTCAGTTGGAGTTAAGGATAGACTGTTACCTACCTCAGAAATCTGAGTACCAAGGAAAACAGTAGCTGAGTATGGAAAATTCCAACAGAGTTTCTGGGACTAGAAGGAGACATGTGCTGGAGGTGGGAGGATTTACTCCAGAGAACGAGTTGAATCATGAGGTCAAAGCATAGTCTGTAGCCAGACTGAAGGGGACCTTAAAGGCCTCCCAGAAGCCCCAAGTTTAAAGCTTGGTTTTCAGATGATGGCACTCTTAGGAGATGTGCAACCTTTAGGAGGCGGAGCTTAATGTGGAACATTTAAGTCATTGGGGACATGTCCTTGAGTGCATACTGGGATCTCTACATCTTCCTGTCACCCTTTGCTTCCTGGTTGCTGTAAGAATAACAGCTCTCCCCCACTGCAAACTCCCAACTGTGATGCCCTGCCTCACCATAGATCCCCAAAACAATAGAGACAACCAGCCATGGTCTGAAAGTTCCAAATGGTGAGCCAGCAATTCCACCTCTCAGCTACTTTAGCACACTGGTAAAACGCTAATAACTATTTAGTAACTACCGAGTATTCAAAACTGAGCAGGGCCTGAGGAGATGGCTTGTCTGTAGTCTACCATGCAAACTTGAAGACCTGAGTTGGGATCCCTAGCACTCATGTGTTCTTCTCACTGGGTGAGAAGCATGAAAACAGGAGAATCACTGGCGGCTTATTGGCTAGCCACCCTGTTCAATCAATGAGCTTCTCTCTCTCTCTCTCTCTCTCTCTCTCTCTCTCTCTCTCTCTCTCTCTCTCCTCACACACACACACACACACACACACACACACACACAATGAGTCTGTACATATATATGGACAATGAATAAATGAAAAAGCAAAATATGTCTCACTATATACTTATAGTATATACATTTAACATACCATTCCTATTTTCTTTAATATTTACGATTATTTAAGAAAAAATGACCTCACCTGTTTTCTATGGAAAAGTTGTAATTAGCTTTGACATTTGATGAAGAACCAGCTTCAAGCCAGATGAGAGCTATTCCAGCACCAAGGAGGCAAAGGCAGGAGGAGTGCCAGGAGTTCAGGGCTGCCTGGTCTATACAGTGGATTCTAGACCAGCCTGGGCTATACTGTGAGATCTCGTATCAAAGCAAAACAAAACAGAAAATATAAATCAATCTTGGGGCAGCAGAGTCTGTCCCTAAGTGGAGCTGGGTATAGTTCTGTAGCTGAGGATCCTCTCTGAGAGACCCAGGCCTCCACCTGAAGGAAAGCCTGGTCCCTCAGCGGGGATGTGACCCACAGTGGCAAAGACTAGGTTGAAAGAGAGGTGTCTGGAGCAGAGCCCTTCAGCTTCGGTTGTCTTAGGTACCAGGTCTCCATCCCTGTGGCCACTTCCTGTAGTAGAAATTATTATTTAAGCAGCCAAATTTGTTGCTGTAAAATCTCCTACCCGAATGAGACCAGTAAAGGAAAACACAACTCAATAATTATGGTATAAATAGCACACCTAGATTGGGCAGGTTTACCGCTGCACTACTCTAATCCCCGGCTATGAGACCCCTTATAACTTGCGGTTATCCCAGGTTGCGTCCTTGTCCTCCGAGCTCTGGCTCTTCCAACTTCGGCTTCCTTCTACCGCTGGCTTCCTCCTGCTCTGCTTCCTCCTGCTTCTCCTTCCTTGTCTTCTTCTGCTTCTGCCTCTCTGTCTCTGCTTCTGCCTCCTTTTATATCGAATTCCTCTCACTCTCTCCTCCTCTAAGCATTTTTCTCTGCCTCCCCTTCTACTGCCCAATCTCTGGCTCTAACCTTTATTTTACAGGTTTTAATTGGACAGAAGGTTTACAAGACGTCACCTGTGTACAGATTCAATCATCCTCTGCAGCCCCTCCAGGAGGGTGGAACTAGGATCAAAATACAAGGCTGGAGCTATCCACAACATTGATTCAATCCTCCTCTGCAGCCCCTCCCAGGAGGGTGAAACTAGGATCAAAATACAAGGCTGAGGCTATCCACAACAACTTCCCAGTTCAGGCTTGACTGAGTCCTTAGTCCCTCAAAACCCTGCCCTGGCTCTGGGACATCCAGGGTGGTCCTAGTTTTTCCCAACCTGGGACACCAGTTTCCTGAGGCTTGAAGGAGTGTAGATCCTCCTTTCCCCCAGTAAGCCAGCCACACCCCTCCCAAGAAGTCTCTCCTTCTTCTGCTCACCATTCCCTCCCCAGGACACCCCTTCTGGATTCCAGCCCCAAGGCTGGCCTCAGAGCACCTCATTCATTTTCTTCCTGCTGTCAAGAGGTCCCTGCAGTCCCTAGATTGCTTCTGCCAGCTTGCGAATGCCCTGGCTTCTTCCAGTATCATCCACAGCCCTTGTGGTTTCCTTCAATGCAAAGAGAAGTCTGAGTTGGTTTCACAGGCCTTTGGAGTTAGGAGTTGCTGGACATGCATTCTTCTTTTGGCAGAGTGGCAGTGAGCTCTCACTGAGATCTAGGTGACCCGTGGCATCTGCTGCATACCAGAGTAGGGAAGAGAGAGCAGGACTGGGCATTGGTGACTTCCACAAGAAAAGTTGCTGAAAAGCATCCAAGGTGCTCAGTATTTCTTTTGTGCTGGGAAATCAAAATAACTTTCAGTACCATTGACCCTTTTCAAGCTCCCCTGTGAACATTTCTAAAGTTTTCTTCTTTCAAAGAAACTTGTATACCTCCGCTGCCAAAATACACTTATAATCAAGAAACTTTGGGTAACACTGTGGTTACATTTAATCAATTAACTTGGAAAAGAACCCAGACACCTGCTTACATGGGTGAACCCAAAATCCAGCTTTTCCTTCTCATGAAGTTTTCTTTCTGGTGTTGGTCCCAGTTACTGACTTAGGATTCCATGGTGTGAAGTTCTGAGTTCATACTGTTTTCTGCTAACCCCATGGACCATTCTGGAAGATCTTAAACTTGGAAAGGGCACCGGGTTTGCTTTATGGGGCAGAAGCCTGGAAAACTTTGAGACCAAAGAAGGTCTGGTTTGCCCACCCTGCTTTTTATCAGATGACCAGGGAAGAAGGACTCATGGAGGTGTGAGAGCCCACATTGTGATGTATTTGTGGAACACCAGTTTCAAATGCAATAGGTAGCTAAGAATGACCTTGAATTTCTGATCCTCCAGCTTGCTGGCTTGCAGAGCACTGCATGCGTGCCACACCCAGTTGAGGAAACCTCAGGGCTCCCAGCATGCTAAACAAGCATTCTACAGGCTGAGCCACATCCCCAGCCTATAAGGGCTCTCTAAATCCTATTCCTTCTTTTGCATTTTGTAGACAGCAATAATGTACTGCCTGCTTGGGAAGTTGCTGGAGTGAGAATGGCGCACTGTGTCTTTTCTTTTCCTGTTGGCACCTCCAGGTTTCAGAGAGTTCCCAAGCCATCAGAGCCCCTAGATGTTAGGGAGTGAAGGCTAGTGTGCGCTGAATGACTTCCTGAAGCTCTGACTTTCTGCTCATTTCTGCTCACAGTGGCGCTTGCTCCTGACGGGTCTTCAGGTTAATTGGCATTTAAGTTTTTGTTTTTTTTTTTTTTTTTTTTTTTAAATAAAAGAGTTTGTGTTTATTTTTTAAAGATACAAAACTCAACATTCCAGAAAATATCATCATTGATTCATGAATTCACTAGTTGATTCAATAATTACTTTGCACACCAGGTGCCACTTTAGGTATTCTAGTTGTAAGGAAAATAGGCTTTTTTTTTTTTTTAAACTTAAAATTTAAATATATCATAAAATGCCCTTGATTTAGTTTTTCCTTCTTTTTTTTTTTTTTTTTAACTGAACAACTGTTTTTTTTTTTTTTTTAGAAGAACATACTCCATATACAGGCTGCATGTTTTGGGATAGCCCCCACTCCAGAAGTTTGAGACCTACATGAAAACCAAGCTGCACATTTACAACATATGTGCAGGGAGGCCTAGGTCCAGCCCATGGAGGTAGATCTGTGTAGACTAGGTATGCTCCACAGTTGGTGATTCAGTCTCTGAGAGCTCCAAGGGTTCAGGTTCGTTTACTCTGTTGATCTTCCTGTGCAGTTCCTATCTCCTTAGGGCCCACAATCCTTCCACCTATTCTTCTATAAGAGTCCTCAAGCTCCATCCACTGTTTGGCTCTGGATGTCTGTATCTGTCTGATTCAGCTGCTGGTTAGAGCCTTTCAGAGGACAGCTTGCCCCTGTGTGTTCTCAGGCTGGAGGTTTAGATTCTGGGGGCTCTGGTTGAATCTTTTGATACTCATTCTAAAAAGGACAAAGCACCCTCACTTTGGTCTTCCTCCTTCTTCTTGAGTTTCATGAGGTTTATGCGTTGCATCTTAGGTATTGTGTGTTCTGGGGCTAATATCCGCTTATCAGTGAGTGCATACCATGTGTGTTCTTTTGTGATTGGGTCATCTCACTCAGGATGATATTTTCTAGCTCCATCCATTTGTCTAAGAATTTCATGAGCTCATTATTTTTAATAGCTGAGTAGTACTCCATTGTGTAAATGTACCACATTTTCTGTATCCATTCTTCTGTTGAAGGACATCTGGGTTCTTTCCAGCTTCTGGCTATTATGGCATTTAAGTTTTGTGTTATGGTTTGAATCAGTAATGTTCTCAAGAAGGCTTGGCTGTCAATAATGGAGGTTTGGGAGGGAAGCAATTGGATCCTAACTGATGGATTCATGGTTGACTCTGAGGAGATGGTGGAGATTAGAGGAGATGGGACCTGATTAGAGGGAGGAAGAGGGGTTCTGGGATGTGCCTCAGAAGGGAGCATCTTGTCCCTAGCCTCTTCCTCTCTTTCCTTTGCCACAGGCTGCTGTGCTCTGCTCTCTACTTCAGAGGGCCGATCAAGGACTGAATTCTGAAACTATGAGAGAAAATTCCGTCTTTTATCCGTTGAATTGCTTTTCTCAAGCATTTTTGTGGGGGAGGGGAGTCACAGGAACAAAAAAGGTGATAAATATATAGAGATTAAATTGGCTAATCCCACAGAGCTCCACAAGAGTCAGCAGTTTTGTTCGTACATATGTATGAAGTGTATTCATATATTTGCGTCTATTTGTGTTTGCTCGTGTGTGTGTGTGTGTGTGTGTGTGTGTGTGTGTGTTAGGCTGGGGACTGACTCTGGATCGCCTCCATCACTCTCCACCTCATATGTGGATCTCAGGCAAGGCTTCTTCTTAGTATCCAGTGCTTGCTGGTTTGGCTAGTCTAGCCAGCCAACTTCCTGAGGATCTGATGTTCCCACCTCCCAGTGTGCTGAGGACCACAGGATCTGATGTTCCCACCTCCCAGTGTGCTGAGGACCACAGGAGGCCTGCCACGCTCAACTTTTACAGGGTTCTAGGGATCCAAACTCAGATCCTCACCCAAGTTGTGTGGTAAATACCTTGCTTGCTAGTCATTGCCTCAAGATTTTATGTTTTGAGAGGAAGAAAATAGGTCATAGATAGTCTAAACAGAGAAAGCAGCTTTTTAGTGAGCCATTTGTAAGAGCATAGTTGCCTTGGCTGCTCTTGGGCGTCGTTAGTTTAGTTTCTGCACAACTGTGAGGCTGAGTTTACAGCAGACACCAAGCTATTGGGAACTTTTACTAAAAATATAAGGTATTTGTGGCATATTGACTTTTATGAGAAAGGGAGGTGGCCCCCCAGTGTCAGGAGGTTAGTCAGACACCCTGCTGTGGCGATTCAGGCAGTCTCTGCCTCCCCCCCCCCCCCCCCCACGCAGGGTGATTCTGCTGCCTAGCGAATGATGGGCTTCTCTGCAGCGTCTTGAATTTCAGTGTTTCCTTCACAGCGACACTCAGGTATACTTTCCCTGGATCTATGGTGAAGGTGAGACACAATATTCCTAATCAGTAAGAAAACTGGCTCAAAGTGGCTGTGCATTTACCATTCCATTACTACTTAAGTATGTCAGGTCTCTGGTGGACAGACAGCAAGCCTGAGTAGTTTTGTGATAGAAAACATTCTTTGCTTTTTTTTTTTTTTTTTTTTTCTTCAGTGTTAGGAAGCGAATGCAAGGGCTTATTCATGTACTCCTTGGTGGTTAGTTATTTGGTGTGGAAAATACATTCCCTACTTATGCTCTTTCTGAGGTCTAATTTTATGTGCGTTACCAAATTTTATAATTGTAAGATTATGTTTTGCTATTTAAAAGACCTATAAATTGCTTAGAACAAAACAAAAACAAGGGTTGGAGAGGAGGCTTACAGGTTAAGAGCATTTGCTGGTCTTGTGGAGGATCTGAGTTTGGTTCTCAGCACTCACAGGGTAGCTAACAACCTTCTGTAACCCCAGATCTAGGGTATCTGGAACCTTCTTTTACCCCTATGGACACCAGGTATCCATGAGTGTGCATTGAGGCAAATGCTAGCACACATGATAAATCTTAGAAAGAAAAAAAAAAAAGAGAGTAGAGGCAAGAGAAGCAGAGCAAACCCAAGTTCAGATGCGCTTACTTTTTTTTTTTTTTTTTTGGTTTTTTCGAGACAGGGTTTCTCTGTGTAGTCCGGGCTGTCCTGGAACTCGCTCGGTAGACCAGGCTGGCCTCGAACTCAGAAATCCGCCTGCCTCTGCCTCCCAAGTGCTGGGATTAAAGGCGTGTGCCACCACCGCCCGGCCAGATGCGCTTACTTGTGGCTTGAATCTCCCATGATATTTGCCCAGACTTCAGCTACATCTTTAAAATATTTTGATTTATTGAGAATTTCATACATGTATTGTGCTGGATGCTTTTTTTTTTTTTTTAAGTAGAAAAAGTAGGCCTTTATTCTCGTAGTATATCCAACAAAGGAAAACTTTGAAAACTTGACTGAATTATCTCTTATTTTTTGCTTCAAGGTTTGGAAGAATGATGTTTTACTCTAATAAAATTAAGTTTTTCTATTTAAATAACCAAAAGAGTTTTCAATTGGTAAAGAAAAGGACAGTTTCTTTTCTTTCTTTCTTTTTTTAAGACAATAGATGTCTTTATTAGCTGGTTGGTGACTACATTGGGTATTCAGGATTCCAGTGTGTCCTGGATGCTTTTAGGACAACTTGACCCAAGCTTAAGTTATCTGAGAGAAGGGAACCACAATTTAAAAAAAAAAAAAGTTTCCATAAGATTGGGCTATAGGCAAGCCTGTAGGGCATTTTCTTGATTAGTATTTGATCAGGGAGGGCTCAGTCCATTGTGGGTGGGGCCACCTCTGGGCGTGGTCTTGGTTTCTATAAGAAACAAGGCTGAGCAAGGCATGATGAGCAAGCCAGTAAACAGCACCCTTCCCTGGCCTCTGAATAAGCTCCTGCCCACTACAATGTGGAAGTGTAAGCCAAAGAAACCTTTTTCTCCCCAACATGCTTTTGGTCATGGTGTTTCATGCTAGCAAAACCCTAAGACATGCACCTAATGGATTTTGATCATATTCATCTCCATTTTCTCTCCAACTCTCTCCAGCCCTCCTCACCGTGTTTCCTTCCTAGCTCCGTGTTCTCTGTTTTGTTCTGCTTTATATATATATGTAATCCATTGAGTCCTATTAGTGCATGGGTGTGGGATCATCCATGGGAGCATGGTCACCCTACAAGGGACCAGACTCTAAAGAAAGCTGACTCTTGGTCTCCTCTCTGTCAGTAATTCCTCGGCTAGGGGCGGGGTCTCACATGCTGCAATATTGACTGTCTTGACTTTGTACAGGCGTCCAAAGTTGCTGCGAGTTTATGCTTGCACCAGTTGTCCACTTTCACGCCAGTCCCCCTCCATCTGCCTCTTTCTACAGAGAAACATGCTTCTTGCATAATCACTGTAGAATGAGTGATGTATGTATGCACAGAGACTGTAAACAGTAGCATAAATAACCATTGACTGAGATTTAAATTGACTCATTCTTTTTCCTGTGGTGGTTTGAAGTAGTATAGATCTTGAGTGTTGGACACACCTATTTCAGGAATTTCCCTCTCCTTTCTGTTTTGTAGATTGTAGGTTTCTTCACTGTTTTCTGCTCACATTTGCTTAATGAAGGCTTCCAGTGATTGTACTTACAAATTACTATCCCATTCTAGAATGTTAAACATTATTTTTAAATTCTTTGCCCCCCTTTTTTAGACCTTCTCACCCCATCCTCAGGTTTGGAATTAGGTCCTAGCACATGCTGGGCAAGGAAATCAACAGCCTTTAGGTTTCTTTTAGACAGAAGCATATAGTTAGCTCAGGCTGTCCTTGAACTCTTATGTAGCCCAAGCTGATCAACTTACTGATCCCTTCCTCCATAGTCATTGTGCTGAGATTACAGGTATGAGCCAACAAGCAAGCCCACTGGGCTATTCCTAATAGTTGTGTGCAAAAACATTCTATCTAATCAGGGTCATTAGTATTGCTATTTTTTCTTTGGTACCATACTCCCTCTGTTTGGTACTATAGCCATCTTTTCCTTTGGTTTCCAAGGTATTCTTGGCAGGGAAAGAGAGATTAAAGAAGCATAAATAGCTTTGGATTACCTTGGCTTCCTAGAAGTGCCAAATATCACTTTCATGGTTCATTAGCCTGAACTAGTCACATGGGACCAATACACTCATCAAGGAGGCTGACAAGCTTAGGGGAGCATAGGGGAACATTTTATTGAGCGCCACTTGTCTGTAGAACACAGAGTAAGGAAGTAACCTGTTCTTTTCGCGTTGTCTCAGCATCCCTTTACTGTGACTATAATCTAAGAGTTAAAGTTTAGACAATAAAGTAACATTCATCTTCCCCAAGCCCTTGCAAATGTGAGGGCTGTCATATTGACTCCATCTGTTTATTTTTTATAACAGCTCGAATGGAGCTCTAATTTACATAACATAAACTTTCCCTTTTGAAGGGAAGATTGAGTGGATTTTAGTAAATTCACAGAGTTGTGGAACCATTACTAATATGTAATATTAGATCATTTTTATGGCCTCAAAATGCCCATACATATAAAATATGCTTAAGTATTTTCAGAAAGTGCCAGACCATTTTCCAGAGAGTTTTGTAGTTGAGGGGGCTGTTCTAATAGATAGCTGTTATGTCTAGTTGGTTTGTAGTGCTAAAGTCTTCCATTTCCTTATGATCTGCTAGTGCGAGTAGGCACTGAGTAGTTATTATTGCTGGGTCTTCTGTTTAGTTTGGTCAGCTGTTCCTTCATGTATTTGATGTTTCATGTCTGTATTGTTGTAGTTTCCTAAGAATGTGCTCCTTTCACTATAAGAAACCCCTCTTTCTCTGTTACTTTTCGTTCAGTGCTGGGGGTCAAACCAGAGCCTTGCACATGCTAGACAATCGCTCTATCACGGGGCTTCACCTTATTCCCTTTTCTTAATGTAAAATATTTTGTCTAACATCTATACCACTAATTTTATGCTCTGGTCACTGAACTATCATATTTTCTTCTAACATTTTATCTTTAAACCTGCGTGTGTCTTTGAACTTAGTGTCTGTTTCTTTACTAAAGTGTATTATGTTTAAATCAATGCCTCTTTTAGATCCTAATAAAATTTATGAGGTAGAACTTTGATTTTTTTTCCTAGTAGGCTACCCCATACAAATTGAAAAAAAAAAACCAAACCAATCTTCATTGATTTGAAACATCAGTTTTATGGTATTTATCTGGGTCATTTTAGATGGCTTATTCTATTATAACTTAATTAAATAGTTTAGTTATCAGTAGCCATATAGATTTTTCAGTTTGTTTATTTCATCAATATTGTCTTCCTTCCCCAGAATGATCATTTTTATTGAAAATGGGTTTTTTTCATATGATATATTCTGATTACAGTTTTCCTTCCTCTACCCTTCCTAGTTTCTCCCCACCTACCCTACTATCTGGATCTACCTGCTTTCTGTCTTTCATTAGAATGGAGACAAGAATCAAGGGGATAATAACAAAAATATAATAAGATAAAATAAAAACAAACACATTGGGAGAGGGCAAAACAATGAACAGAAGGAAAATACCCCTCCTCCACTCCCAAAGGCACAGTAAACATTCAAGAATTGCATAAAAACACAAAACTTGACAGCATTATATATATATAGACACATAGACACACACACACACACACACACAGACACACAGACACACACAGACACAGACACACACACACACACACATTTTCCAGGATTCTCTGAGTCCTAAGGGGAGGAATTTGATGGAGATGTTCTATTTAGGGCTGAGTGTTCAAGGCCTCCCATTCTCTGCACATTTTCTGACTGTGGGTCTCTGCATTTCTTCCCATCTGCTTCCAGGAGGAAGCTTCTCTGATGGCTGAGCAAGATGCCGCTCTATGAGCATAGCAGAAGGCCATTAGAAATCATTTTATTCCTGTGTTTCTTGGTAGAATAGTAGTATTTCGTTTTCCCTTAGGTCCCTGAGCTATCTAGTTTCAGATTCTTGGTCACCTAAGCAGTGTTGGCACCAGCTCAACTTCTTTGTGTCTAGTGTGTTGTATTGGTGTTATTTTCAGCAATGGGCCTTGTTGTCAGCTTATCGAGAGCAATCTCTAGCCTTTGCAATAGCCTGGGTTGTTTAGAGGTTCTTTTGGGACCCCCTTTGACCAATTAGGTGTAGTCCATTCCTGGTACTGAAGCTTCATTTGGTAACGAGAGATGTCCAGTTGGGGCTCTGTCTCCCCTGTTATTGGTGATTTCATTTAGATAGCCTTCATATATGTATCTATTTCAGGAAACTTCTACTGTATTAGATTTCCACATGATCCTTGGAATAGCCCTTAATTTTAGACTACGCTCCCCTTCCTCATTCCCTCCCTCCCTGTTTGATCCTGCTCCAGTACTCTCCATCATTCATAACTAATTTTATTTGCCTTCTCTAGGGATATTTGTCCCTTCCTCTAGTCCCTTCTTCTATACCTAACCTCTGTGGTTCTACAGAGCATGGCTTGATTATCTTTGACTTACCAGCTAACACACTCATATAAGCAAATATATACCATATTTGTATTTCTGGGTTCAGGGTTACCTCCCTCAGGATGATTTTTTCTAGTTCCATCAATTTATCTGTGCATTTCATTATTTCATTTCTGTTAATAGTTGAATAATATTCCATTGTGTAAACATACCACATTTTCTTTATCCATTCATCCATGATGGACTTCTAAGTTGTTTCAATTTCTGGCTATGATGAATAGAATATCAGTGAACATGATTGATCCAGTTCTCTGTGTAAGATAAAGCATCCTTTGACTATATGCCCAAAGTAGTATAGCTGGATCTTGAGGAGTCTCATCTTCTTGAGAAACCACCATACTTATTTCCATAGTGGCTGTACATGTTTGCACTTCCACAAGCAATGCCTGGGTGTTCCTCTTACTCCATATCGTGGCCAGCATAAGCTGTCATTTATTTTATTAATCTTGGTCATTCTGAATTATGTTTGGTTGGGTGTAAGATGAAATCTCAAAGTTGTTTTGATTTCATTTCCTGATGGCTAAAGATGTTAAACATTTCTTTGAGTGTTTATCAGTCATTTGAGTTTCTTCTTTTGAAAATTCTATTGAGAGCTATACCCCATTTTAAAAATTGGATTATTTTGCTTCTTGATATTTAATTTTGAGGTTTTTTTAAAAATATATTTTGGATATGAGTCTCTATCGTATGTATATTGATGAAAATATTTTCACATTCTATGGCCCACCATCTTTGTCTAAATGATGATGACCTTTGCCCTGAAGAAGTTTTCAGTTTCACAAGGTACCCTATCTTTTTTTTTTTTGTTTTTTTGTTTGTTTTTTGAGACAGGGTTTCTCTGTTAGCCCTGGCTGTCCTGGAACTCACTTGTAGACCAGGCTGGCCTCGAACTCAGAAATCCGCCTGCCTCTGTCTCCCAAGTGCTGGGATGGATTAAAGGCGTGTGCCATCACTGCCCGCTGAAGGTACCCTATCTTATGGTTGATCTTACTACCTGTGCTAACAGTGTTCTGTTCAGAAAGTCTTTTCCTGTGCCAATGGGTTCAAAGCTATTCTCCATGTCCTCTTCTACCAGAATAAGTGTATCTGATCTTACATTGAGGCCGTTGATTCATTGCAGTTGAGTTTTGTGCAGGGTGACAAGTATGGATCTATTTTCATTTCTTTACATACAGTCATACGATTCACCAACAGTATTTGTTGAAGATGTCTTTTTTCCCCCAGTATATATATAATGAAGTGTCCATAGGTGTGTGGACTTACTTATGGTTCTCCAGTTTGATTGCATTAATCAATGTATGTTGAATTAATTATTTAAAATGGCAGCTGGTCAAGTCGACTATCAAAGCTGCAGTGTCTCTGCCTAGCTCAGTCGCCATGTTCTGTGGCCAAAGGCCATGTGCGTACCGGAGCTAGAAACGTCCAGCAAGAAACACCAGCCCTGCCACCCACAAGATGCCAGTGTGGGAGATGGCTCTGCCAATCTTCCACGCTGTCTCCACAAGGCTGGGCATTGACCCAGACCATCCTGCCATCCACAAGAGCCTGGAACGGTTGGTAAATGAGACTCTAATGCTTAAATATTAATCAAAGGCTTTATATGTTTGGTAATGCTCAATAACAATATGCCCATACAATTAGAGTTGTATCCCAATTAGCTAACCTAAATATAAGTTGTTATAGTTACTTACATATACTATCATATCATTTACAAATAAAGATACTATGAAGTCTTCCTTTCTAATTTACATCCCAATGATCTTCTTCAGTTGTCTTATTGAGCTACTAGTTAAGGCTTCAAGTACTATATTGAATAGATAAGGAAAATGTGTATTACCTTGACTTGTTCTTGATTTTACCAGAATTTCTTGGAGTTTCTCCCCATCTCTAAAGGACTTTTATCCTGAATGAGTATTGGATTTTTGTCAAAGCTTTTTCTGCATCTAATGAGACAACCATGTCTTTTTTTCTTTCAGTTCATTTATATTGAGGATTACAGTTGTTGGTTAATGTATTTGAACCACTCCTTCATCTCTGGGATGAAGCTTACTTGATCATGGTGGATGAGGTTTTTGATATGTTCTTGTGTTCAGTTGACAAACTATTGTGAATTTTTACATTTAAGTTTGTTAAAGAAATTGCTCTGTAATTCTCTTCGTTTGTCGGGTCTTTATGTAGTTTAGGTGTCAGAGTCATAGGGGTCTCAACATGAATGAAATAATGTTTTTTTCTGTTTCTATTTTGTGGAAAAATTTGAGGAGTATTGACATTGATTCTTCTTTAAAAATCTGGTAGAATTCTGAGTTAAATCATCCGGCCCTGAGTTATTGTTTGGGGGAGGGCACTTTTAATGGCTGCTTCTATTTCACTAGGAATTATAGGTCTATTAAAATGATCCAATCTTGATTTTTACTTTGATAAGGGGTGTATATATATTGAGAAAATTAGACATTTCTTTAGATCTTCCACTTTGGTGAATTACAAGTTTTTAATGTGTCCTCATGAGTTTCAAGATTTTCTCCGTGTCTTCTTACATCACCCTTTTCATCCCTACTTTTGTTAATTTGCATCCTACCTCTTCTGTTAACTTGGCTAAAGATTTGTCAATCTTAGTGATTTTCTCAAAGCACCAACTCTTTGTTTCATAGATTCTTTGGATGGTTTCTGTTTATTTGTTTCTACTTTATTGATTTCAGTCCTGAGTTTGGTTATTTCCTGCCATCAACTTCTTGTGGGTGTGATTTCTCCCTTTTATTTTAGAGCTTTCAAGTATGTTGTTAAGTTACTAGTATGAGATATGCCCCTTCCTTTTTTCAATGTAAGACACTTAGTGCTATGAATTTGCCTTTTAGAACTACTTTAATTTTCATCACATATGTGTATTCATTTTCATTAAGTTCTAAATTACTTCTAAATTAAATTGTTAAATTTGTCTTGACTGTTTTTCATTTAGTAGTGAGTTAGTTATTCGGTTTCCATGAGTTTGTAAGCTTTCTGCTGTTTCTGTGCTGATACGCAGCTTTAATCCGTAGTGGTCAGAGAGAATGCAGGGTATTATTTCAACTCTATTCTATCTGTTGAGATTTTGTGTCCCACTATGTGGTCAGTTTTGGAGAAAGTTCTATGAATTGCCAAAAAAAGAAAGATATATTCTTTTGTGTTTGAGTGAAATGTTCTATAAATATGTTAGGTTCATTTGGTTTATGTGACATTTAGCTCCAGCATTTCTCTGTTTAGTTTTTCTTTGCCTATTGGCAAGAGTTAAGTATTGAATTCACCTGCTCTCTGTGAGGGTCAACATATGATTTAAGCTGTAGTAGTGTCTATACTTGATGTTAAAGTATATTTCTTAGATGCAGCAGAAGGATAGATTCTGTTTTCACATCCATTCTGTCCACCTGGGTCTTTTAATTGGAGTATTGAGACTATTGATATTGAGAGTTATCAATGAGTGTTTGTTGATTCCTGTTATTTTGTTCTTGTAATGTGTCATCTTTTTTCCCCTCTTCTTTTGATTTTTCTGTCCTGGGATTATTAATTTCTTGTGTTTTCTTGTGTATGGCTAATCTCTCCAGGTTAAAGTTTTCCTTCTAGCACCTTCTGTAGGGATAGATCTGTAGATACATATTGCTTAAATTTGGTTTATTGTGAAACATCTTTCTCCATCTATGGTGATGAAAGTTTTGCTAGGTATAGTATACTAGTCTGACATCTGCAGTCTCTTTAAAGTTTGTAGAACATCTGTCCAGGCCCTTCAGGCTTTTAGAGTCTCTATTGACAAGTCAGGTGCTATTCTAATAGGTGACTTGGTATTTTTCTCTTGAACCTTCTATATGTTTAGTGTTTTAATTATTTTGTGCAAGGGGACTTTCTTTCCTGGTCCTATCTGTTTGATGTCTGTATACTGCTTATACTTTGATCACCATTTCCTTCTTTAGACTAGGTACATTTTCTTCTATGATTTTGTTGAAAATATTTTCTGTGCTTTTGACCTTATTTTCTTCTCCTTCCTCTATTCCTATTATTTGCTCTTTTCATAATGTCCCAGATTTCCTGGACGTTTTGTGTCTAGAATTTTTTAGATTTAATGTTTTCTTTGAGCAAAGTGTCCATTTCTTCTGTCTTGCCTTTAATACCTGAGATTATCTCTTTAATCTCTTGTATTCTATTGGTGAGACTTGGCTCTGAGGTTTTGTTTAAGTTCCTAAAATTTTCATTTCCATATCCTCTTAGTTTTTTTTTTTTTTAATTGATTCTGTTTCCATTTTCAGGTCTTAGACTTTTTTATTTTTCCTATTTAAAGATCTCTATAAAGTTTATAATGGCTATTTTAAGGCCTCTGTCTTGGTGCTTCAGCTATATTACATTTCTCAGAGCCTACTGCAATAGAATTGCTGGAATCCATGGGGTATTTGTTGTTTTTTGCTGTTATTGAATGTTTATACTGGTTTCTAGGCATCTGGTTTGGGATGACTGTAATTCTAGATGCTGATATCTGGAAGAATCTTCAAAGATATACCCTAATGAACTGGCAAAGTAATGTTTCACTGACTTTTGTAAGACATTTAAAAGCACTTGTGAGAAGTTCTGATGTGTATTCAGGTTGGACAAAAGTACGGGGACCTGACTGGTATCAGATGTGGTAGGCAGGGCAGTCTCATGGACTAAGTCCTTCAATTTGTAGAGCGACAAGATGACTCTGGGTAGATGGTGTCAGAACTGAATGGAATCATAGAGCACCTAGGGATGAAGAATTTGTTGCCATGGAAAAACCTCCCACACAATCAGTGTCAGGAGTGTTCTGTGGGTAAAGGAAAACAGAGCTGATTTTCCTTATTTTGTTTCATACTCCTCTTTCACAATCCCAGTTTTTTCTTTGATATTATTTGGAATAACTGTTTTAATGTTTGAAAGACCTTAGAAGCCAGCTAGGAATCCTATTTAACTTTTGAGACGAATTATATACAGGCACACCCCTGGGTGGTCCAAATCCAATGGTGAACCAATCAAAACTGCTCACTGCTCCCATAAGAATGTGTGTTGTGGTGCATATATAAACAGATCTTCTTCTTATTCCCAACTCGGCAATTATCTCAATGCCTTCTGAGATGTTTGATATGTCCTTCCTTAAGATATGTCTTGGTTTATGTTTTCCACAAACCACAGCCAGAGACAAGGCGTTGAATGGCAGTTAGTTTATTTGGAGAGGGAATGGGATGGCAAGGGAGTGGGAAAGTGGAAGGTGAGGAAGCCAATAACAATGTGTTAATGATGAGGTTTCAGCAGGGGGACAAATGGAACTCCTTCATGCTTGGCACCTTAGTAAACATTCTACAGAAACTGTCTGTGAAACAGCCCGCTGAGCAACAAGGAAAGTGAGACGTTCCTGTTCTGTCCCTGCTTTGTTGAGGATTATTTCTAGGAATTTCAATTCCCTGACACTTCTGGTCTGCTCTTCTTGGGACCACTTGTGCTCCTACAAGTGGAGAGCCTACTCAGGTAGAGGAGCATGGGTGTGCAAGACAAAGTCCAGCATGGCAGGAGCTGCCTGGTGATGATGCTGGGCTGTGCCGAGCGAGGGCAGCTAACTAAGGATTTGATACGTCAGACACCACCCATCTGGAACAGGAAGCTCATTTATCCAGAGTAGCAACAGAGGAGAAAATGGGGGAAAGTCAGTAGTATTTGATCACAATCCATTCTGAATTATGAATGAATCAAGTGACAAAAAATAATGATGCCTTTTCCCCTTCCTTCCTTCCTTCCTTCCTTCCTTCCTTCCTTCCTTCCTTCCTTTCTTTCCTTCCTTCCTTTTTTTAATTTTTCTTTTGTATGTTGGTCATTTACTCTAAGGTGATTAAAATGTGATTTACTTTTTTTAAAGAAAAGATTTCCCAAAGTTGCAACGTTTAATTTTTACTCATTTTAATACTTTTGAAAGTGAAAATCGTAGCACTAACAGTGAAAAGTAGTTTTGATGATGACATGAGAGGAGGACAGAGTGAGAAAAGAGCAGGGGACAGTGACGCATTGTTGTAACCCCGCCCTTCAGAGGCTAACGCATCACCACAGAGGCTAAGGTATCAGCTTGGGATACACAGCTATGTATGATCTTAAAATGATGAAAGGGAGGAAGGGAAGAAGGGAGGGAGGGAGGGAGGAAGGAAGGAAGGAAGGAAGGAAGGAAGGAAGGAAGGAAGGAAGGGAGAAACAAAGAAGCAAAGAACAGAAATAAGAAAGGACATAGAAAGGCTGCTTATCTCCTCTCTGAACCAGGGAGTCTTTGTATGGAGAATATCCAAGTCATTTAATTCTGGTTTCCCCAGAGAAGCTATTGAGGCCCTGGGAAGCTGGAGGCTCCAGGTGTGTGCCTCTGGAAAGGCCAATCAGCACCTGATGTGTCCCTCGGTACCTCCACTGGAATTGATATTTTTACTTCCATGCTTTTTCTTGTTAGTAACAAACTATTGTTAGAAAGGCACATTTATTTTTAATGTGGGTTGATACATCTTTTTTTTTTTTTTTTATGTGTCTAGAGAAGGTGAGTACTTTGTGTGTGTGTGAATCATGTATAAGCAAAATACTCTGTGGGACAAAGAATTTATTCTGGTCAAGCAAGGCATGAAGGGAAGACAGAACTGGTGGGAAAGTTTGTGACTCCTCAGAAAGCAAAACTCAGCATGATACCCAAATGTCCCTCCCTATCTCTACCTTCATTTTATTTCTGACCTCTCCAACGGTTACGTCTAACACAAACACACACACACACACACACACACACACACACACACACCACACTTCTTTTGTGACGTGAACCATTATAAACTTACAGTTATGTTTTTAGTTGATACACAAACACCAGTTCTTTGGGCTTCAATAGAGATTTCTCTCCAACCTACTATGAGCAGGGAGGCCCTTCTCCATTCAGAGGTGAAGCATACACATGCAGTGCTAGCAGCTTTGTAAGCTCATCCAACACTCTCATTTTCCTAAGCAAACTGGAAAATGGAGAAGTGAAGTGACTAAAACTATACCACTGTTCTTGGAGTTTCTTACGTCAGAGCCGTTCAGTGCTGTTCAACCTACAGCTAACATCTCAGTCCAAAATTATTAAGGACAATCGTTAAGGACATCTGGGCCAATTGCAACAGGACGTTTTGAGTCTTGGTTTGGTTGAAACCCAAGTCAGAATTAATGAAAGGAGCCAAATAGTCCCAATTTGTAATGTGGGACTCTGGATATCCTGGGCTAGAGTTGCTGATGAGTGGCAGGTGCCACTGTGCAAAGGGGGACAGAGATCCCCACTAAACTTCAGCCAATGGAGAAGGATGCTAAGGGAGCCCCTGAGGGTGTTTGAGCTGCCATCTTTGTATTAGAATAAAACAAAGCAAAACAAAAGAATGCTTAACAGTTTGTAGAAAGGAGCTGACAGAGTTGCCCTCTGGAATAAGCTTTCCTGAGGTGGGGGCAGCTGGGTCTGTGATATAACGATTTGGAACATAGAGGTCATAATAGATTTGATGTGATACAACCTAATAATAGGGAGAGGTGAGGCCATGTGCCAGAGGCTAGAACAAAGGGAAAGGAAAGCAAGAGAGAGAAATCAGGCTGCTCTTGGAGATAGATGCATGCCCACCACCAGCAGGCATAAGGATGCAAAGGATCAGCAGCCTTTCTAAATACTAGTAACAAACAAGCTAAGAAAGAAATCGGGAAAACACTCCTATTCACAGTATCATTAATGGAAATAGAAATAAACCTAACCAAGGTGGTGGAAGACCTCTACTACACCAGACTGTCGTTTCTTATCTGCTTTGGGGAAATCGTAAACAAAGACAGTAGGTTCCTAGCAGAGAATCATGAGAGCCAAGATGGCAAACTTCCACATCACAAGGCTCCTTTACAGGATGACTTCTGTGCCACTTTAGTAAAACCATTCCCATCCTTAAACTGTTTTGTCACCACCCCTGTTCCCGTCAACCACAGAAGAGCCGGGGTGGGGAGGGATGGAGAAAGCGAAGCTAATAGGTAGAACTGACCATGCGCCACACTCCTGCCCCCTCCGTCAAGGTTTGAGGCTCAGGAAGACTAACTGCATTTAGTTCTAGACCACATTGCTCATATTGGTCAGCCCATTCCACTGGGCCTGAATTTCCTCTAGAGGCAGAACTTGTTCACTGTGTAGCATCAGGGTATAGCAATTCTCCTGTCAACAGCCTCTGCTGATGGCTATGGTGACAGAAAGAAGGGAAATTAAGGAGACATGGGGAGGAAAAGGAGAGCTCTCACCAGCTGAAAGTCAAGAATTTCAGCACAATTAGCAACATTTCCTCTGAAGGTTTTTAAGTGTGGAAAATATTCTTATCTAGAGATCTTTTCAAGTTGATAATGTTAAAATAACGATAAACCATGATAAAGCCCAAGTGTATATGGTATTTACTCCTTTTTCTAATATTTTTGAGGAATCTCACAGGACTTTTGTTTACAATAAAAACACCATTTCCCATGAACCCAGTGAGGTAGGACATCCTTATCAGCTACAATCCTATCCAATATTCCTCAGGTAGGACCCCATGATCCCATTTAAATCTTATAACCCTTTGAAGATAGGAACTGAGAATCCACCAAAATCATGTGTCTGTGTAAACACACCAAAAGGCACCTCTCTCTTAGACGCTCACATCCACACTCTTAACTCCTACACTTAAATTTATGTTAAAAATCTCTTTTAAGAAATTCCAGTGTTGCTTCATACTGGCTCCTTCTGAAATTCTTTCCTATGAAGTTAGGAATCCTGAGATCATCTGAGGAAAATAACTCCTCAGGCAGCAGCATAGAGCCGTGACTCCAGTCCTACAGCTACGGAGTTTGTACTATCTGAGAAAGAAAGCTGTTCATTGTTCTACATGTCCATGATACCACAAGGAAAAGAAGCCAACATCAGAGATTGTCTGGAAGGATAAGGCAACTAACCTAAGGAAATGCTAGTCACTGACAGTCGGGCCTTCTCTCTCTTACACCATACATTGCAAGCTTCCTGAGGTCAGTGAAGACCACATGTTCTTGGCAGAGTACCAGGGACAGAGTAAATGCTCAGCAGGTCATCGCATCAGAGGAGTGAAAAGTGTGGAAAGCAGCTGTCTTGATTCCATTCCTCTGGATTTCCAGTGCTTTGAAAGTGAAATTGGTAACTGTGACCACCTGCAACCTGTTGGCCCAAGGGTTTGTCTGAAGCACCATCTGTGTCTGTGTGGAAGCTCAGACAATAATGTCCCCCAAACGACCCATCAGTCATGATGTCTTGGATTTGGGTTAAATACCTGCCTTCCTTGTTCCATAGGCAGAATATCTAGAAATACATGTTCTATCCTGACTACCAGAAGTCTGCCCTAAGCTCCAGGGACCAGAGGTAGTAACTTTTGATACCAGCCCTAGTGTTACCTTCTTGCCTGTTTTTCTTGAGATCCCTACCAGATAAACTGTTTACACTGAAATCCCTGGTTACCTTGTTGGCAGAACCTAAATCAAGAGAAATGGATTAGGTTTGAAATGTTCGTGACTCTCAGAAGTGGGGCCTGTCTTTCTCACCACTGCTTGCTTGAGATCTTTGTGTGAGCTACTTGGCCTCACTCTCATTTACCCTGGGCCAGTACACAGGTCAAGTTTCAGCTCCTTTTATGCTGGCTGTGGTGGCGTCTACTTTGGTAGGCCGACTCTCAGGAGCCAGGTCCAAGCAGTCCCATGATTGATGTAGCAAAGTGAATCTTTTGTTTTCTGGATACTAAGATGACTTTAGCTTGCTCTGTGGTCATCATCCTTGTCTGGTTTGCCTGCTGGTAGGAAGATTGTAACTGAATGCTGTTACATTTCTCTTGGATTCCATTGAGAATCTCTCTGTGCACTTTCTTGTGGGTCTGTGTGCTCTCTGGCTAAATAATGTAGAGACTAGTACAGAATACTATTTTGCCATAATGAGAACATGTCAGCGGTTTCCTAGAGGAGGCTTTGTTCATCCCTTTGTTTGTCATCTTTTTGTTATTTTCTCTCTCTCTCTCTCTCTCTCTCTCTCTCTCTCTCTCTCTCTCTCTCTTTTTTATGAGCTGAGGACTGAACCCAGGGCTTTGTGCTTACTAGGCAAGTGTCTCTACCATGAGCTAAATCCCCAATCCCCCTTTTGTCATCTTGAGTTGCCCTCAGTCGTGGCACCTGAGAAGAGGCCCAGAAATGAATATTTCGATGACATGTGAATGTGATTTTTTTTAAAAATTTTTTTGTATTTGCCATTCTTTTAATTCTAATTTTTTTTTTTTTTAATATCTTTTTTTTTTTTTGAACAGGGTTTCTCTGTGTAGCCGTCTGTCCTTGAACTCACTCTGTAACCAGACTGGCCTCGAACTCAGAAATCCGCCTCCTCTGCCTCCCAAGTACTGGATTAAAGGCGTGCACCACCACTGCCGCTAATGTGATGGTTTTAAAGCCTCTTTCCAAGTTCTTCTAGGTTCTCTTACTACTGTTTGGTACATCACTGAAACCAACAACAGCAAATTCTTCTGAGACTGTGTTGGATTATAAAATACCAAAATGGATCTTTTATATTGGCAGTCAGCATTTTGGCTGGACAGTCACAGGGCACAGAAGTCATGCTGAACATCGACTTAGTTAGTCCTTCACCCCATTCCAAATCATTTGAGGCTTTGTGTTTGCTCTTGTGTTTTCAAATAAGCTCTCCTTATGTTGTTCATAAAGAGGGCCTTGAACTCAATGTTCATACCAGATTGACAACTTCAGTGCCTCAGTTTCCCAAGTGCTATGATAACAGTACATACCAGTATGTACCAGTATGCCTGGCTTCTACACCATGAGTTTATATTCAAAGCTATCCACTTATGTATTTTATTTTTAAAATTACCCTTAGTGTGTGTGTGTGTGTGTGTGTGTGTGTGTGTGTGTGTTGTGTTGCCTGCTTATATATCTTTGCACCATGTGCATGTTGTACCCATCGAAGCCAACACAGGACATCAGATATCCTGGGAGTGGATAGCCTAGCCTTCAACACAGCCCAAGGGCCTGTTGCCTTTCCTTATCCACTAATTCCCTCTGCTTGGTCTTAGGCCCCTGACTTGCCTGGTGGGAACCAAGAAACTAGACCATGACTTGCAGTGAAGTACTGTGCTCATCAGGACTTCAGTTTGCTCCACACCAATCGCATTCCGTGATGGAATCTATTTGTGCAATATCTATTTGTCTTCTTTTCAAGTATCTATATTCCCATCTTCCCTGAACTCACCCTTGTTTACTTCAGATTGTTTTCTAGAACTAAGATAAGTAGCTTATTCCCTCAAAAGGGGATGGCACCTTTGTTATAACTCAAAGATGGTGACCTTTAGACTAGATCACCAAGATGATAAATTTGTGACCACATCTTAGATGACCTGTCCTCAGCATCCCCTTGTGGTCCCTAAACCAAGCAGGAAGTCTGGAGTTGCTTCTTTAGGGTAGTTCTTAAGCTTTGTCCACTCTCCATCACAGCCTGTATGGGAAGTCTGCAGAGACTCTTGATTTGGATGTGGAAATTCTTTATTTGGTGAGGATAGCTTGGCATGAACCTGAGTAGGTTATCTGATGGTCTAGAGCCTACCCATGGCGATTTCTAAGCAGGAAGATCAGCATGGCAACAAGTAGGCCAATCACCAATAAATCCCAGTATGGTCCAACGGTGCTGTCCAGTTTCAACCATTTCCATTTCGAGGTAAACTGCTGGCAAGAGGCATTCAGTCAAAAAAGAAAGCACTTCTAGCATCTTATAGGTGATCAGAACCATTTTTCCTCACAAACCACAAGCGCCCTCCTACCTGAAAACCATGCCCTCTGCTCCCTTCCATCTTAGAAGATGGGATGTGTTTCAGGGTAGAGCCCACACATGGGCTTAATTATCAACTCAAGTATAAATAACCTCAAGTACAAAATTTAGCTGGACATGGTGGCACTTGCCTGTAATCTCTGTGCCTGGAAGGCTAAGGCAGAAGGGTCTCAAAGTTGAGGTCAGCCTGGGTTATACAATGACTTCCTGGGTTACACAGTGACTAGCCTTGTCTGTGTCATAAGAACCTGTCTCCAAAAAAATTAATTTCTGCTTTTAAGAAATACAGCTCTTTGTGGTGTCACTTGCCACCTGCCATCTGTTTACCAGTCTCAGATTTTGATGGCAAGAGCTATGTTTTGAACAAGTATATATAGCTCATCTCTGCTTAAGGCTTTGAGCATAGAGTGTGTTGGAAAGAATGTCTGCTGAATTAATTTACTGGTTGTACTACACAGTGTCAACACATACTCAGCAAGTAAGAATTGCTGTGTGGCAAGTACAAGATTCTGCATTCTACTTATCAAAGAAAAGTTAACTCCCTTGGTAATCCTCATCACTTTCTCCCAAGTTTCTTGGAGTTTTCAGTTTCTGAGAATCTTATTTGAGACAAACTTACATTAAAAAACAGGATATCTCGGAGCAAATGCATAGTTTCCAGTTTCATAAGGGCAAAGAACACAGGTATGTGAGCATCTGGGCTTGTCTGAGCAGCCATGTCATACAATCTTCTGGCCAAGTGGATGTCCTAGAAAGAAAACAGCTCATCTTCATCAGGTACAGATTCTCAAGAACCAGAAAATTTGTTAGAAGTACAATTTATGTTTGGTGGGAAAATGTCATGTCATATATAGTAAGGGGGATTTTGAAAATAGAAAGTTATAGACTTAAAGTAGATTTTCTTGACTATTCACGTGCGCCATATAATAATCATAGAAGCCTTAAACCCAAGCATCTTGTGGCTAAAGGCAGAAGAAGGCCAGAAGTAGCAGAAGAGGGAGATTAAAAGTATGAAAGGAACTCAACTTGTTACATAGGGAGGTGGGGTTTGCAGGAGTATGGGGTGGTTGGGGTGTGGGGGTGTGCTGTAACTGGGGTGTGTGTGGGTGTGGGTGGAGTGGAGGTGAGGATCACATGGAAAGAATCAGAAGCAACTCAAAAAGCCAGCAAGGAAACAGGAAGCTCGATCTTAACAACTTCAGGGAACTAACTTCACTAAGAACCCGAATAAGCTGGGAAACGCATTTTTCTCCACTGTCTCCAGCAAGAATCATCCTTAGTTTTAGTCATATGAGACCTCAATTATTGACAAAAGCTGCCCGGCTCCAGAACAGTTGAGTCAATATGGCTTCCAGGTGTGGGCTGACGCAGCTGTTATAAGCTTCAGGCTACTACTAGCCTATGAACACACAGAGAATAGTCTGGAATTAATGGCACAGACCAGGATTTACACCATCTATTTTCTTTGTTGCTGGGAAGATTAATCCTAAACAATGTGCTGAATTTTAATTACTGGCAACATGGAGCCCACATAAAAACGTAAGGACATCCGACTCCATATTGTCCTCTGACTCCATGAACGCACTAAACCCTAGAATGACTCCTCATTCTTTCACCTTATCTAGCAAAACGTTGGCACCACCAAAGCAAAAAAAATTTCTTCTTTTGATATATATTGCTTTAAGGATGCCCAGGATGCAGTAAATGAGAAGTTTTACCCAATCCACTTAGCTGTAACTTTCTACAGTACATGGGAAATAAATTTTTTTTTTTTAATTTGTCAGTTTAGGTTAAGTGCATCTATTTCTCACTCTTTTTAAGTAGCATGTTCCAACTAAAGTATCGGCTGTGCCACAGTACTGATTAATATGTGCGTGTTCTGTTTCAAAGGTGCAGCAGGCTTCTCCAAGAAGGAAGCCTGGCACTTGAGTTCTCCAGGCCCGAATATTTTATATTACCCCAAATTCCTTATCATAAAATAGACTGTATGAACTAAAAGTGGATGTTTGAGTAATTTATTTTCATTTTCTAATTATGAATATATCACTTGGAAATTAGGGAAAACTCTGATATTACAGAACTGCATAGAAAAACCATTCACCCATGACCCTACTGTGCAGGGGGAGCTACTGATACTGGGTCACACACGTTCCCCAGCATGTGATACGCTCCTTCCAGAGGGTATTATAAACTCTTTGGAGATGATTTTTTGTTTTGTTCATGACCCCAGATCCAAGCCCACCACTTCATTATGTGAACAATCACTGGTCAGCACACAAACGTGTGAGTGAAAGTTAGCCTGCAGTAACGAGTCATTGTACAAGTAGCATTCAAACCTGGGAACGCATCGAAGGATTCTGAAGAGAAGGAATGTATAGTCTAGGATGTATTTAGAAGAAAAGTGCATATGAGGCTATTGTTCTTAAAAACAGTTAAGTCAAAGAAGGCATTGAATTTAAAGTAAGTCTAGGATTTATAATGCTAGTAGATCTTTTCAATTTGTGTTTTTGCCTATCAGCATTGCCTTTGGGACATGGGGAGAGTAAGGGAGGTAACGGTTTGAGGGTGTTATACTTTATCAACAATAACATAGCGGTGTTTGATGAATTAAGTATTCTTAAGGTCATGCTAACACTTAGAAAAAAATCAACACCAAAAATCCAGGGACATAGTACTGAAAAGTTTGTTTTTTATAAATCTTTTAGAGTTCCAACACTATTTATTGGCGAATAGATTCCTGGTGTGATAGACAGGATTTATCTTCGTTGATAATTTAAGGAACTCTGCTCTTTTCATTAAGTGATTCTGCATTTTCCCTAGAGCCTCTGCTTCTTTCTGCTGTGTTCCAACAACAAAGTGCAAAGTAACTAGGGGGAAGCCCCATATTTTACTGGCTCTCCTTAGCACAAAGGGCACCTGTGAGGACAGGACTCATGGATGCAAAGGATGCTGGGAAATGTAGTCTAACTAGGCAGGCATTGTTCTAAGGACTAGCGATTGTAGGTCTCTAACAGGCAGAAGTATTTATGTAATGAGAAATAGAAATGCAATGAGAGAACATCAGAATTGAAGGCACCAATTAATCTTCGTAACAGACCATGGTGATCAAAAATCAGACTTGATTCAGAGATAGTTGGAACGGCACAGAAGAATGGACAGCAGGCTTTGTTCATGGTTAAGCTTTTGAAATCATTTAAAAAATATAAACTGACAAAGAGTCTACAGTAATTTGTGAGCTGAGTGCTTATGTTTTTAAGTTCACATTTCTGGTTATTTTACTCCAGGCATTCTGATCAGTACCATCCTCCCAACAAAACCACCACCACCTTCATCAGGTCAGCTGAGTCTGTTTGCCTTATAGCTGGGCTTGTAGACTGTTGATGCTTCCTCATGCAGGAGGAGTTGGGGAGGGTCATTAGACCTTCAGTTTAGTATGCACTGCTTCTCACAGCCATTTGTTTGCAATTCTGACATATTTGCACATGGCCTCAGGGAGGCTCTAGGTTCAAATGGTCTTGGGAGGATCAGGTGAAGGGGGTCCATCTTTCATCTATGGAGAAGTCAATGCTGGATGAAAACTTGCCAGCATGGCTGCTTTCGGGTCACCCACTGTCCTGTCACTAACTCCTGGTACATGCTCTGTAAGTAAACCTCTCCAAAACTCATTAGTTCCCCAGGATGAACATTGGAGGAATCCTTGGGTGTGTCATTCTTGGGAGTTTAAGAGGATATGTATGGGGAGGGTCTACATTCGAAGCTCCTGCAGAGAGGGATTTGGACAAGAAGGTGGCCTAAGGTAATGTAGGCAGCTTATCCTGCCAGCTTCACTGAGAAGCACCTCAGCTCAGTGGCTCACATTTTTACACCGATTCCACAAGAATTGGTTTTTTACCTCACTTTCATCCCTTAAATGAGAAGGGTTACAAAACATGATGCCATTGGCCTTCTTTCATTCTCAGAAACTCTCTGGAAATGATATTACACTCATTTCTCTCACTGCTTTGCTCGAGGCTTGGTAGCGAGGATTGTGAAGTGCTGTACTGAAGAAATGCTTCAGTAGCTGAAGGGCCATCCTCCTCCTCTCGTTGGAATAAGTTTGAGGTTTGAACTTATTGGGATGCTTATTTTGAAAAACAGAGTCACTAATCTAAATCTAACATCCTGGTAGCTAGGTCTGAATACGGTCCCTGGTTTCTTTTATTTGTTTGTCTCTTTGTCTGGTTTTATTTGTCTCTAACTCCACCTCTGGTTTTTAATGTAGATACTTTCTGTCAAAACAAAAAATAAACAGACAAAAGCATAGAAGACCTCATGTAAGGAAAACTGATCTGAGTGATCGATCTGCAAGTTAAGAGGAACCTGGAAGGAAGAATGGAAAGGTGGGCAGAGAGAAGAACGACAGCTACTCTGCAAGTGTGAAATGGATGGCCCAATCGCCGCTATCTGAATCCTGAAGGAAGTGCCCAGCAAAGACATTCCCTGATGACTCTGGGGAGAACCAAAGCCTCTAATATGGTCCAACAGCTGGGCCCTAGATCTCTTCTGCAGTCTCCACCACATGTCTTGAGAGGATGTTCCTTTCGGCCTCAAGGACACTGGTGAAGATGGCCTCGCCGTGGTGAGGATGTGGTTGTCAGGAGAATGAGTCCTTGTTTTGAATCACTGGTGGTAGAAGAGCTGACTGAGAGAACAGATTGAGTGGGGTCATTTGTACACTTTCTGTAAACTGTGCTTCTCTTGGGTTATGGCGTGTCATATGAGGAATTGTGAATAAAAACTTTGATCTTATTGCAACCTTAGCAACTGTTCAAATTCCCTTCTGATCTAAATGACAGCCATTCTACACACTGTTTATCTATAAAGCCTTCTCACACAGGCTCTAAGCTAAGGGTAGGTTAGGTATCATTAGTTCCATTTCACCGATGTGGGTGACAGTGGGTGGTGGAGGTTCTGTAAGTGACATCCAGAGAATTATCCAATTTAGCCACTCACTCCTGTCCATTTTACAATCAAAAGTAGCTAACATATTCTCATAGGGGCAGTATTTGGAGTTGGTATTTCATTCCTCAGGGTGCTGAGGCTGATTAAAACTCATCAGGTAAAAGCAGGCTGCAGGGAAGACAAGACAATGGGGTCTGCTCCCTTGGGTAGTCCTCCCCTGAATAAGAAGCATTTGGCTGGAGAGTGCAGAGCATCAGCGGTTCTCAGGAAACTCCCTACCAATCACTCTCAATTGCTAGTATTACTGGACTGAAGAAGAAAGCACAGAGTCAATAGTCTTCACAGTATTTCACTCTAGAAACAGTTGGGAATATAAACACTGAAGAGAACCCGGCTTGATTACTAAGAATGACTCATTGCCAGTCCCATTAGTTTTTTCTCTTTTTCTCCTGAAGTGCTTGGGATCAGACATGCCTTGTATAACAATCTGGATCCACAACTAAAGAGTTCTGCATACTTGGCCAATCACTTGATCTCTGTCAGAGTGAATTCCTGATGTACACAAGGAAAGAGTGCTTACCTCATCAAATGACTGTATGATTAGCAAGATTTTATATATATATATAATATAATATCACCTAACCAAAACTGATTAATATTGGCATTTAACATATCTACATTCCATCCTCTGCCTTTCAGACTCATAATCTGTCATCTTCTGCCTGATTCTTCCTGCTGACTAAGAGATTTTCCCCACCAGCACCTGTAGTGTTAGCATGGTTTCATTAATGAATATGCCTCAAGCCAGATGTAGTCTCTGAGGCCTCCCTCTCTAGAGTGCCCAGTATGGTGTCATGAAGATATTCACTGCTCTGTGAGATGTTTCTGGGTCAACACATGGAACCTTCATCTCTAGCCTGGACCTCATTTCACTTTGCTGTAACAACTGACAGTTGAGGAGTTGGTGGAGATGCCAGTGCATACGTCCTGGCCCTGAGGAAGTGGAGACAGGACTCACTACAGAAATATGGGCTGGGAAAAGGAGGAAAGTATGAGTTAGATTGGCCCCAGTTAGATTTCTTTTACTCATGATGTCTGTGTTATTAAATGGAGGAGAGGAAGGTGATAGTATAGTTTTATGTGTTAGCACAGGGGAAGGACTTCCTTCCTTCTGCATTAATGACATCCATGAAATTCCTAACAGTTAGAAAATTTCCCTTCACACACAGCTGTCATTACTAGCCTTGAACCAATACAATTACCTTCGAGATGCCCAAGCCGTGTTCATACATATATATGCCAGGTTGAACATGGCTTGCGCACTGTGGTGCTTGTCTGCTGCGATGCTGTAGTGTGCTGCTGCTGTCTCATAGTCCTTCTTAGTCCCGTAGCCATAGTAATGGTAATCTCCAATTTTTACTCTAGCAAAAGCATTCCCTGGGAGAAATATCAGAAAGGGAAAAAAATCACAAGGGATTCATGTAAAGTTCTCAGTAAGTCAATCTAATAAGCGGTAGAAACACCACATACATATGCATGACTACTTGAATGCACATGAAATATTCAAAGTCTCCCCATCAAGATTACATGTATTCTGATGAAACATAACTATAGTTTTTTAATGCTAGCAGTCTTCACTGCAGGACAATGCTCATGCTTATAATGTTCTGAAAGAAATGACAACTGACACATTTTCCCTTTTAAATTTATAGTTTGGAGATACGACAACTCTTGGAAAACTCCTGTCCCTAGAGTTCCTTTCTAAAACTCTGCTCTCATCTGGCAGTTGCCCCATAAGGGCAAGGTAAGCACCACAAGGCTCTGAATTACTAAAATTGTTCTGTATGGTACAGTATCTAGTATGGTACTTGATAAATATTTATGGAATGATTAGACAAACAGCTAGGCTATTTTTAGAAAATGCCTTCTCCAGAGGTATTTTAGGATATTACTTTCCAACAAATGTGGATATGTAGATATAGCAAGGAGAGGGGAACTGACATTACTTTTAAAGATATGTGAATCATTCTTTGGAAGGCCACTTAGAAATGGCTTTTAAGTGTGTGGTGTGTGTGTGTGTGTGTGTGTGTGTGTGTGTGTGTGTGTGTCTGTGCCTGCCTGCCTGCCTGTCTGTCTGCCTGCCTGCTGGTCTCTCTGTCTTGGGTGATGGCTTTCCTTCTGTCTTGTGGGTTGAGAGGATGAAAAATTCAAGTTGGACATTTGTCTCAGCTGTGGCCAACCTTCACAAATGGAAACCATGTGTGTAGTAGGGTTTGAGGTATTTCCTGAGATATAGAACTCCTTCCAAAATTCTCTGTCCATTTGACCCAGTCCAATAGCTAATTTTTTTAGTGATACTCCTAGTGTCTCCTATTAAAGCACAGATACTTTAAAGAGATGTGACAACCACAAGCCATCTTTGTTTGTAGAGCAGAGCTAATGTTTTAAAATTCTTAAGCTGATAAAGACATTAGGTTTCAGAGTTAGCTTCCCAAGTAATCATACAAAATGTCTAGGTGAGTGGTAGCAGGGGCTGATAGGAATGGTACTCAAGCAAGGGTAACTACAGAGGCCAGGAGAGACATGACACTCCAAAGAGAAACCCACTTCATCTCCAATTTTGTTCAAAGCTGTCATCTTGAACCCAAGGTTTCTTCTTGGCCATAGTCATAAAGGGATGGGACAGTTGTGTATTCTTAAACTTTGCAGTTAAGAGCAGGCACTCTCAAGCCTCTGAGAATGGAGATCAGCGAACGAACCTGTCTTCAGAGCCATGGTATCCTAATGAATGGTTACTGAGTAAGTGCATGTGGCAATAATGACAGACTTCTGGATAGATTGGTTGACTAAAAAGAGGTTTCTATTTCGTTTCCACAGATGCAAGGTGGTGCCTGAGCCACGATGGCTCAATACCCTCTTCAATTGAGGCAGCTGCTAAAAGAAGCGTTCGTGACTAATTGGAAGTTTTCATTATTAGATTTACTTCCTCTTGTGAGCCACTCAGCAAGCAGCTATGGCTTTGAGAATGGGCATGTCTGACCTTTGGTGACATGTGATTATTTTCTGCAACCTAGCGTGTGTGTGTGTTCTATTTAATATTAATGTCTCCTCATTTTCAAATTTTCTTTGTTCCAATTTCCACGACATTTCCTGGCTTGAAATAAATGTGTGTTTGTTGCAATTGAGCTGATTTGCCAGGCTGAGAGATTGCTGGGTTGTTTTCTCACACCAAATAAGGTCTTTATTGCGTTTTCGAAAACATAGAATTTCTCACTAAAATCTCATTGATGGCTCACTGCTGTATTACCAGCTCAGCTGGGTCTGCGAAGGCACCATGGTGGTTCCCCCTTCACCCCCCCCCCCCGCCTCATATTAGCATCAGCTGAGAATCATTTTTTTTACCCTATTACTTCCTGTTAAAGGGATGATTCAGCCTTAACAGGAGATGATTTCAAGAAACCTAATTGGAAATAAAATTGCTCTCTTATTGCAAGAGTCCCTCACACATCCAAATGGCAGCCGTGACAGCTGTGCAGCGTCTCTCTGATTTTAATACTATAATTTTAGGGGAAAAATTGGAAGGGACATGGTGATTCAAATGCCACCTGCCAATGCTGTTCCAGGCAATGACAGTTTACATTCCTTTCCACATGTGAGACCAATGAGTAGAGAAATGGCCTTGGAAATGCCAAGAGAGGATCTCCCCACTTACTTATGCTCACTTTTAAAAAATCCCAACATATCGATGATTAAAGATCTGAAGTGTGTTGTCATCATTGGTGGCTCAGTGTAGAAGAGAAGTTGAATGTCATCGATGCAAAATTAATTTTGCCTGCATTCTCATACACAGGTTGCATCTTAGATTAGCTCAGTAAGCAACCCAGCAAATGAATGACTAAAGCTAGGCCAAGAAAACAGTTTTCTTGAGTAAGATTATCATGTTTCAAACAACAGTCCTGGTACCATGGAGACAGAGAAATTCTTAGGGCTTGCTAAACTAAGGGATTTTGAGACTAATGAAGAAAACATATTTCTCAAAATTGACCTCCAACAGCAGTATAATTTGAAGTGCCTGCTGCTTGACCCCTTGACCTCTCTGCATCTGTTCCCAACAATACAACTGAAGCAAATCCGATGGAGAGACATGGGCAGGGTCCAGCTACATGCCTGCTTTGATCTGATTTATACCTTGAATGGCGGCTCGGTTCCATAGCAGAAGTGCCATTGGATACATCTTCTCTTTCCCCAGAATTTTAGCTTTTTCTAAAAGGAAAAGAAAAGGGAGGAGGGGAGACATTCCGTTAAAAAGGCTTAAATGAGGATGGGGTATGCATATATGAATGTGTAGGGTTGGGGAATTGCAAAGATCTTATCTTACTAGATTCCAAAATGAATGCTGAATTGCTTTGAGCTACTTCATATCCCATTTCTGCAAGCAATGCGTACTGAATTAGAGAAGAGTCTACGTCCCCATCTTTATAGGCAAAGTAGGCCGTCAGGAATTTCTCAGCCCAGTGGCCTAGTTCACAGACACCTTTATAAAGCTGAAGATGGGAAGAGAAATCACACAGGCTAGTTAGCTTCATCCCACTTACTGACCTGTGGACCTAGTCTTCAACCTCTGCCGGCCAAGCAGGCAAGATTTTTTTTTTTTTTTTTTTGCTTTTTCTAAAACTGCCTGACTTTTGAAAGTTATTTAGGGTGAAGAATTAAAACATTTACAGGCATGAAATTCTCAGGGTAGTTTTGTCCTTCCCGGACTCCTTTTAATTTGTGTAATAAACTTTCCTGGCTTAGAGGCTATTCGAAGGATAAGAGTATCAATTTGGAGGGCTTCCTTGTTGATCCTGTCATTTTAAAGGCACTGTTGCTCGGCATGGACAAGGCTCCAGAGATGTGGAAGTGAGGAGGAAGGGAAGTCAGTGCTGGAGGGTATAGGTGACATAATGGGGAGGGAGGTGTGCAGAGCTCTGTGGGGACAAATGTCAACTTAGCTGAATAGCCCTTATGTAACCAGAAGAGGTTAGCCATACATAATTCATTAGGAAGTTGGCAAAGGAACAAATCTAAAGATAGATTATTAGCTGGCAGCTTTTGAAATGAGTTTCAGAGGGACCAATTGCAACGCAGAGGTATTTATACTGGTGCAGCGGACGCATTTAATAAATCAATGAAGGGCATTAAGGTCCTAAAAGCATTCTTTTGAAAAGTAAATTACTGGCTCAGGCCGAACGAACCAACCCACTTTCTCAATTGTCATCCGAATCATCAAAAACCTAAGAACCCTGTTTTCTGGGAAGGAGCCTTTGTCTCCCAAGGAGCAACTCCAGTTCTCACCAGGAGTGCCAGACTGCTCCCGCAATTCTATTGAAGGCTGAAACCGAGCTTCTTGACTGAATTCAGAGGCAAACTCAGGAGAGGAAGGGGTCATTTCTGCTCTTCTCTTCCCCAATTTAAGTTACGCTACTGTTTTTCCTCCTGTAAAATGGTGGTGTTCACTGCCAAGTCCCATAAAAAGCTACAAAGTTACCAACCTACTCTGTGTGACCCATGGAAGAACAGCAAGAGCCACCCGTGTTTACCTCCACGGCTGTTCTGCATGATCTCAACACTCCGGTGCCAGTTGCGTACATCTCCGCTAGATAATAAATGGCGAGAGGCTGCCCACTCTGAGATGCCAAGTAAAAGTATTTGAAGGCAAGCTTATAATCCTTCCATACTCCAGAGCCAGCTGAAAATTAAAAGTCTTTTGAGCTACTCATTTTTAAAAAATAATTTATGGTCATTGATACCCACTAGTCTGAACAGGATGGGAAAAGACCACCAAATCATGAGACAAACTGCTTCAGATTCATTATTTTGGGGGCAAGTGGCTGAGTTATTCTGTGATCATTACCCATTCAGGAAATTAAGAAAAAAGGGCTGTTTGGTTTCGTGGACATGGGAGATGAGGTAATGCATGACCGTGAGAGCTATTCTGAGATCTTACCATTATTGTTACACATGAGCATGCGCGCGTGCACACGCACACGCACACGATATGTGTAGAGCACAACCACCCACAGACACAGAACAGGCAAATCCCAGGGCCAGGAAGAATAGCTCTGTCTAAGCTAAGGACTGGATTAAGGAGAGACATCTGATGCTGGACAGGGTCAGTAGATCCCTGGAAGGAGAGATTCTTGGCTCACCTCTTGCTACAGTTTTATCTCTTTCTGAGTCATTCACATCTAGGGACTTCGCCTGTGAAAAGGAGGTCTTTCCCTGGATTCGATTTATATTCCCTTTTATCACTTCTGAATATAATCATGTCTCTTATCATTTTTATAACAATTCCTTCTTGGATTTTGTTCCCTTCGGCTCCTTCTTCCTCTTACAGGTACACATTTGTAAATAACATTTTGACTCTTCACTTTCTCACTTTGCATTCACACCCTAACCCATCCCAATAAATGCAATAATATGATCAAGGCTCTCCAAACAATAAGGATACCGAATCATTTATCCTTCCTCCCCCCTCATTCCTCCTCTTCCTTCTCTTCTTTCCCTCCCCCCTTTCACTTGCTTTTCCTCTTCTCACTTCCCTGCTGTTACCACCAGACTTTGTGCTGTATTAGCAGAAAAATGTACAGTCTTACTCATTTACTCTATCTGAAAAGTTCTATCTTTTCTACCCTTTGAGGTCTCTCTCAACTGCCCCGCCTCTTCCAGGCTTTCTTTTCCTTTATGGTCACTCTTCTTTAGTTTATCCTTTCAAGATCCCAAAAAGGATCACCAGATTTGAGAATAGCCACATCGTTTTCCCCTCACATTCTTTTTCCTTTGAAAGTTCAAACTTTGTAAGCTTTTAATTTACACCTGTATGTTAATGTCTCATATCTTTCTCCTCGGCTTTGTCCTCTCTTATAAGTGTTTCTGGATGTGTATGCTGGCTATCACAAAGTTCAGCTTGTCAAGGGTGGGCATCCTGATTCTATTCCCTTACCCTTTCGTTCAACCAGTGTCCAAGTCTTTAGGTTCCTTTAAAGTTCTCTTTAAACTGATGCCACAATGTTCTTTCAAGGCACTCATACCAACCCTTTCCTGTTTGTTATAAGTGGAGATGACTTACTAATGCATACATCATTCTAAATAAGGTAGCTGTATTTGTGGTACCTACAGTAGTACATGAAGCCTAGCTGGAACTGTGCATTAGGCCATCCCTTCTCTGCAGCTTTCTGGAAGTATTTAAGTGCTTCACCATAATTCTGCAAGATAATTACACTGTATTACTCAAAGCTATCTACATAACTCCATGGTAACAGACACTTTCCAGCTTAAGAGTACAGTCAGTGTCCTATAGGCTAGTTAAAATAGCACCAGAAATACAACATTTTCATTATTTAATTAGATTTCTAAAGAAATAATTATCTCATTCAATTATAAATTGTATTTGTCTGTATTGATAGTTGGTTTTGTTAGATGGGGGAAGGTCACTCAAAAGGCATATTAAGCTAAGAAGATAAATTTCTCTACCAATAAAATTCTCAGGAGGCAACTGTTTCCAAAGCTAGTTTGACCCCATGAATCTCTGACACACTGTGGTTGCTATTCTTGTCACAGGTTTGTTCCTCTCTCTTTGGCAAAGATTTTACTGAATTACCTAATTCTCTGTCAGATGTACTAGTTTGATTAGTTAAGTAATAAAAATTAATTCCTATACATTACTTCATGACCATTAATTTTAACCCTACAAATGTTGGCAATATGTTGAAGGGAAGATAAGCTTACTGAACATACCACAGGAACGCCTTTTCCATGGAAGTAAAGGAGACCAAGTCCATGAAGGCCAATTGCATTGCCCTAGAAGAATTTCAAAACAAACAAAAAAAAGGGTGATAAGGAAAATTACTGCGAAATTTTTAAATATTTCAAATGTATCCATAAAGAAATGGCCAAGGCAGATGGCAAACTATTCTGGCTTATTTAGTACCCCTTCACACCTTCATGACTCCCTCTGACTAGAAAAGAAAAGAAGGAAATAGAAGTCAGATGGTTAATTCTGTCTCTCATTCAGCACTTAGTGCTTGCTTTGTGAGTGATTCCATGAGAGGCACTGGGTGGAGGAGGGAGAGGTAACCTGTGCCTTGGAGATTACAGACTCCTGGGATCTGAGCCACATCAAAGAACTGGGTCACCTTCTTTTCCCTTCTCTCCCTCTTTTCCTCCCTCCCTTCCATCCTTTCTTCCTTTTTAACTTGTTTTTGTTTGTTTGAGAGGGCTCACCAGGTACTGCTATGCTCAAACCTACAAGCATCCTGTCTCAGTCTCCCAATTGCTAGAATTATAACAGCAACCATGCAGTTAGGTGAGTCTAATTTCTTAGTTATGCTAAATGTAGTAAATCCTGGAGTAAAATAAGCTGAGAATATGGTGGACAATTAAAAGGGAATACTTGACTGCTTGGTTCATTCTAGGAACTTGGGAAAATCAAAGTATTATGCTATTGATATTGAGCCAAGACTCAAAGGATGGATGCGTTTTCTAGAATGGTAAGTTCTATTTAGACAATTGTTACCTGATTTGGCCAAAGGGAGTTGGCATCAATGGCCCAATAACAATTCAGGCTGTTGGATTTCAGTACAACTACTGCCAACAGTTAATAATTTATTATTATTTGTATATATATGCTTGTCAAGTTATGCAGTATATGTTTATTTAAATTAAGAGCTAATAACATTACCAGTATCTACCTGATGCTAAACTGCCATTTCTTTTTCTCATCTATACTCAACTCTACTTTTAGTGAGGGAGGGCAATGTTTAATGAGCACATGATCTGGTATATCAGTATTTAGTGTCTTAGTCTGGGATGAAGAATGAGCCTTAAAATGACTTCTTCATAGGCCAGATGGATCATTGGGTAAAACTGTTTGGTGTGCAAGTAGAGTAACCTGAGTTTCAGCCTTGGAACATATGGAATCCATAGATTCCTGAAAATTGTTCTCTGACCTTTATGTGTGTGTGTTTTGTACATGTACATACAAGCACACACATGCATACATATACACAGAGAACATATACATACATATTGTTAGGGTAAAAATTAAAAACATCTTGAGACACAGAGCAAGGAATTCATGGTCAGCAGAGGCCACTAACAACTTGTTAAAATTAGCCATAATAATAAATTTTGAGCCTCTTCAGGAGCAGAGTGACCAAAAACGAAAAAGAAGCAAGGATGCAAAGACATACAAGTCTAAACAAGAAAATGAGTAATGGGTCATCTGGTACTCTTGAGTCCAAAGATTCATGGTCAAAAATAACTGGTCTATGCAAATTGCTGATGTTTAAAATATCCAATTATGTGTAACTGCGCCAAATCTTCCTGCTCTTCCCACCCCCTACCTATAAAAGTTCCCAACTTCCTGGGGTCTTGGTCGAATCCCCTGTCTCCTACGTGAGATATGATTGAACCGAGGGGACCCTGTTATTAAAAAACTACCTTTTTGCTAATTGCATCGAGATGGTCTCGTGTGTCCTTGGGTGGTGAGCCTATTCCCTTATCAGCATGAGAGACTCCCCCTTGTGAGGCCTTTCAATATAAACACATATGCCAGCGTGCACACACACACACACACACACACACACACACACACACACACACCCTGGTGACTTTCCAACCAGAGTTTCTTTTTTTCTTAATTCCCCTCATGCCTTTTGCCTTCTGGTGGCTGTGTAAGGCTGTGTAAGGAGCCATGGCTTGACTTCTTGGCTTTTGTTCAGCAAATCTGTCGGTCAATCTGTTTTATAGACTTACAGAATTTCCTCAGGAAGCTAAATTCTGATAGAAGGTTCTCTAGTGTCTCCTAACAGCCTAAATTTAGTTCTTGTGGATGCTGCCAGATCATGCCCCCGTGACCAGGGAAGAGCACAGGAGCAAGGAAGGCATATTTCAAACACCAGCTCAAGAATCCCAGCTTTGAGCCTCTGCATTTCAAAGGACTTATAAAAAATCCTTGAGATATTCCATCAATATTAAACAAGTGACACAAATGGCCTTGCTGTTTGTTTTGTGCTGGGCATTAATCCTGAGGCCATGAACTGTACAAATATTCTGTAATCAAGGTACACTTGGGTCTTTTCTTCTCTGTTCTCTTATATCTACCTGTGATTTCTAACAACCAACAGCTACTCTGCTCTGTCAATAAGACCTACTGCAATGGATGTGGCAAAATCTAGTATGTCTACTATCTAGGAGGCATCATTTAAATGTTGAAAAAAATGAAAGTGGAGGAAAGGAGAGGAAGGAGGAAGGGAGAGGATTATAACAGCCAGAGCAAAATACATTCCTTCTTTTACTGGATAACTCAGTGGTGTTAAGCCTGGAACACATATTTAGAATCTTAAGACAGGGGTTGCCTACTCTAGCATCTCCATGCTCTGTGCTGGTGATGTAAGGAGTTGCTGGATGGAATCCTATGAGTGTGACAGCTATTATTATCATCATTAAAATGGCTGTGGCTTCTAGCAAGAGACCCTCATAATCTGGCCTACTGATATTTCCTCATAGAAGGAGGCGGGAGTCACCAGACTTTCTGCTTGAGATTCCAGCTTCTCCGTTTATACCTACCTCCCCAGTGTATGGAAGTTGGCCTCAGTAGCACACCATCTTATGGTTTGTGGACTCACAGGATTGTGCAGAGTATGAAACTATGATGAAGCCATTGTCTATGTTGTATTGAGGCTTTCCAGTGGTGTGGCTGCTTTGGGGTCACCTTGTTCCTCTAAGACAGTGCTTCTCCACCTGTGGGTCATGAACAACCCTTTCACAGGGATCACCCAAGACCATCCTGCATATCAGATATTTATATTATGATTTATAACAGTATCAAATTATAATTATGAAGTAGCAATGAAAATAATTTTATGGTTGGGGGTCACCACAACATGAGGAACGGTCTTAAAGGATCATGGTGTTAGGAAGGTTGAGAACCATGGCTCTAGGTCACCCTTACTCATGTTCTATCATAATGAGTCAATAAACTCACTGGTTAGACAAGCTGGATTTGGGTGGCATCATACTTTGATCTGTCATTGAGTTCCATAGTCAATTACACCAGTGGTAGGTAGAGGAGAATGACGGCAACCAGAGGTGTCTACTTTGTCTAGGGACAGCAGCTGCAGATTAGCATCTCTGCTCCAGTTGTTGCCACATAGAACAGTAATTCTGCTCAGTCAGCTCTTGCTATTTTCAAAGAAAAGTCAAATTTATTTTTTTCTACCTCAGATGGGTCACATGCTAACATGGTAGCAAGGTTTGAGAGAGGCACATCTCTCAGATGTAATCACAAAGTGAACCATGAAAAGGATCTGACTGCTCATGGTTTGATGAGACATTTACTGGTTTCAAAAAGCACTTTCTGGATGAACAAAACATATGTGTAGCCAACTTCCCAAAATCCAACTTGCATGTGAGAGCTTCATGCTCTTGACTAGTTAAGTGACATGAATCATAGGGAGCACATGATCATTTATCAGCTATTGAATGAACTTTAGCAACATAGGACAGGGTACTCCTCAAGTTGAGGGACATGGATTTCAGACAGTAGAAAAGAAGCCATGGGGTACAAAGCTCGAGAACCCCAGAGTAGAGGGTAAGATGCTAATTCAAAAAAGGGGAAGTATTTTGTGAGCAAAAAGATGTGGGGAACCTTGTGATGGGAAAGATGATTGAGCCCTGCTTAGAAGGAGAAGGACTTAGAACGAGAATTAAAAGGAGAAGGAAGGAAGGAAGGAAGGAAGGAAGGAAGGAAGGAAGGAAGGAAGGAAAGAAGAAAGGAAGGAAGGAAGGAAGGAAAGAAGGATGACAATTTTATGGAGATAGAGTTGGGCCTGATGTATTCTATGTGAGCTAACGAGACAAAAGAGTTTGTAAACTATTTTTTATGTCCTGGCTCTGATAAAATTTTAAAATGTGCATGCACGTGTGCACGCGCGCCACACACACACACACACACACACACACACACACAATTTTGGAGCCAGGCTGCTCAGGTTAGCCTTGAACTTGATATGTAACTCCTGATCCACCCCCCTTCATCCCCAATCTCCACCTATGGAGTGCTAGGATTCCTCTGCTCTATGCAATGTTAAAGAGTAAACCCACGATTTTGTGCACACCAGGCAAGCAATCTTCCTGGCTTAGCTATAGCTTAACCTTAAGAACAGTACTTTATTTTTAAGTTGCAAAACAAAAAATGTGTATGAGAAATCTAACAAGTTGTTCAGGCAATGGCCATGGAGTATGTGGCTGTGCCCACCCAACACCAGTGAGAATTATTGTAAATGCAGTTTTAGACTTCCTTTATAAAGATGAAAAGCTAAGATTAAAAATATAACTAGCCTAGGTCACTGCTACTCACAGTCCTCGCGTACCTGGGGGGCAGAGTTAATTTACACATCCAGCTTTCTGGCATTATTCTTTTGGGGTAACAAATCAATATTATTTGCCAAATTACAAGAGATTGTTCTCTGCTCCTCCTTTTCATCCCCCACCACCTCCTGCCGTCTGTCTAATCTAATGGTATTCTAGATAACTGTCTCTCTGAGCAACAATTCATACAAATTACCAGCAAGAGGTGCCGAGGACTAACCTCTCAGTAATTTAACCACAAGAGCATTAGCCACAGGCTGCCTTTCCTTTCTAAATAGGCTCATAAGGCAGTGCACAGCTTGTGAAAATGAAGAACAGTTGAAATAATTCTTGATCCAAATGTATCTTGGTTGCCAGTTTACAGAAGAAAATCATATGACAGAAAAAAAAAAATGCTTCCTACTGTGGGTGTCAGAGAGTTAATCAGGGCATTTTCCCAGACTGGGCTAATGGTTGTTAGATGATGTCTTAGCTTGGAGTTCTATTGTTGCGACGAAATACCATGACCAAAAAGCAAGTTGTGGAGAAAAGGGTTTATTTGGTTTACATTTTCACATCGATGTTCATCACTGAAAGAAGTCAGGACAGGAACTTAAACTGAAGCCAGGAGCTGATGCAGAAGCCATGGAGGGGGCTGCTTACTGGCTTGCTTCCCCTGGTTTGCTCAGCTTGCTTTCTTATAGAACCCAGGACCACAAGCCCAGGGATGGCACCACCTACAATGGATTGTGCCTTCCTCCACAGATCATGAATTGAGGGGGGGCTTTAGAGCTGGATCTCCTGGGGCATTTCCTCAACTGAGGCTTCTTTCTCTCTGATGACTCAAGCTTGTGTCAAGTTGACACAAAACAAGCCAGTTCAGATGAGGTCATTTCTTGTGTAGAAAAGGTAGTATACTAAGTTTGATAAATACCAGCTGAATACTAAATACTAAAGCTGATAAATACCAGCTTCACTGAGCCTATAGAAAAGATATTTTCTTGTTGGGTCTTGTCTAGTTTGTTTGTTTTTTTTTCCCCTTTGAGACAGGGTTTCATCATGTAGCCCTGTATTGTTTGAGTTCAGAGTGATCTGCCTGCCTCTGCTTTCTGAGTGCTAGGATTAAAGCTGTGTTCTACTGTGGGACTTCGTAAGGGTATCCTGGCTCTTGGCTGGGCATGGGCCTAGAACCCCGAGACTCCAAGGGAGAAACAGCAGGAGTTTGGCCACGTCCCCAGAACTCAGGGTCCTAACAAGCAGTCCAATCTCCATAGACCTACATTGTTCAGTCACGTAGGCCATTACAGCCCCTCCCAAAGTGCACAGGTAGAGGGTGTGACTACAGGCCTCAGGCCCTAGAGATTTACATACTAATGAAGGTCAGAGGGTGGAGCCAATTAAGCATTCCTCCCCAGAACCTCCCCCTTTCTCCTTCCCTACTTAACTCAGGTCTGCCCTGAGTTTGGGGGTGGGTACATCCAGATCTATCCACCATTTGCCATGACAATAAACCCTTTTGGAACCAAGGACTTCCTCATGTCATTAGGGCCTGCCAGGCCTGCTGTCGTCACTGAAGCCTCCAGCCTCCTGAAACTCCAGAACTTTCTCCGGTATGTGGGACCTGATGCCTGGAAGCCTCCAGGCAGCCTCCACCGTGCAAGTCTTGGGCTGCTACCGTGTGGGCCCGGAGCTCCCCCCGCCACGCCCCCTGAATTTTCCCACATTCTACCATGCACAGCAAGGCAAAGATTTCAGCATCAGAAGACATAGCATGTATGTCCCCATGTTCCTAGGTGTGGGTGGGGGGAGCAGGCTTTAAGGATCTCCAAATACACCAAAGTCCTTCCATTATAAACCTCTCACCCATGATTACATAGCATTGCATATAGCCCATGCATTTTCTCTATATTTTGAGTCATCTCTACATAATACAACATATACAATCTCAAGGTGATATAAATGGTCATTATTTGGGAGAATAAGAAATGGCAAGAAAATGTCTGTATGTATCTAGTTATAGTTTTTGGATCCATAGTTATTTGAATGCATGCATACGGAACATGCGATACAACTGTCACACTTTCTGTATTTCCTCATAGCTGGAAGCCATTCTGCCTTGACTGTGCATACAAACTACAAAAGACAACAGTTGATACTCAGCAACTATTATATGCCAGGTAGGGCTTTAGTGTTTTATAATATTATAGCATCAAGGACATTTTATTCCCAGCTTACTGATAGGGAAAGTGAGGCATTAATAGCTACATAATTCATCCTTGGCCACACTGGGATTAAGCTTTAGGAACGACACTCAAGCCAGAGTCTTCCCTTGGGTACTGTCCTGACAACCTTACCTCTGGGCTGCTGCGGCGCCAGCCTTTAGATAACCTGTGTTGGAAAGCTGGATAGCTACCATATTTGTCTTAAATGTATTGCAGTTAGTGATTAAAGTGTCCTCTCCGCCCCTACCACTTTATTTCCTCTTCCCAAGTTATGGCTTCATCTGCCGATCAGGGCAGAGGGAAACTGCGCTTCCGTCTAGCTTCCTACTGGCTCCAGCAGGGGTGGCACCAGTCACTGGACTCTTCATTTACCAAAAAGACCGGAGACAGGCCATCTCCCTCCACACTCGAGCTCAGTGCTTTATTGCCGATGATATGTTTCCTTCAGACACAAAGTTCTTTCTAGGGTTTTTGTGAAGTCCAGAAGAAACTCTGGACAAACGAGTAACTGTTATGCCTGTTAGCATACCAAGGGCACTCTAGCCTCCAGATTCTCGAAGCTTCGAAAACATCCATTACAGAGTCCATGCTGCTGTCTTGGCTCCTCTCAGCTCTTCTCAATGAGACCCCTGCCCTAAACTTCTCTGGCTCATGGGCGTCCCTTCCTGCAGATTCTCATTCCTATAAGACCCTACGATTTCCTCCATGCTCTCTCTTGACCTTCTTTTGTCTTCCTTTCTTGGTCTTCTCTTTGCTCTCTTTCTTGATCCTTCTCTCCCACTCCCCCAACCCTCCTCTCATGGTCCAGTTCAGTCTGCTTGCCTTATTTAAGCTGCTTCTTTCTCTCCCTGCTCTGGACTCTTGCAGATACCTCTAATTGTATTCTCCCTCACATCTACAGTAAAAAACGTTCCCTTCCCCCATCCCTTGGATTGGTCATGTCCTCCCTTTACATACTTCTCATAAGGGCTTAGGACTTTGAAGTCAATTCTTGGGCATCGATTCTTGGGTCTGCTTGAAGAAGGCACTTATTTTACATGATTAGTGCAGTGGGCTGAGGGTATACCTTGCTGGCCGCCATGGAGAAGTATTTGAAGGCAGTGGCATTATTTTGTGGTGCAGCAGCGTTCCCCTCTAAATACATCTACAGATGGAAAAGAGGATGTAAATAGCAAAATCGATTAAGACTGAGGCAAATGTTTTACAACTAAGTAGTAGCACTAGTGATTGTTACTGTATTGGGAGTATAATAACTACCACTGAATTGTCCATTTTAAAGCAGTACATGTTATTTTAGTTTTACTTCAAGCAGCAAAGCAGAAGAAACTGTCACTGACATGGGGGGGATGGGGAGGGAGGGAGGGAAATAGAGAGGGAGAGACTGAGAGAGATAGCCTCAGAACAAAGAAATGGACCCTATTTGTGTTTTCTCCTGTTCCTCGAATCTAAATTCCAGTATGTGACATTTCTGGAAACAGGGTATGTATTCCCATGGTAACTAATGCAAATTGGCTGTAGGGAGTCAAGGCAGCCCTGGGGAGTGGAGGGAGTGTGGTCTTTAATGGCAGAGAACATCTCATCAAATGGGCCAAAAGGACTGATTTTGATTTTGGTTGGGGTAGAACTGTTTCTCATTCCAGGGGTAGAGGAAAGACACCTGACTGAGCCAGGGCTTGTACCATTCTCTGATGACAGCTAGCCTGTTACTGTTGGGTCTAAGGGAAGCTCATGGGATCATAGCTATTCTCTGCAGAGGAGTCCAGGCCAGGTCTATTACAAGGCTTTGTGAGTGCCTCAGATAAAGGTTGATGTTCTAATAGGCTTCTTCCTTTCACCTCAAGAGTACCAGCCACTGCCTACCGCTTAAGTGCCTCTTTAGCTGCTGCCATGAGTTCTTTAAGTGTGGTCACACCTTACCCTAAATTTAGCCACACCATTCAATCCTTAGAGAGGGTGTGTGTGTGTTGTGTGTGGGGATGTCTGTCTGTCTGTCTCTCTCTCTTTCTGTTTCCTTTGTTTATTTACTTGCAGTGCTAGTCACTGAACCTAGGTCCTTGTATATATTAGGTAAGTATGTTGCCATTGAGCTATTTCTTAATCCATCAAGTTGTTTCTTAACTATGTGTGTCTGTGTGTGCCTCTCTCTCTCCTCTCTTCTCTCTCTCTCAACTCCCTCCTCTGCTCTCTCTCTTTCTTCTGTGTGTGTATGGGTGCTGGGAGAATGCAAACTGATACAGCAGGACAGTCCTGTTGAATTTGTGCTTTCCTTCCACTATTATGTGGTCTGATTCAGTTCGCCAGTATTTCCTAGCAAAGTCTTACTTGCTGAGCGATCTCACTGCCTGACTACCTTACATTTATAAGCAGGGTCTCTTACTAAATCTGGGATGCACTGATTTAGCTAGACTAGCTGGCCAATGAGCTCTGAAGATCTACCTGTCTTTACTTGGAGTTACAGGCTTGAATAAAAAGATAGTTTTTTTTCTGGGGAAGGTGTGTGTGTGTTTGTGTGTGTATGTGTGTCTGTTCTCGCACATGTGCGAGGACATGCACGCTGGAGATTTGAGTTCAGCTCCTCGTGCTTGACAGTAGGCACTTTTAAATTGAGACATCTCCCCAGTCCCCACATTTCTTAACTTTTAAAGAAATAACAAGTACTGATGAAATAGAAGCATGTACCTTTCCTATAAATGCCATGGCATTTGCACTTCCAGCTTTTGCTGCCTTTAGAAAGTAGTATAACGCCTTCTGTAGAGAAAAGGAACAGTATTACTGCCAGTCACAAATATATTCTACAAAATGACTTTTTGTACTAGATTTTATTCATTCAATGTGAATAATAACCACTTTGTTCAAGGCACTCTTCCAATGTTATTTCAACCATAAACCTGAAGAGTGGGAGAATGTGTGGTACATATATATAAATGTGTGTGTGTGTGTATTCTGAAACATAGAGTGAATATATGTTTTATATATAATTTAGAATGTAAGGCATTTTTCTTCTCACATTTGAAAAAGCTAGATAGGTAAGTTGCTTTGTCAAGAAAGAAGAATCTCAGCTACAGATTTAAATAGTCTTTTTATTTGGAAAAGTAGACTTCTATGAACTTGTTTTGAGACAGCTTGTACTATAGTTGGCAGAATTCTTATGTTTATAATGCCAGACACACCCAGCTCCTTGCTGAGACCATGTTTCTGTGTAGAGGTTAAAATAGTTTCTTCTGAATGAAAATGAAAGAGACCAGCGAAACCTCTGATTTATCTAAGTAGTAAGATTAAATATTCTACAATAATCTTCTCTCTTCCAGCTCCACTCTCTAGGCCTATATTGACTTTCTAGAAAATTCCTGAGAAATAAAAGTGATAGACCTCAGAAATTATACCTAAAGACAAGTTTTCAGTGTCACAGTTGAACACAATATGTCTGTTCTTTACAAAGATCTTGCCTAAATTAATGGGTGATGGTGTGTTCCCTACCAAAGAGAAGAAAATGTTTAGGGAAAAAATATGGATGACTCTTTTATATGAAAATGGGCTGTAGAATGTTGTCGGCTTATTTGAAAGGTACTCTCAAATTGCTTACTACAGATGCCCCTCTGCTGGACTTCAGTGCATTACCATCTTCTTGCCTTTAGAAAGCTTGGTTAACAATCTGCTACATGCCTATTTGGGATATTAGCCATTACAAGTCATTCATAAACGAACAAAATCATGCTCCTTTAGGTTTCATATTTCTAGAAGGTGTTATGCAGCCCACCAGGTGAAAAAGGCTTCGATGACTTTATCTGCTGCTGGCTCTGAATGTTATAATACTGCTCTGCCAAGTAAGATGATCCCATTGGCGAGACAGCGGCATGACTGTTGGGCTAACCTTTCTGATTGAATTTAAGGCCAGATCTACAGGAGAAAATCCATGGCTGATACTATTAACTTGACCCAAAGCCAACAGCTAGGGAGGCTCTAGGAGAGAACCTGTTACTTTCATTTTGCTAAATGCCTATGCTATCAAACTGTCTTCTAAATACTTATGTCCATATACTCATAGACTAGTGCAGCTGTCAACCTTGATCAGAGAAGCTTCTTTTTGTAGTAACAAACAGTTAATACAGAGACTCATGATTGGTCAGCGACTTGAGAATAAGTTACTGGTGAATGCTCAGTCCTAAACTGAACGAGTGTGATGCGTATTGTGTGTGTGTGTGATGTGTGTGATATGTTGTGATGTGTTGTTATGTGTGTGTATGTTGTGTGTGTGTATGTGTTTGTGTGTGTATGTTGTTATGTATGTATGTATGTATATTATGTATATCCTATTTCCCCTACTACATTGAATCAAGGAAGATTATGGAAGAAGAGATAGAATGTCTGAGCCTGAGGAAGAGAAGGAACTTGTCTTCCAGAGTGACAAGGCTGTTTCATGTATGAATTCACAACAGCTGTGGTTACCTGTACACGAACTGGATATGATCAAGCCAGTCATTATTATAGCATGGATGGGGGAGCCCTTATAAGGCCCTATCCCTCACTGAGTGATATAATGTTATTTGTCATTGAGGAGATATTGGCAGTTGAAGGTGCTTGGGAATACAGAGTCAATTTCTATGAGGGCTTGGCCACTAGTAGATTGCTGATACTCCAGTGGCTGGCTCCACACCCATGTGCATGTAGGTACCACAAACTAGACTTAGTTTTATTTGTTCATAGAAGAATTTATATCTGTATTAATATATGCAGATATGAAGAGAATGGGATGAGAGAGGGGGATGTGTAAGTAAGTGGAGAGGTAGGTATGGTGGAGTCACATCAAATACCTGTGTGAATTCATAATCACTATCAAGGAAGAAAAATAATCAAAAGTTCAAAGAATAAATAACAATATTTTAAAACAAAACGTGATTCATTTGCCCCCTGACAATGGTGGTGAGAAAAAAAAATGAATATATGTCAATAGCATGAGTAGTTGAGGAGATAAAAAGAATGACCCAAAATAGTTAGATGGACAGAGAATGGAGAATATAGATTGTACTGTTTCCTAACAGATGTTTGTATGGCTGTTCTTTCTAAATTCTCATACTGTTATTAGGAAGGACTATTAATATCTGATCTGATTTAATGACATCTAAAGTCATACAACCAGTATTAGATTTTCAAAACAGACTAAATACAGTTTCTATGTCTTTGGGACTCTGCCTCCAAAGTGACAGAGACTCACTATATTGAGGCCATCAGAAACCAGGGGAGTGTCGAGAGCAAGTGAGTTTTCTTCATTCCCTTGGATATGTCCAAGCTAAGAAATTAGTGTTTCAATGTGGCCAGAGCAGAATACCCAAAATCTAGGGCCTGGAAAAGTAACGGGAGGCTTTAGCTTAGACCACTAAACTAAGGATTTAAATATCTGAGAAAATAACATTATTAGAGATTTACAAGCACAGGGAAATCTTGAAAATAAAATCTCTGGACTAATATAAGTGTTAGTTAGATGGGAAAATTTAAAACTATGTGTGGTTGGCCAAACTATAAAAAAAACAAAAACAAAAAAAACAAATAAACAAAAAGCCACAGGTACTGAAAAAAAAGAGCATGTTGTATTGATGCTTTTTAATGTAAATATTGAGACCTGGTGGAACTTGGTATTGTCATAGACTCTGTGGCCAGAGCTAAGCATGCACCCAAATAAGGTTGTCATTTATGCAAGTCACATTATCTCTAGTTTGGTTTCCTCATTTATTCTCCTCCTTTGTGTTCTCCAGATACATATAATATTATTTACATTATAATAGATGTCCTGTCCCTATAATGTTATTTACCTAACCAGCTTATCTGTTGTCTCCTTCAATGTTCTACTGAGCATAGTGTCTTCCATATATTAAGCACTCAGAAAATATTTTTAAGAGGAGTGAATGAATATTTATGGATCTTTAAAACAAGGGACCTGGACTTTAATCTTTATGGGACATCTTGACCTAAATATTACGGTCCTAAAATCAGTTCAATGTCCAGTTTAAAAGTTTGGCTCTCCATTAATCTATAGTAGAGAGTTCTGGGGGGAAAGTTGCATTTATGGGAGAAAGATAGTTTGAACTTTTAGAAAGAAATAATCTATTCAGAAGCAAATGAAGGTTATAGAGTTCCCAACCCTGGACCAGTGTGATTCCATAAGGTTCCAGAGGCTTGGCAGCTTCTTACACACCACTTAGTGATGTGGCTTACTCTATCTACTCCAGTGTCATGCTTTACTATGCTCGAGTGTTGTGGCTTGCTTTACTCCAGTGTCTTGGCTTACTCTCCTTCAACATAGTGGCTTACATTACCCCACTGTGGCTTCCTCTACTCCAATATAGTGGTTTTCTTTACTTCCCTGTCTTTGTGTACTTGGAATTCAGTTCTTGATTCTTCCTCTTAAAACTTATTGGTTCTGATGTGATTATTGGCATTGTGTAAATGTTTGTTTTATTTGTTTTTGTTTTCAAGACAGGGTTTCTCGGTGTAACACTAGCTGTCCTGGAATGCCGTAGGCCAGGCTGGCCGTGAACTCAGAGATCTGCCTGCCTCTGCCTCCCAAGTGCTGGAATCAAAGGCATGTACCATCACACCAAGTTATGCATGCCTGGCCATAAGAATGTATTTGACACATGAAACTGCTGTGCAGGCCACTTTGGTGGATACACATATGCAAAATCAAGTTAGAGCTCTCAAGAATTTTGATGGTTTGGAAATGTGGGTCAGTTTGTTGAATGCTTGTGCTTGTCTAGCATGTACAAAACCATGGTTTGGCACTTAGCACTGCATAAACCAGGTGAGGTGGTGCATGTCTGTTATCCCTGCCCTTGGGCGACAGAGGCAGGGTAATCAGAAGTTTAAGGTCATTCTCAGTTACATAATGATTTTGAGGCCAGCCTTGACTATATGAGATTGTGCCCGAAACAAACAAACAAAAGGCAGAATAATCATCCACCCAATCATGCATGCATCCTTTAAATATTTATTGAGTAGAGTCAAAGATGTTGGTAGAGTGCCTGCTTAGCATGCACAAGGTCTGGGATTCAATCCCCAGCACTGCATAAACTGAGTGTGGTATACATCCCCATAAGCCTAGCACTCAGGAGGGGGAAGTAGAAGGATCAGAAGTTCAAAGTCATCCTCAGCTGCATAATGCTTTTGAGGCCAGCTTGGGCTACAGATGTCCAAGAAAATTTCTGAGCACTTATCAATTGCCCATTCTACAACGTACATTTTAATCAGGATGGGTCTTAATGCCGATGACAGATTACAGCTTAAAGTTATATTGACAGCTATTTTCATTCTCAGAAGAAGATAAAATAATGGTTTGTCTCACAGCTAATGGTGTGCTATTATGATAGATAGCATATCTGGGCTCTGTGTTAAGTAAAGTTTCATTATTTTATTTTTAACTCTGTCTCTGTCACTCTGTCTCTGTCTGTCTGTCTGTCTCTGTTTCTCTCTGTCTCTGCCTGTCTCTCTCTGTTACACATAAATGTGGTTTTTCATTGCCTCTAAGAAAATCTCTAGTTTAACCAGTTTGCAACATTGTTTCTAGAATGAAATGTGAAGGAAACATTATTTTGACAACAATTAGGAGCACTGCTTTTATCCAGGGCTCTGTACATCCTCCTGAAATGGGACATTAGCCCTATCTCTATATTGGGTAGCAGAGAGGATGATGCAGTTCCCTTAGGCTGATATTATTCCTCTGCCAGTTTTAATTTAATTATGCTGCATCCACTTTAGTAATATGCATCCAAGCACCCTGTTTTCCTAATGCAATTCATTCTGAGCTTTTATATTTTTAAGAATGCAAATGAAATTAAAATTCAAGATAATGTGTGGAAAAATTCAAGATAATGTAATCAAGAATTGCACATATATAATTTTTAATAATTACAAAGTTGGTCAGGGAGAGGCCAAACGGTTCCCTGTGATAACAAATTCTGAGAAATTAATTAAATCAAAAAGCAAGCAATGATGGGGAAAGGCGGGATAGCTATTCCTGGGCTTTTCATTTTTAATTTGCTGATCAGCAAACTGGAGCATCACATTTAAAATGTGCTTTGTCGTAATAATTTCTTCAGTGGACTGAAACATCAGACTGGCTGAAGTGGTGGAGTTCAGGCTGAGGCATCATCTGGTGTGTAAGTTATTGGTATCCATTCATTCAATATATATTTATCAAGTGCTTCAGATACACCAGGCACTACTCTGAGAAGAAGACAAACTAGTGCTTAAGAAAAACATGGACATCTTCCATTGTGGGCACAGACAGCAATAAAGACCAACGGAGTGAAGGGAGTATATATCTTATGAGGAAAATAAGTGGTCTGGGAGTGTAAGTGGTGGAGCACTAGACTTATCAAGAAAATCCTCTCCAAGGGGCGAGACTTGAAGGATAGGAAGTCAAATATGGGAGAAGCCGCAGGAGCAGCCTCTTGGGTGTTTGTATCCTTTTCATCTTCTCTCTCCCGCATGGCTAACTGAGCATAATCCAGCCAGGCTTAAGATTTCAGAGTTTTGGATGAACTTCCACACACACTCAGGTTCGTTAGATGAAAGGACTTAGCCTGAACATGTCCCAGAGAGTGCCTGACTGCTGGCAAGCCTCTGGAATTAAACTCATGTTCTTGGAGTCTCTGGATGAGAAAACTGAGTCTGAAGCCAATGATTAGAAAGGCAGAGAAGGGACCTGAGTGACTATGCCCTTTTGTATTCTTGCTCTGAAATTGGAGAGGCAGATTTCGAGGTCATATTGCAGGAGTAGTGCAAAAATAAATGATATTTACTAAAAATAGCACAGGTTCTCAATACTGAGGACTTGCATTCAAATTTTGCTTCTTCAGTTTTGAAGTTTTATTTTTCTTTCATGTGTATGAGTATTTTGCCTGCAGATATGTCTGTGTACCGTGCACGGGAGGAGGCCAGAAGAGAGTGTCAGAGCCTTTGGAACTGCAGTTACAGATGGTTGTGAGCCACCTTGTGGGTGATGGGAACTGAACCTGGGTCCTCTGTAAGAGCAAAAAGTGCTCTTAGCTGCTGAGCCATTGCACCAGCCCTCAAAGTCTGCTTCTTAACTACAATTACTTTCTAGCTTTGGGACTTGAAGCAATTTGCTTTCTCTCTCCAGACCAGGCTTTTCATCTCTAAAAAAAACCCCTAAGAAAATCTCTATAACAGTGTTGCTGGAGAGCCCACGATGGGTGCTCATGACGCCTGATTCCTGACTATTGGCACTATAGCCTTGGGGATCTTTCAGGGCCACCCCAGAGGGCTTGTACATCACCTGACCTGAGGTGGCTGTGGCTCCCTTCAGGTGTTCATGTTGTGTGTGGCTGACTGACACTACTTCTGTGTGTGTGTGTGTGTGTGTGTGTGTGTGTGTGTGTATGTGGTGGGTTGAGGGGGATTCTATAAAAAGACTGTGTCATCTTTAAGCCAATCAAAGTTTCTGTTTATAACAAGTGAGAAAATGTTACAGTATGTACCCTATGACTAACATTTATTGTAAGCTAAAATCAGACATTAGAGTAATCTTATGAATACAGAACTCCCATCTAAGAGCTAAAACAGTGCTTACAGTTAGGTTTTAAAAGCCCTGGAAACCTTCATTTCTGCTGTCCTGGGATGCATATGCTTATGTAAATCACTGCTACTTACTTTATGAAGTTAACTTTGACATTTATCTAATGTTTATCATCTCTCATATAAAGGAGAAAATACAGCAGTAAAGACACACATAATATAACAATATTAAGAGAAACGGAAAGTAATAACAGATCCCTCCCTTTTAATGTAACCACCTTATAAGGGGTGATTTCAATCCCTCAGGCTGTTTGGGCTTATGTGTTGACACAGGGTATGCATTCCTTTGTGAAAATGAGCACATGGCTCCTATAAAATGGCAATAACTGCAACATAATTATTTAGAAAGAATTCTGTTTTCCCAGGTCTGTGGTGATTAGCACTTTGGAACCACAACCAGAATCTGAGCAAGAACTTAGCCTGTGATGTTGGCATTTTACCGAGGAAGGTACTGTGTAGATTAAGTCTCTTTATTCCTTTTCCTCTGCTATGCATTTGGAGGGTAAAGTAGGCTCTTAACTTCACCACAATAAGGTAAGATTAAGCACAATGATTAAATGTTTTACAACATTACAGAGATGCTTAATTTAAATTATAAGAAGCATTTCTGATCTAGCCAAATCTGGTGTGATCTGGACAAGTCAGGCCCTCAGACTGCTTAGCAGAAATTTCCCGTGGGTACCTTCTTCAACTGGCCTTTGGGGAAGATGAAAGTTCAAGGCCAGGGTGTGAGGGTGCTCTCTGTGCTCAACTCCAGCCTGACAAATAGAGATGGTGGGATATGTTCAGGGTCTGCATAGGCACGGGGTACCCTCGGTTTCGTTGCCCCTTGCAAGTTGCTTTGTGCTTGAAGACAGGTTAGGAAAATGCACCTGCTGGTGAATGCTGCTTTCCCTCAGCAGCAAGGATGCAGCTCTGACCAAAGCAGCAGTTGTTGGGCTCCCCACAACGTGCCCCGCTCCCCCTCTTCCAGTTTCCCTTGGCCCCTTAGCTTCCCTCACCACTACTGCTCTCCTCTATAGGACTCAAGTTTGGGATCGACTTACACTGTAATCTTGATCTAGACCTTTTCTCCCAATTAGATGTAATTGTCCAAGAGATACCTAGAAATGATTTTTGAAAATGGTTTTTAGCAGCAATATTAGTTTAAATGAAATAGCATTTATTTGTTGATTTTACTATAGTGTATTGTTTTGGTTGATGTTATTGGTTTGCTTTGGAAGAGGTGGGGAAACAGTTCAGTCTTATTTTACTCTGTGTCTATTATTGCATGGTCAGTTGCTACTAGGCATATGGCTTCCTTAGTGGCAGAAAGCCACTGGCTAGTGTAGGGTGACAACCAGACTCATAGATGAAGGGGCCGTGGTCTGTCTCACTAAGATCACGTAAATGCTGTCCTCTTCCCACTCCGGATCCTCAGGAGTTCATTCACTTTAATACCAACATCGAGGTACCATTTCCCCATAATGAAAACCTAGGCTTTTTAAAAAGTGAAATTTCCAGGAAGAAATGCAAAACCATCCACCCCTCCTCCCCATCACCATCATCTTGCTATCCCTATGGCAACTACCTCTTGAATAAGACCCCAAAGCTGCAGGTGGCAAAGGGACAAAGCAGAAGTGGGACAGAGAGGAGAGAGTGTCTCCTCCCCTTCACATTCAAGGGAGGGCACTGTCAATCCTCCTGGCACTCAGAAGGAGCCAGCTCTCTGGCAATTGGAATGTTCTAAGAATGCGGCCTTTTCTGTGTACATTACTTGTATCTGAACATCTCCTCTTTCTGCCAAAAACTTATAGTATTGGTATATGTCCCAATCCAAAATCTCACTGTTGGAACTCAGATTCTCAGGTCTCTCGGATAGCCTCACTTTTTCCACGGGGACACCTTCACTGTTTTCCAGTTTGTCAGCAACTGTGAATGGAAAACAAACCAGAAGATAGAATGCTCAGGCTTCAAGAAGTAACCGTCAACTTGGACTCGACTCAGACAGACACCGTTAGACTCGTTCTGCTTGAACTGTGCAAGTGTCTGGACTGCTGACAGGGAGCTCCGGAAATGGAGATTTGCTGTGTTTTGTTTATTTGGATATTTTTTTTAAAAGGTGGGAGAAGGTTTGCACTTGCTTTTGAAACTCAGATACATACATATCATAGCATAGACTCTCGTCAGGATATGGGTGAGGGAGCAAGAGCAGAGGTTTTAAAGGGATACCTGGTGATCTCCACTGTGTTGACTTTTTTTCTGACATGGACATTGTAATGTAAGAATAAAGGCTACTCAGTTATTCCTTGTAGGTACCAAGGATAAATACAAAGATGAGTGTTCTTGAATACTCCTAATGAAACATACAGTTAGAAAAAAACAAACAAACAAGTAAAAACAGTAAAAAAAAATGTAGAAAAGAAATATATATGTAGCAATTCCATTATCATTAAACATATGATATGGTCCTGTTGTCAATAGCCTCTGAAACCCAAAAGTAACTTTTTCAGCCCTTTCTTTTCCCAGATGTCTGGGATACATGTGTAGATGTTATTCTGAAAGGTAGAAATTAATGATGAGACCCACTTCTATCTTGAACTGTGTGTTATCTCTCTGAGAAATTTTGCAAGACGCAATGAGACATACAACTCAGATGAGCCCCCAAAATGGCCCATGCTCTGTTTTTGTAGACAAGAATTTCACAGTAGAACAATGACAGTTTGAACCATGGAGTGATCCCTCCTGAGTGTCTTCTATTTGTTTTGCTAGGATTTTTTTTTTTTTTCATTTTCACGTATTTCTTTTTTGAGATGGGATGTCTTCATTGAGATCTGGCTGGCTTCAACTTGAAGTGACCTTCCTCTGATTCCCTGTCCCAAGTGCAGAGCTTATAGGCCCATACCACCATGCCCACACTAGGAGCTTTTAACAAGCCATCCAACATTATATAGGTTAGACTTAGGGGGATTTGCTTAATATTTATCAGTTTAAGAAACAAACATTATAGCAGGGCACAGTGGTGCACACCTTTAATCCCTGCACTTAGGAGGCAGAGGTAGATGGATCTCTGTGAGTTTGAGGCCAGCCTGGTTTACATAGTGAGTTCCAGGAAAGCCAGAGCTACATAGTGAGACCTTGTCTTGGAAAAAAAAAAAAGGAACAAATATTATAACAATAAGTAAAACAGAAATGCTTAGAAATAAATATTAAAAAATGAAAAGTGTGTGCAATTTAGAACTTTGTAAAAAATAATTAAGGTTGCCTAAACTATAGATTATATTAAAATTATTGTATTAATCAGATGTTGGTAATATATACCTTTACTATTTTCATAAATGTATGTCAATTGGTATTGATTTATGAGTTCAGGTGTATATCTGTGCATGTAAACACACAATCGTGTTGTGTGTTGTGTGTGTGTGTGTGTGTACACCTCTGTGTATGCAGATGTATGAATATGGATGCCAGGAGTCGACTTTGGGTTTCTTCCTTCAAGGGCTATTAATCTTGTCTTTTGATGCAAGACCTATGGCTGTCATAGAACTCACCCCGTAAGTAGGCTAGCTACCCAGTAAGCCCAGGCATCAGCTTGTCTCTGCTTCCCCAGTATTGAGATTACAAACATGTTCCACCATTCCCTGTTCTCTCTCTCTCTCTCTCTTTTTTTTAAAATGTGGATTTAGGGCTTGAACTCATGTCTTCATGCTTGCACAACAAGTCCTTTAGCAGCCAAGCCATAGCCCATTCCCGCCTGTTGTTAATCTTCTAAAAACTGATTGGTAAAAGTCTGTTTTATTTCTAATGCTGGGGGGATTGAACAGAACCCACATTTTTGTACATGCTAGGCAAGTGTTCTCTTATCACTTAATATGAATTCTGAGAGCTGGGTGTGGTGGCACACACCTTCAATCCCAGTACTTGAGAAGCAGAGGCAGCAGATCTCTGTGAGTTTGATGCCAGCCTGGTCTACACAGGGAGTTCCAGGCTAGGCAAAGCTATATACAAAGAGACCTTGTCTCAAAAAACAAAAGCAAAAATAGACAAATATCAGACAAGCAAACACCACTCTACCCCCCCCAAAAAAAATTATGAGAATTACTCACTATAATCTGCCACTTTCTTGTAATGATTTAGGGCAACTTCACAATTTTGGAGAACATTAATTCCTGACAAGTATCTGTACCCCTAGAAAGCAAGCATACGTGGGTGTTAAAATTCAGAGAATGCTGTAGTTACATATATTTTGGTCTAAGAATATTTAATTTACAAACCAGAATCATCTGGGACATCATGCTTCCTCCAGCACTTCCAAAAGTATAATATATCAGTGCCTAAGGTACAAGAAATACAATTACATTGGTTTCTTAACTTTGGAACTCAAGCCAAGCACTGTCCCCCCCCCGCCCCATTCCTACTCAAGTAATTCTGAGAACTGGGTGTGGTGGCACACACCTTCAATCCCAAGAGCCACTCGCTCCAAAGTATGTCCAAAGTGGTTTCCATTTTGGGGCGTTATCAGGGAGTAGAGAGTGGGATAAAGCCATGGTGGATGGTAAGTCACTTTTTTTTTCATCTTAAAATCCTATGAAGTAGATATTACAAACCCTTGGCATGTGAGGCTTTAAAAAGTTTGTGGCAGACTGCTAAATTTCTCTGTTTAGTGAGTACTTTTAATACCACAGTACAGTGAGCCTCTTTAAGAATAGATTGTATCCAATGTTCCTTTTAAGTAAATATTGTTCCAGGAAAAAAATAGTGTTGACTTTACCTTGGCTTGGTCATATTCCATTCCTATTCCATAAGAAGATAAAAATCCTAATGCCTGAAGGACAAAAGAGAACACAACACTGAATCAATTTGTTTCATAATTGTTATCTATATATTTATTTTTGGGTCTATTTATTTTATGTGTGTGATTGCTTTGTCTGCCTATATCTATGTGCACCCCATGTGTGCCTGATGCCCTCAGAGGTCATAAAAGGGCCATTGGATTCTCTGGAGTTATAGATGGCTGTGAGCCACCATGTGGGTTCTGGGAATCGAATCCTGGTCCTTTGCAAGAGCAACAAGTACTCCCAAGTACTGAGCCATCTCTCCAACCACATAATATTTTGGTCTATATTGACAAGAGATATTTTATGTATGTTTTAATAATAATTTATACTGTTGGCTTATTTATAATACTATAACAAAGTGTTTTTGTTACAGTTATGAGAATTTAGGAAATATTACAATATCAGGAAGATTATATATGTGAATCTTTGATAATTCTTATTGTACTTTAGAATAAAGCTCAGTAATAAAACATTGAACTCAGGCATGGTGGTGCACATCTGTAACCCCAGGACGCTGAGGCAAGAGGCTCATGGCATCAGGCCATCCTGAGCTACATAGAAAGACCCTGTCTCAAGAACAAAACCAAACAACAACAAAACAAAAACAAAAATGTTATAAATGCATGGTTGATATATGTTTTCCTTTGTTGTAAATATAATTTCCTCTGATATGTTAATATTTTAAGCTTTCTATTCTTTTTCCTTTGCTGTGTTATGGGACGTGAGCCCAGGGCCTCATATTTCCCTACCTGTAATTTGAGCATTTTCAGTCATATTTCAAAAATAAAATAGGATTGACATAACAAGGTATTTAAGTCAAGATATACCGAATAAAGAGGGAAAGTCTGATCACAGAGCAAGATGGAGGTATTGGGAGTCCCAGCCTCCACCCACTGCAGACACAGTATGCCATCCAAAAGCTTTTATAGAAATCACAGAAACAAGTTAACTCAGTGCACCAGTGTGACGCCCACATCGGCAGCTCCCAGATGGTTTGACCTATGATTTTTCACATTCGTGATGGTGTGAAAGCAATATACTCTCTGTAGAAACTGTGTTTCAATCTGGATTTTGTCATTTCCTGGGCTGGTGGCATGGGATCCTCTACTCTCAGGATGCTGGGCAGCGACAGCGAGCTGCAGTTCCTGGGCAAATGTGGTCACAATGGTGGTCCACTTTGTGATGCTTGTTTTGGTAAGCTATAGATAGTGTTTGGAAGGCGACTCAGACTTGAAGTGCGTTTCAGTTTTGTGATAATTTCAATTTTTATCGGCTCTTTCAGATTCCTGCCTTCCAGCAGCTGTCTCTGTGAGTTCTGATTGGGCCACTATGGTAGTAGTCTCTAGACTCCTCTTGTCGGTCCTCGTCTGCAGGTACTGTTAGTACCCCTCATCAAGTTTCTAAGTATACAAGCTCATACTTAGTTTTTCTCACAGAGTTTACAAAAATGCTGTCAAATGTCAAACATGCCAAGATGCATCAAGATCCAAAAATTTAATCACCTCAGAAAATGATTAATTGTCTCATTTCAAGGATACAGAACTTGGCTACTTCTTGTTTATTTGTTTAATTGTGCCCATATATGTGCATGTATGTGTATGTATATATGTGCATGTATGTGTATGTGTATATGTGCACATATGTGTGTGTGGAGGCACATAGTTCCTCAGGCACCATCTTATGTTTTGTTTTTGTTTTTACTTTTGTTTTTTTGAGGCAGAGTCACTTCCTGGCCTGGAACCTAGTAGGCTAAGCTATGATGGGATGGCTGGCCAGCATCAGGGATTACATACCGTCTTTGCCTCCCTAGTATTGGAGTTACAGGTTCATGTCATTAGCCCTGGCTTTTTACACGGGTCTGGAACTAGAACCCAGATTCTCATCTTTACAGAGCAAGCACTCCACTTGCTGAGCCATATCCCCAGTCCTATATTCCCAGTCCTGTGTTGTATCCGTGATTAGGAAGTTGGCTCTAGAAGTCGTTATTCTTCACTCAAAAGCACAGCAATTCTAACATGTTCATCTAACTTGTGTCCTTTACATAATCTGTCCGCTGATAAAAGCCTCTGAGAGTGTAAATCTTCTTTCTTTTGGCTTAGGAAGCTTCCTTTTATAGAAGGTGCATAGGAAACATTTCTTGCAAGTGGAGGGCCCTGTAACTCTTCTAGGTCTGGCAACATGTATTTGAAATGGCTAAATTGGCTCTTTTTAAGGACATCACTAGCCCATTTTAGATTTAAAAAAAATATATTCTTGGAACTCCTGGCAATTCTCCACCCTGGTTAATTTAGAATTTGGCTCAATTATGCTGAAACTTTGACAGTAAACAGCCATACTAACTTTTAAAGTGAAGATATCATTCGGGGGCCTCTGAGAGTGCATCATTTTGTGCAGAGCCCAGCAAACATGTTGGTCTGATCCTTTGGGAAAACTATGTAAACTGGTGAAGTTGTGACGTGAAGTTGGCATTAAATGTCCATTCTGTGATGGGGAGGGGACATCTCGTCTCTCTCTGTAAAGCTCACTGAGAATGTAAGGTCTGGAATATGGTGGTACCACTGTGTGTGATCAAACCAGGGTCATGCTGCCTCACTCTTTAGCAGGGGAATAACAATGAAAGGCTCTACATTCATCTCATTTTTATTATTTTTATGCTGCTCACAGCATGATCGGACAATAGCAGTTGAAAGACATCAAGGGCGTCACTCAGAGGAATGTGCTGAGGACTGTCTGCACTGTCCTTTCCTTTATGCTTGGGCGTTGCCACCTAACAATGTCACGATTCATAAGCTTTTAGTGGTTCTTTTATTTTCCTCTCCTTTTTTGAGATAAGGATAAAACAAGATGAATTGTAAAATGATTAAATCCTAATTCGGGAGAGAAACATATTGTGAGTTGAAAGAAGAGCGGTAACATCTGTGACACTTTAGCAGTTTTGAAGGTCAAATTCTGCATACTGGATTGCTCAGACGGCTGGAAGAAGGGTTCTGCCATTTTGCTTATGTCATTTAACACAGGGTTTATAACGCCTTGATTTACTGTGAAGGTTTTAGAGTAATGGATATTTTATTCATATTTTAAGGTGAATTACTTTGGGGGAGGCAGTAACAATTAATAAAATAAAATATTCCTCTGTTTTCTTTTTCTAAGAAATTGTTAACGGAGAAAAAAGATTAAACAGTTTCCCTCTAATTATTGCACAAAGCTGGGAAGCTTTGTGATCATTACTTTTGGCTCAAACCACACGTCAAAGCAAAGTGTGAATCAGTTCTAATGAGTAACTCAGACACTATTAATATAAGGCCATTAACATCCAAAACACTCAGCAGAAGCCTAGAAGTGTCAAAGTGATTATTGAATTGATACTAGAGATGATCTTTTCAGCCATTGCATGATGCTAATGACTGTAGTCCTTCCAGGAAACACTTCAACACTTCAAATTTGAGATAAATGAAAAAATGTGTGGAGTCTTTGCTATTGAGATATAATTGTTTTCAAGTCACAAAACACAGTAAAATGTCATGTCACTCATGTCTTTTTTCTTTTATACATCTATTGTAGTTATTTTTATATACTATAAGGAATTTTCTTAAATCTGTAGTAAAATTGTTTCGAATTGTATAGTCAACAAAGTGTACTCATTTAAGTACATAACTTTAAAATTTTTTACATTTATGGGTGACTGTGTGTGTGTGTGTATGTGGTATGTGATAATATGCATGTGGCCTTCAGAAGACAGCTGGGAATCAGTTATAATCTTTTCACCCAGTGGGTGGGGAAATCAAACTCAGGTTTCAGGCTACACAGACAAGCACCTGCTTGATCCATTTTCATGGAGACCACTCTATACAGTTCTTAGCATCTGGAAGGAACTGAGTCTTTGTAGAGCATTGCAGTGTACTGTCTTTACACTTAATTACTGTTGCTACCCTTTGAAGGATTGCCTTCTGTTTATTTGGATTTTGAAACATTTGGATCTTTCTGAGATCTCTGACATTCCTACTTTGTCTTTCAGAATTTCTGATTGTTTTCCTTTTCCTTGAGACATCATAAGTATTCATTATTCACTGTCTGTCTCTGGACCTGCACATACACACATACACTTTACACATTTATATATATATGCTTCTATCTATATATACATATATAGACATTATCTATATAATATCATACATAATAATGTTATTATTTGATCACATTTTCCAGTTCTTTAGGTACATTTCTGTGGATATTGTCTTCCTAGCTTCCAGAAACATTGCTAACAATGCAGACAGTATTCCTAAATCAGGCTAGCTCAAACAGCATGCCAACAAAGATGCACCCAAAGAGCCCTATAGAAGAGTTATCTGGTCCCTGCAATCAGCTAGCCACCAAACTACTCATTGTTTGTGGCACAAAGTCTCTTCAACTGCATGTTCTTTGTAAAATGACACAAATGACAGCAGCAGCAGCAGCAACAAAGACCAGAAAGAAAGCAACTCCTCGGGAAGGAACTGCCACACTGACGAGGTTGATAGTCCTAGTTCAGCATCAAATCCAGATACAGTCCTGGAAAATTCCTGCTCCTCCATGTGCAAATGATGTTTCCCAGGCCATAAGGAGTTAGAACAAAGACAAAAGGAGTCCAGGATGCCACAGAATGTAGAAGTGGGCTTTAGTAGAGGACTTTACCAAACAATATTATAACTTGCCATATTTTAACAGAATGAATGAAATTTGCATATCAGGTCAATGTTAACTTCTTTTAGGTTAAGTTTGTTCACACACATTCTGTCTTCTGGTCTTCTGTGAGACCCATACTGGACAGATAACCCCATTTTTATATATGAGGAGATTAATGTATAAAACAAGGACTGGCTGACCTAAAAGACAGAGCTGTTGAAGTGAACATTGTCACACACCAGCATGCTTCAGATTTTCTAAGGACTCTTGCAGGTACTCTTCACTTATTTCTTCCAGCAGCTTTGTGAAGCTTGCATGTTATTTATCAGCCTCCTTCTTAGGTTTGGGAAAACTGAGGTTTTGAGACATAACTTCTTTAGGGATATCAAAAATGAACACAAGATGGAAAAACGACTAGGGTACAGAACCCAGAGCAACATATGACCAACATGGTCTGGGAACTCCCTGCTTTGCTACCTCATTGTGGCACCGTGTAGCCTGTGACTGCATTTCCTAGAGTTTCCCATCAGTGTCTGCTTCTCTATAAAAAGATGATCATGGCAGTTCACAGCCAGTGGTTACAGCTTAGAGCTGTCTCTTCTGCTACTAGGCTTGCCTTAGAAAATTGTCTTCTGACTAAAGCCAATGGCAAGAGCACTTCAATCAGAGGGTAGTCTGGTTGAATTTATGCATTGAAAATAAGAAAAGAAATTATGAAAATAAGGAAAGAAAGGTGGTATACATGATGGTGACATCCAGAGCTTTATAGTTTTGGTTAATCAAACTCTAGAGATTTAACAATTCTTGTATGTATTCTATTACCATTACATTCATCTGTCTGTTGGGAGATAGATAGATAGATAGATAGATAGATAGATAGATAGATAGGAGAAAGACATAGGATCCAATGTTTTATAATTATCTTAACTTTATAGGTACAATTTAGAGACATTGCCATATTCATCATGGGTATTTGGTTCAACTTCTTTTGGCTCAACTAATCATATAGATCCATAGGACCGCCACGGACCTCATTGCCACCAGTCTTATTGGAAAGCAGGGGGGGACAAATGAACCACACTGGTTCATTACCAGTGGGTAAGCATCAAGCCTTCCTTAGCAGTGTACACAATCTTGTAGGAGCTGTCATCCCAGACACCTCAGAAGGGGTCTCAGATGCAAGATGAGACCTACATAGAGAGGATGTGAAAACCGCTTTTGTGTAAATGCTTCATTCCCCATGTAATGACTCTACAAGTACAGGCACAGCTTTCCCATCAAAAAATTTACCACCATCAGGTTCAATAGTTCATTATAGTTTCTCTCTCTCTCCAAAAGCAGTTTGCCAGTCAGAGGCCATTTCCATCATAAGTCATGCTAGGTAGAGACATAGCTAAAATTTTATTCTTATCAGGTTACCTGGGAAACAGAATTAGAGTGTGAACCAAAGGTCAGATTCTAATGCAGAAGAAGGGGAAAGGGTTTTGTTCAATAAGTAGCTTATCCACTAGGCAAGCATAATAGTGTATTCAAACTTAATCTGACTCCATGCCTAGTTCCTCTACTATACTAGCTGACAACAAAAAAGGTCTCAAACCTTTTAGGGAACTTTACTTTCGTCTTCATATGTTCTTGAATTCTTATATTTTTACTTTTTGTTAATGGCCATGAATTTTGTAGGTAAGATAGATAAAATCCTCTTAATAAAACACTATAGTAATATAAAAGCACACCCTAGCTTAGTAATAAGTAGCTGAAACAACATGATGGGTGTGGTTGCATGGTCATTAGGATCATCTACAAAGAGAGCTTCACAGAGCAAGAAGGCAAGTGAAAATACATGGTGGGCCTCGTAACATCTGAACCAGGGGGACTGGCTCCTGAAGGCCTTGTCTTTTTATCCTCTCCCCACCTCCCACCTCTTTCTTGCTAGGTAGCCAAAGAATGACCTCAAAGTCTGATTCTCCTGCCTCTGCCTTCCGAGTGCTGGAATTACAGCATGTCCCACCAAGCCCTGTTGTGCAAGGTGCTGGAGCTCACAATCAAGGCCTCATTCATGCCAGGAAATCACTCCACCAACTGAGTTACATCCTGAGCCCCAGGGTTTTGATTTTTTTTATGAGATGATTATTTTATTCTTGACATAAAGTAAAACACGTCTATTAAAATAGAAAAAGAAATTCAATTAGTTTATAAGAGATTTGAAATTGAAAGTCAGGCAAACATTACTTTAAGAATAGATTTTGTTCCACATTTCTTTGTAAAGATGAACATATTCTATATGTAGTTTAACAATATTTGGGTTCAGAGGTCTTATGTTAAAACGTACACATGGATAGATGGGAAGATAGATTAGAGAACAGCATTGCTCCTATGAACTAGAACAATTTATTATTACCTCCTGCTTTCCTCCCACCTGGACATTATTTCAGTGCTTTCTGAGTGGCCATAGGTCTGGGTCCATGCAGTAGGGCGGGAGTATTATTTCTTTTCCCCTTTCATATATTTGTCTGTGCTAATTGTGGATGTAGCTATTGAGAAAACTTTTATTGTCTTTCAAAACTTACATTTTGGGCTTTGTATGATCCTTCTTTAGCCAAGGACTCATATAACTGGATAGCTGCCGATATGTTTTGCATGACGAAACTTCCAAATAGCAAAGCGTCAGCCATTTTTTCCATAGCTTTCAAATTTCCCATGTCGGCTGCTCTGGTGAAAAGTGTGTAGGCTCTATTTTGAGAATGTAAAGTAAGGAAGTTGATTGTCAAAAATGAAAATTTCTGCTCCTTGCCTTTCTAGCAGGTAAACTGTAGTTGTTATTATTAGTAATGATGTAGCTTTGGTAAAATCCATTACATCTTCAGACCAATAATGTTTTCACCTCTATGTCAGTCGAAGATTTAAATTTCAAATATATGAAGCCACTAAAAAGGAGATATTTATGAAATATATACTATGTGTCCAGTCTATATACCAACTCAATTGAGAATTTAAAGACATCCTATAATGATCTCTTCCATTATTAATATGCATTTGTTTTATAAAATGAATTCCAAAAGATACAAGAATTATTGTAATTGAAATATCACATCTAGGAAACCTATTCATAAGAATGTTGATAAATTTATATTCTAAAATAATCTTCAAAAGCAGAACTAATTCTTCAACATAGCAAAGCCAGACTGTTTAGAAAAATAACAATACAGACAATACAAACAAACTTTTAATAGGTGGGGTTTTAGACTCTAAGTGCATGGATTCAAGTCATGCTCCACTACTGGTTGGAAAACTTCAAACTAACTTCTCTGTCCCTCCTTTGGCCACAACACTGGGATGGTTGTAGCACCTACTTGATAAGGCTGCTGTGAGATCATCCTTGAGGCATGCTTGGTGTAGTGCTTCATTTAGCTCTCACTGTTAGGATGATCACATTGACCAAAACTATAGAGCATAATAATTGTTCTGTAACTAGGTGGTAAATGACGTGAAATTTTAGTGGATTTACGTACATAGGGTTGCTTTACACTGCATTTCCTGTTAGAAGTCACATGATCTTTATTACCAGTAGTGGCAGAAAGTCTAACAAGGCTCAAACATGTGTTAGAGATTTGTTCTTACTTTCATAATATTTTTTTTTTGGTAGTGGCAAGACCAAAGAGCATTAATCATAATTTGTAATCTTGGCTCAAATATAGGAACACACACACACACACACACACACACAGAGAGAGAGAGAGAGAGAGAGAGAGAGAGAGAGAGCAGTCTTTGATTCCAGTTTAAAACAACCAAAAGACTTAATTTTATACACAGCCTATACTGATGCTAAGAGATATTTCCAGGTAGCAAAGACTTGAGTAGAATAGGCTAAGGAAAATGAGTCCCAGGCAGAGAAACATCCAGTTCGACATTTGAGTTTCACTGGAACAAACTGGAAGCCAGAATGTCAAGCGTTCAATCAATCATAGTGAGTGAAAGGAAACTTGAGATGCTGGAAAGCAAAAATTTGGGAGAGAGGTCTCCAAGGTCAATGTGATGACTTAATCTTGATTTTCAACTTGCTAGATTTAGAATCACCATGGAAACATATCTCTGGGTGTTTCTGTTGATACCATTTTCAGAAAAGTTTAACTAAACGGCGAAGCCCCATCCTGTTCCTGACTGTGGGTGGTACCATCCCACAGGCTAGGGTTCTGGACTGAAAAAAAAAAAAAAAAAAAGGAAGAGAGAAAGCTGAACATCAATCAGTTCATCTCTTTGCCTCCTGACTATGAACACAGTGTGGCCGGTTGTCTCATGGTCCTGCTGTCTGATTTCCCTGCCATGATGCAACCTCAAGCTGTGATGCCAAATTCCTCAAGTTGCTTTGTCAGATATTTTGTCGTAGCGATGAATAAAGTAACTGATACAGAGAACACGTTTCCATCTGTGAGGCCAATGATGTAATAAACCTGACTATGCAGCTTATGGTCTTTTAGAACTGGTTTGTGGAAAGAATGTGGAAGAGTTTAGAAATGTGTGCTAGAGAAATCTAGTAAGCTGAGCTTGATGGGCCACCCTGGAGGGAGTGTGGAAGACCAGGATGCTGAGTGCATTCTGTTATACATTAGAGAACATTCATGTTATATTTTGGCTTCATTTTGCTCATGTTTTTTACTTAGATGACACTGAATTAAAAATAATGATAAACTAGTTAGTTCGGTTGATAAAATTTTATGACAGGATAGCATTTAGGCTGCGGTACAACTACTTCTTGGTGCTCTTCGATGAACAGTGAGAGAGAAAGCAGAAAACTATGAAAAGCAAGAAGCTTGGTGAGGAAAGGATTGAGAGCAGAAAAACTGTGAACAAAGAAGGGTTAGATGAAGCAATTTAAAGGATTAAAGAGATTGTTATTATTAGAAATCTCGCAGTCTTCACTGGGATAGTAAAATAGTTCTCTGAGGGCAATAAAGGGTCTAATTTATGGAAGCATAAATTCACTTGGGTAGAGAGAGCCTAGGCTAGATCAGCAGGTAAGTGTGTATTGTTAAGCTTGATGACCTGAGTTCAGTGCACAAGAGCCACATTCACAGAATTTCCACATAGTGGAAAGAGAGAACTGACCTCTGCAATTGTGACTATACACACAATAAATAAAATATAATAAAATTTGTGATTAATAAATGAGAGCGCTTGAACTGAGAATGTCATTAAAGGGGTTCCTTGCTAGAAAATGACTACCAATAGTAGTGTTTCCCTGGGGGGCCAGCACACAGAAGCTGATCCGTGTTCCAAGAGGACCAGCCTGTATCTCAGACCAGCAGCGGAATTTGGTAGTGTTGCTCATGTAATACTCATTTTGCAGGCATAAAAGATGAAAGAGGGAAAGAATCGTGGAGGGTTTCCTAAGGCTAGGGCTTGAGGCTAGGCAACGTGTTGCAGAGTCAGATTCCTTATAAGGAAGCAAAGAGGTCACCGAATGAAGCTGAGCAGATAAAGCCTATGCTGCCCTGGAGACCTCAGGATATAGGAGATGCTGTAAATGTGGAATGTCCCCTGGGGAAAGTTGGCATGAAGTACAGCCAACTCAAAAGAGTCTCTGTTGCAGGTGGCAAAGCTGGACTGCCCAATCCCTTTGAGCTCACATCTCTCAACCACAAGCCCCAAATACTGGATGGAACGCTGTATGCAGGATTTGTTGTTTGCTCTGTTTGGTTTCAGTCTTGTTTTGATCTGAGTTTTGTCATGATATGCCTCCATTTCTCTCTCTTGGAATGAAGTGTTTGTATATTGTGAACATGTAGTTTGTTTTTTTTTTTTGTTTCACAGTGGCTCATAGCTAAGAGTTTTTGTTGAGTTTCCGACGAGACTGGAGTTTGGTTTTTTGAGCAGTTAATGACTTTGGAGAATTGTAACAATGAACTAAATGAAATTTTCATTATGAGATGAACGTGAGACTTTAGGGAGCAGAGGTGGAACGTTATGCTTTAAAAGTGGTGCTTTTGGGTGACAAATTGACAAGGGATGGACATGTGATAGTCTTGTCAGACTGAGGCAGTGAAAATGCTTCTAGCTTCTAGGTGTGTCTTTGAGGTTGCTTACCAAAAGATTTAACTGGGGAGTGAAGACCCGCCTTGTGTATGGGCGGAGCCATCATGTGGGCGGGGCTCCTGTGCCGAATAAAGCTGAAAGCAAACTAACTGATCGTTAGCATTCATCTTTCTCTGCTTCCTGCTCTGTGACCAGGTGCCTCACAGTCCTGAAGCATGACTTCTATGTCAGTGTGTCCTGTACCCTTGAACTATGCCCCAAATAATCCCTTCCTTAAATTTCTTATGCTTCGTCACATGGATGAGAAAAGTAACTAAGAGTCCATAAAGACAAATGTCTGTGACAAAGGATAGACACCAGGGTGGAAAACCTGGCATTGAGGTGTAGATTTCCTTGAGACCCTCTGTCACCTCACCTGCTGCTATGAAACCACATGGCCTACTGGATGAGAAGGGTACCAGCAGAGATCAGGCTTAGTCTAGTCCCAAGAGGTAGCAACATGTTTGAAACAAGTCTTTGTAGATATCTGTAATTCCATGAACAAGGTTGGCATTATGGATTTCTTATTAGGAAATTCCAAAGTCATAAAAGAGATACTAGAAGCCAAATCCAGGACCACGGAAGTTGCTTCTGGCTAGAAAAGATTAAGAGCTGGGCTGCAATTCTAAGATGAAAAAAAAAAAAAGTAGGAGAAACTGGCTAACATGGGACAGACAGACAAGCTGAGCAACTGGCATCATCTGTAAAGGCTCTGGCACTGGTTACTGAGATGGATGCTGGGGAAGGAGCATCCAAATGCTTCTCCATGGCTCACCAGTTTACTTGCTGTGGACAGCAGCTTATCTTCAGCCTTTCTTTCTGTCAGGGAGTAGTTCTTTGCCAAGGACCAAGTTTAGACATCACCACAGTTTCTCACGACAGGTGATTCTGTCCCTCTGATGTCTGCTTGCAGATCATCATATATTTGAAATTTTTTTACTTCATACGTATGGATAGTTTGTCTGTGCACCATATGCATGCCTGGTACATGTAGAATCCAGGGTAGCATATCAGATCCCGTAGAACTGGAGTTACAGATGGCCACCATTAGAGTACTGGGAATCAAACCTGAGTCCTCTGGCAAAGCCACCAGTGTTTTTAACCTCTGAGCGCTCTCTCTTTCTCTCTCTAATATTATCTATATTTTTAATGGGAATAATGCTCCTCCATTTATACATAGTAATATAAATGAATGAAAGAATGAGTTCAGAATGTAGCTATGGACAAACCATAAGGCTCCGTGCTGTTTCAAACTATGCCATCCTAATCCTGGGATGTGAGGAAACAAGGAGGTGGGCTGGGGAAATGAAATGACTCCCCTGTCACTGTACATAGTAACTATTCTCTCCACCTTTCTGCATCTTAGAAATGAATAGACAGTGTGCTAAATATAAGGACAGAATGTGCTGTCTTAACAATACAGGAATTTTTGCTTAGCATTCCCATAAATTCTTGGGATGTCTTGCTTTGAACAAATCCAAATGTGGTTTTCTGTTTTCCACTGTGTAGAAGGGTCAGGTACTCAACCCATAGATGCATCTCTGCTGTTGTGCAAACAAGCTGCTCTTCTTTCACTCTTGAGACAGGGATTGGGTCAGGATAGCCTGGGCAAAGGCACAGCCTGGCATAAAGGATCCGGCACTGACGGAAGATTTGCTCTCAGGACTGAGTTTTTCCGCTATTGTTTGTACTCAAGAGAAGGATCCCTTCTTAATGTTAAGTGAACAGTTACTTGGGACCTTCTAAGAGTGTTTTTGCCCCATCAGACCAATCTTGAGTATCCTTGGGCTTGAAAGGAATACCTAGTGGCTTCTTATCTCTTGACATTCCGATGTTACAGGCTGAGCAAGAAACATCAGGAACCCGGACCTCCTCACATCTACTGCTCTCTCCCCTAGCTGTGACTGCTCTCTTTCTTAGCTGGGCTACATTGGAAATGCCCTGTTTTTTATTCATCTACATAGTGGACACTTTAGTGAGAGGAATTAACTCTTTAGATGAAGCTTTGGGATCTGAGCTTACTCTTTCCTCATTATTAACACCCTTTGGGGCAGTTAACATGAGGCCTAAGTGTTGCCGGGGTATTTTTCCTTCCATCTTTTAGTGAGCTGCTAATTCAGCTTCCCTTAGTGAGACCAGCTTCCTCTTTCCTTCTTGTGAAACTGGAAGAATTACAGTCTTTCTAAATCTCCATTCACTCGCCTGTAATTTGGAGAAAGAATTTGTCACAATCTCAATGTGTACGTCTAGTGACACTCATATACAAAGTATCTAGAACAATAAACAGGTGCTCAATGGAAGAGAGATGAAGAGGTTCAAACCAGACCATAATAAGCTGTCTTCAAACTCTCTACATTGTTGCATTAAACTCAGAAATTTGGGGTTTTAAAGGAGGAATGGATTCTGTGGATTCTCTTGTTTATCTAGGACTGGCTGCCATAGTTCCAGGATGCCTCCCCACATGACGATGCCTAGTTTACTTTAATCTGTTAATTATGGTGCTGGGAATTAAATCCATTCCAGGTTTTTGCATGTTCCTAGCAAGTGCTTTACCATTGAGCTATATCAACATGCCTCATTTTGAGACAGAGACATACTATGTAGTCTCAAAGTCACCATCCTCCTGACTCTATTTCCAAAACACTGGGATTACATAATGCAAAAAAGGCAGGGCACTTTGTCCCTCCTTTTTGTTGGGAGGAGGCAGCCAGGTCCCATTCCTTCTATTATTCATTTCAAGCATCCTTATTTGCTTGTCTTTATAGCAGCCACTCACCAGATAAACCTGGAGGAAGAAATAATAAACAGTTATCTCCTAATCACTCTGTGTCAGACCCTAGACTGGGAGATGATGTTTAGTCCAGGACACAAAACAGTGCAGGAAGTTGCCTAGGACAAAATAGCCAGTAAGTACTTAGGGATGATTTGATCTCAAGGTCTTAGCTGGGGCCTTAATGATGAAAATGAGTTGTGTCCCACCACTGGGATAGACCAAACTTATGACTTCCTTTAGATAAGGTAGATGAATGTAAAGAATGTATATGGACTGAGATCATGTGGCCACTGCTTACTCACCTCCTAGGTATTGTGGCCACCACATCTAAAATTTTTGATTCTTTACTCCCAGAGTTTGTTTATTCTTTTCTTCAAAATTATTTTTTTAAAATTGTGTATGTTCACCTATGAACACGTGATTTTGGCATCATCTATGAACACCTGAGTTTTGACAAAGATGCCAAAATCACACAAAGGAAAAAGAAAGCATCTTCAACAAATGGTACTGGTCTAACTGGATATCTGCATGTAGAAGAATGTAAATAGATCCACAGTTATCACCCTGCACAAAACTCAAGTCCAAGTAGATCATGGACCTTAATATAAACTGGAAACAACACTAAATCTAGTAGAAGAGAAAGTGGGAAATTGCCTTGAACTCATTGGTACAGGAGACAACTTTCTGAACAAAACACCAATATCTCAGGCACTAAGATCAACAATTAATAAATGGGACCTCATGAAACTGAAAGGTTTCTATAAGGCAAAGGACACTGTCAATAGGGCAAAATGGCAGCCTACAGAATGGGAAAAGATCTTCACCAACCCTACATCTGACAGAGGGCTAGTATCAAAAATATACAAGGAACTCAAGAAGTTAGACACCAACTAACCAAATAACCCAATTAAAAAATAGGGTACAGAGCTAAACAAAGAATTCACAACAGAGGAATCTCGAATGACTGAGAAGCATTTAAAGAAATCTTCAACACCCTTAGTCATCAGGGAAATGCAAATTAAAACAATTCTGAGATTCCACTTTATACCTCTCGGGATGGCTAAGATCAAAAATTCAAGTGACAGCTCATGCAGGTGTGAATGTGGAATGAGGGGAACATTCCTCCATTGCTGGTAGGAATGCAAACTTGTACAATCACTCTGGAATATCTCAGAAAATTGGGACTAGTTCTACCTCAAGAACCAGCTACACCACTCCTGGGCATATACCCAAAAGATGCTCCAAGATCCCACAAGGATACTCCCTCAACTATGTACATAGCAGCTTTATTTGTAGCAGCCAGAAACTGGAAACAACCCAGACGTCTTTCAACTGAAAAATGGGTAAAGAGAATTTGATTCATGTATGCAGTGGAACACTACTCAGCTATTAAAAACCAAGGACATCATGAAATTTGCAGACAAATGGATGGAACTAGATAATATCATCCTGACTGAGGTAACCCAGATGCAAAGGGACATGAATGGTATGTACTCACTGATAAGTGGATATCAGCCACACAGTACAGGATAACCATGTTATAATCCACAGACCCAAAGAAGCTAAGTAACAAGGAAGGTCCAAGGAAGGATGCTTGAATCTCACTCAGAAGGGGAAATAAAATAGTCATCAGAGATTGATAAAGGAAGGGAACTGGGTGAGAGAAGGGATGGAGAGAGGAAAGGGGTGTAGGGAGAACAAGGGAGTAAGGCAGGGAGAGTGAATGGTAATCAGTGGTGGGCAGGGATTGGGGGGGCATTTCTAGGATGTACCAGAGACCTGAGATGAGGGAGGTTCCAGGAAGTCTATGAGAGTGACTCTAGCTTAGACACCTAGTAGTGGGGGATATGGAGTCTGAAGTGGCCACCTCCTGTAGCCAAGAAGGACTCCTAGTGGAGGGATAAGAACAGCAATCCACCCACAAACCCTTTGACCCCAAATTGGTCCTGCTTATGAGAAGTGCAGAGACAAAGATGGAGCAGAGACTGAGGGAATGGCCAAACAGTGACTGCCCCAACTTAAGACCCATCCCATGGGCAAGAACCAATCCCAGACACTATTAATGAAACTCTGTTATGTTTACAGACAGAAGCTTAGTATAACTCCTCTGAGAGACTCCACCTAGCAACTGACCAAAATAGATGCAGAAACCCACAGCCAGATCTTAGACGGAGCTCAGGAAGTCTTATGGAAGAGTTGGGAGAAAGATTGAGGGAATCGAAGAGGAGAGGGATTCCACAAGAAGACCAACAGCGTCAACTAACCTGCATGTATGGGGGCTCCCAGAGACTGAACCACCAACCAAAGAGTATACATGGGCTGGACTTGGGTGTCCCCGTACATATGTAGCTTGGCCATCATGCAAGTCACCCAATAACTGGAGTAGGGGCTTACTCTGACTTTCTGTGGATCCTGTTCCCCTAACTGGGGTGCCTTGTCTGGTCTCAGTGGGAGAGGATTTGCCTACTACTACAATGACTTTAGGTTCTAGGGTGGATTGGTACCTAGAGGGGGACTGCCTGCTTCTCAGACTGGGAGAGAGGCCCTGTGAGGATGAATAGGGAAGAGGAGGGGGGCTGTGATCAGGATATAAAGTGAATAAGTTAATAATTAATGGGGAAAGTTTGTTCTCTCTCTCTCTCTCTCTCTCTCTCTCTCTCTCTCTCTCTCTCTCTCTCTCGTATTGTACATGTATATGTACATAAACGTGTGTGCATATTGAGACCAGATGTTGATATTGGATATCTTCCTTTGTTTACCATCCACGATATTCTTTTGATTCAAGGTCTCTTGCTGAGTTCTTAGAAACACTTAGCTAGACAGGTAGCAAAGAACCTTAGGGATTTGCTTGTCCCCACCTCCAGTGCTAGGGTGACAGGTGACACCATGCCTGGCTTTTACATAGGTGCTCTGGATTCAAACTCAGGTTTTTGTGTACAAGTAGCAGGCATTCCAGGGACTGCCATCTCCCTAGCCTCCTTGCCAGCGCTTTATCCGTAAAAGTGAAGTACCGCTCACCGCAAAAGACTCCTCTTGAAAAAAACAGCATCATATATATAAAAGTGCCTTGAAAGCCATGGGTCTATGCGAATACTCAGGGAGAAACCATGCTAAAACATCAATCATTTTATTTCATTTGAAATTTATCATAAATTAGAACAAAACAGATTTTGCTGAATGGCCCTATCAGTGACTTAACTGAATTTTGCTTCATGGAAAGGGACTCCAATCTCATATACAATCCTTTTGCTTGTTAAGAGTGACAATTCTGAGAATCTTTAATCATGGAACCCTTTTAAAAGCAAAAGCTGATGAACAAGATAAGTATATCTATATCTATTGTTTCAATAATAAACTAGATTTTCAGATTCTCTTCTTTTCGCTTGGAAATTAACTTGGCTGAAGGCACCAGATACTTACTCTGTTTTTTGTTTTTGGCTTTTAGACTCCTGGAGAATCTTGTTGCCCATTTTAAATAACTCATCTCCTTTATCTGTGATACTTTTCTTGGCTGTCTTTTTGACTATATAGGGATAAAAAGCAAAAAAACAGAATTATTTCTATTTTTTAAATTTTAAGAAACATCGTGCTGACACTGTGCTAGCATTTTGTTTTGAACTTTGCTTCTTATTTATTACTTATATCTAAAGTATTTGATTTTCAAGTAGAATGTTTGGTACTATTCCTGGCTCAGGGGCCTGGAAGGTAGAGGAAAGAGATGCTCTCAATTGAAGGAGAGGCGTTCTCAGCCTAAGAAAATGATCTGGGTTGCTGTAGACAGACGGTGAGGGGGCTCCTGGTACACCCTGGACAGATGTAGGATCTTAGGCTCTGTATTCTTAGCCCTGGCTGCCAATGCCTCTCTTATCAGTGTCACTTGGTTCATGTACTTAGAGCCCTGAGGTTCCACAAGGACATGGGCAGCAGGTATCTCCAGGATGACCACAATAGGCATAGGAGTGGAAGAGGCAATCTTCTTGAAAAGTTTTCTCTGTAATGCATCTGCCATTCCTTAAAACATTCTTGAGAGGAGGAAGAATACATGAACTATCAATAATAACTTGCCTAGTTTAGATGGGGACTTGGAATCAATTTTATGAGACTCAAGAAAAAAAAGGAATAGTATTTTTCTAACATTCATGTAACACTAAAAATTTTTTTATAAACACTATCACTTGGTTTTTTGATAAGGAAAACTAATTAGTCAGACTCCTAATTCTCCACCCTTCAACTCTCTTCTCTCTCCCCTGTCTGTCTGTCTGTCTGTCTATCTGTCTGTCTCTTTCTCTGCTCTGTGTGAGATCTCTCTCCCTCTGCCTCCAAGTCTATTACAGCACACAGTGGAAACTGATTAGGAAAATAGAGCCTGAAGCCTTTTCAAAGGAAAGGCATTTGCGACTTGAAGCCTCATTAACAAGATCACAATGAACTTTAAGTGGCTCTTTTTCTTCTCCCAGACAAGATAACAAGAGTTGTCTATTTAGAAAAAAAAAAAAAGAAAAAGAAAAAAAAAAACCCAAAAAGCGAATTTAACATTATTTTGAATGCTTCAAGTTATTCAATCAATTCAGAAACACCAGATATTTTAGCATCTAATTTCTGCTTTGAGTTGTATCTTATCTATACTCATGATTAAAAGAAAAAAAAAGTAATTAGGTTAAAAACTGACTAATATGTGTGGAATAGCAATTGTTGACATTAGCATGCTTTCAAAGCCTGAACATACATTCTGGAAGATTGACTATATTCCTCCCCGGGGCTGTTGCTTTTATTAGGCTTTTTTTTTTTTTTTTTTGCCTTCCCAAACATATTGAATTACATATTTTTCTTACTATAGTAGGATTCAATTTCCAGATAAAGTTATCTTGTTGATGCTTTAATTTTGTTCTTATGATTTGAAGGTTTCCAAATTTGAGGAAAGCACAGTAAGGACATGATTTCAGGAGACATTCTGAATTTGAGTTGAGATAGGCTAGACAGACACATGGGAAAAACAACAGGGTGGGGGCGGGGCGCTGAGCATCGCCAACATGGTGCACCAAGACAACTGTTCACAGTCTTCTGCTTTGTTATAATGAAATAGTGACATCTCTGTCCATATCATCAACCTTGCAGAATTGTTCCCTTCATGCATCTGACATAATGACACATCCAAAAATCTCATAGGAGGATGGTAAAGTGTGTGTGTGAACCTTATTTTTGGAAAACCACAACCCAGTCATTGAATTTCTTGTCTCCCTCCAAATACACATATATCTTTTAACTCCTTAGTAATTTTCTTCATCACTGAAGCTTGCCCATAAGGACTAACTACCTAAAATCATAGGTGATGTGACTCTAGAGAAACCCATAGCCCCTCTTGTGCTAGGACAGAAAGACAGTGGAACATAAGGGGATATAGAAAGGTTTGAAAAGAGACCCTTATTCTGGAGTCTGGTTTAAGTTTTCAGCAGCTGAGAATCAAGAATTAAAGTAGTTGGGCACGGTGACACACACCTTACATCCAAGGACTTGAGAGGCAGAGGCAGGTGGGTCTCTGATTCAGGCCAGCGTGGTCTACAGAGTGAGTTTCAGGACAGTGTGTCTATAGAGAACAACAACAACAACAACAAAGATTTAAAGCACAATTAACATTTGCTATGTCCCACATAGAGACAAAATTCCTTTTACATATAGATATTTCAAATAAGAATGTTAAAATAGCAATGAACTGTTCCTAATGTCTGAGCACATATGACCTTCAAATATGGCCTCTCTTGTTCATTTCTGCAACATTTTCTGGGAATCTGACAAACGAAACTACTAATTTGTATTTACAGTGAAAACATTCTACCTTCCTGTAGGACATGGGTGAGCTTGGGTTTTCCTGTATCAGTTATAATGCCATCCAATGCACTCCTGGAACCTGACTGTGAACTCATTGATTGAAAAGAAAGAGGTTCTCTAACAGCTCTTTGAGATGTAACTTTGGTGGCTACTATAAAGACACCCAGTGTGACTCCTCCCTCTTGAGAAGCTCACACTCACACAGTAGGTGCATCATCTCCGTTACCAGAGCCTCTCTCTCCCTTGCTTAATTCAATATTGAATTAGCTTTGCATTAAACTTCAACTCTGCATCATACTTATTCATGCCCAAGTTCTTTCTGTGTTGAAGCCAAGAATCCCAGCCTTACTGGAGAGGAGGGCTCCGCAAAGAGCTCAGGCTACTGTAGGCAGCTGTAGCATGGAGCTGTGTCTGGCCTATACCCTACTGATACTGCTGCCTTTATTCTGTAACCAACGGCCCCCTATCTCCCTCCTACCACCAATTCCTTACTTTGTATTTAAGTCTTTGTATTTAATTCTGCCTCTGACAGTGATGAGAAACACTGGATAAAGGGCTCTGCTTAATCTCTTAGTCTTTTAATACTTTTCCACTCTGTACCAGCAGTCTTCTCTCAATGGCCAACCTGTAGGGGCCCGTACTGCTCCGCTTACAAACCAGCCTTACTTAAGAAAAGTGTTTTATACTTTCATTTTAGAGGAGGAAAAGATTGATTTCAGCTTACAAGTTATAGTCTATGACTGAGAAAAGTCAGGGCAGGAACTTGAATCAGAAACCATGACAGACTGTTATTTGCTGACTCATTCCCAGGGCCATATTTAGCCTTCTTTTGTTTTAGGTTTTATTTTCTGTATATAGCTGTTTTGCCTGTATGCGTGACTGTATGCGTTCACTTGGTGTCTGCAGAAGTCAAGAGACGGCGTCAGGTCCTTTAGAACAGGACTTAAAGATGGTTGTGAACCACTATGTAGGTGCTGGGAATTGAACCTGAGTCTTCTGGGTCCTTTGCAAGAACAAGTGCTCTTAACTACTGGGTCATCTTTTCAAACGTTAGCTAGCTTTCTTATATCGCTGAGGACCACCTGTCCAGGGAGTGGTACCACCCAGAGCAGCCTGGGTCCTCCTCCATCTATTAAGGAAATCAAGATAATTCTGAACACCTGGGCATGCTGACGAGTGCCTTTAATTCTAGCACTCAGAAGGCAAAGGCAGGCAGATTTCTGGGAGTTTGAGGCTAGCCTGATCTACATAGTGAACTCCAGAAGAGCCAGACCTACACAAAGACCAAAGACTCTCTCTCTCTCTCTCTCTCTCTCTCTCTCTCTCTCTCTCCCCCTTTCCTCTCTCTCTCTCCCCTCTCTCTCTCTCTTTCTCTCCCCCTTTCTCTCTCTCTCTCTTCTTCTCTTTCTCTCTCTCTCTCTCTCTCTTCTCTCCCCCCCCCCCCCTCTCTCTCTCTCTTCTCCTTTCTCTCTCTCTCTCTCATCTTCTCAGTTGACTCTAGTCTCTGTCACATTGACAGTTCAAGCTGATTAGAACAAAATATCGGGGATGGGGTTCACATACTAGAGTGAGGAGTAGGTGTCCCAGGACTGTGAATCCAGTTCTGAGGGATCTGTGACACCCTATTCTGACCTCCAGGAGCAGCAGGCACACACATGGTGCACAGACATACATATAGGCAAAATGCTCATACACAAAATCTAAAATAAAAATTGAAAATGCAAAAAAGAGAGAATTAGGTATACCAGAAGTCTACTTAAGATTACAGTGACTATGGAACATGTAGTAACTAAACTAAATGAAGTTTATATTTCAACGTGTGTCAGAGATATAATGTGTAGAGAGGGTTTTGACATTTGTGACTTCCTCTTCCTTATTTTCATTAATATATGTCTTAGATAATTAGTGTCAACCTCCTTGCCCAATGCATCTTCATTTGGAGAGAAGGTCTTTGAAGAGATGATTCAGATGCATCATCTAGGAAAGTTTCCAGTTCAGCATGCCTGATGTTTTAATGAGAAGTGGAAGTGACTCCAGGGTGCACAGGTACAGAGAAGAGACATGTCAGAGTGCGTGGCTTTCGGTGCAGCAGGAACTTCTAGAGCAGAATCTTCTATCAGAGCCTAGAGCATTCTGTCCTTTATAATCAGTTAAAACTATGGTGGAAGCTGCATATGCCCTAAGGCATTCCTGTTCACCACTTTAATCTTTTAAACTACATTCGTTAACCTTGAGCTAAGCACACCTCCAAATGTGTCTATTATCTTTCTTTCTTAAATTGAGTCTTTAAACTGAGCATGCTAAGGAATGGACCTACCCTTCAAAGAGTACGCACAGTCTCTGTAATAAAATTTCTATATTTTTTCCTTTATTCTGCTTTGGGAATATCTCCTATTATCTCCTAGCCTGCTGCAGAAATGAAGATCTATTTTTCATGTCTTAGTTATATTTATTTTGGCTCTATATTTGCCAAAATGCTAGCCCATCATGTTGGCTTACAAGGAATTAGTCAGAAAATGACCTACTATAAGCCAGGGACAGAAGCCTTCAAATGACACTAAATCTGCCAGCACCTTGGTTTTAGAATTTGGGTCCACTGAGCTACAAGAAAACATTATTTCTGTTTAAGTCACTCACTCCATGGTATTTTGTTATGACAGTGCTAGGAAACTGAGATGCTCACTGTCCCAGATCAGAGCACAGACTACCTGCCAAAGGCAGGAGGGACTGTGGTTTTCTTCTGTCTCTCTAGACCTCCAGCCCAGTGCTCTGACGTTGTTAGATAGCCGGATGACCCAGTCATCCACTTCTACAAGGCTTGCCTTTTGAGATTATAAGCTAGCAGTATGGTTGGCAACCCACTCTGTGTTTGGTAGTTCCTGGACCCAGGTCACCTTTCCATGAATGATGAAAACACTGGTTATCTTTGGCCTATACTGCTGACCCTTAAATTGCCAACTTTCCTAAATAAGTATGCTTAAGAGAGTCACATACATGTAAATATATCCTTTGTAAAGACACACAGGTGTACCTATCTCCCTTAAGACGCCTGTGCAGAATCCTGGCCTGTACTGCCTTCATCCTGTAGCTCACGTCAATGCTCCATCTTCTCCCCAAACACTTTGCTCTGCTCTTTCCTTTGCCTTTGGCTGCATTATTCCTTTTTTAAATGTTTAACCTCAGTCTCTAAATTCCTAACCTTCAGATTTTAAGTAAATATTTTTAAAGTTACCTAGAAAACATAAAGAAGGTAATAAATTATTTCAAATCTCAACTTACATTTACATCATGAATTATGAAAATAATTGAGAATAAGGGAACTGATGGATAAGCCAGGAGTCTTTGAGTCTGACCACGAGTCAGGTGTATTCACAAAGTGATGGAGAAAAAAACAGAAGTTTCTCTCCTACAGCAGCAAAGGTGGCTAGCGCTGAGTGCTGTCTCCTTCCCACTGACTGCAGTTGCATTTAACATAGATCAACTTCAGCCTCTGATTTTTCAGGATTCATATCAGGAGAACTCTGCACACTTACCCTTATGTGTGCCACGAAGACAGAATATTGTCAAAGGAGGGAGAATAACGATCTGTTACTAAAAATAACATTGCATCCAAGAAAGAGTGACTCAGCACAGGGTTTAGCAGATACAATTAACTCAGACACACTTACGTAAGAACAATACTACTGCAATAATATACTTGATTGTCTACTGGTCATTGTCATCAAACAGCAAGACCCCCATGGGTACTGGAGGAAGCTGTAGACAGTGTTAACTGTGGAAATAAAATACTCCTTCTCTTGAAATATAGTTTACTATCTAAAACTCTTAATTTAGCTAAAAGAAATATATTTTATAAAATAAATAAGAACCAAACCAATATAATAACAGGTATCAATACTTATAAAGCCGTTAGTGCTAAACAGTTCTCAGTGCTTATATTTACTAATTTTTTCCCCCTCCTGACTTTAAGAAGGACTGATATCATTCTCTGTTAGTGCTGAGGGGTTGTGGACAAAGATGAGTCAGGTAGCCTGACCAAGGTCACTCAGCTGGCTGTCAATTCTAGGCTACACTAAGAGCTAGTATAGCCACTACTCCTTTGAAAGACACAAGTTTTGAAACTTTGTGGGCCTCATGTCTAAGCATTTACAACAGGAGTAGTATACAGACTGAATTAGCCACCACTTTGCAAGAATGGAATAAATTCATTCATGTGTAACCGTGTTGACCTGAAAAAGCCTCTCGGCAAAGAGTAGGAGAGATAGTAAGATGTGCCTGTTGAGTACCCTGGAAAGCAGATGGTGAGACTGGTGTTTAAGAAGTGCCTTTTTCTCTCAGGTCCCAAGCATGGAAGCTTGGAATTAATCATCGGGAGGAAGAGAACTGAGAACCCTGAGACCAAGTTCCCTTAAGCTGGATGTTTCCTTCTCACCCTTCCCCCGAGGGACATAAGATTGATTCATCCCTTTCTGGAAAAGACATAAGTGACCTCTAGTCAACACCACTTTGACCTGAGACATAGTTTTTGAGGTGATGCTTTGAGATTAAGAGGGAAAAGAGGTCTTTCTAGTGAGTGATCTGAGAGAAACATTCTTTCTTCACTGTTAGCCTCTCTCCTCACTGTGAAGTGTCTCTGGACCCTCATCTGGAACAAGTTGGATTGGACAGTGGAAGACCCTGAGGCACATTTGATAAAATACTTCTCGGGTACCAAACAGGGCACCTTGGAGCAATTGTCTCAGGACTGTCCCAAGTAAAGCAAGATGATCAGGGCTTTCTACTCCTGGGTCTGATGGCAATTGGCAGTGACTCCCAGGGGGCAGTCATCTTCATACAGCTATCTGTCTGGGAATACTGTCCCATTTGGGACTGTATACTGAAGGCTGTCTGTCTGCAATTGGGGACATGTCCTTCATTAAAGGAGTGTTTGTTTGGCGCTTGTCAGTGTCTGTTGCAACTATTCAAAAAGTCAATAAAACGGAATGCAAAAGATAAGCTTAGCCTAGCTATTTTAGACTGCAGAAACAAGAAAAAAGAATGTCCGCACTAGAGTTATATAAGTTGTAAAATACTCTTCTCCAACCAAGGATGTGGTAGTGGCCAAGAAAGACAACTAACGTGAATGCTGATTTATCCCATGGGAGTCAGGAAGGAACACAGGAGCCTGCAGGTCCAGGCTTCACCACTCCAGGACTTGAAGTCACAATGTTAAGGTACTCTGGGGGAAATGTTTGTGCCATTTTCAAACAAGTAACGGCAGTGAGAGCATCATGTTCAACATCACTCAGCATCACTCAAGTGTGCTCCAGAAGCCCAAGGCTTTATTACTTTTGCGTGTCACCTGTAACATAGCATACTTCAAAGGAATTCTGAGTTTGAACTCAGTTCTGAGACCATATACTAACTCTGCACAGAGACAAGTTGGTACAATTTATTTCATCAAGTATTTATATTCACTCTGAGTATTTGGCAGACACAGTGCCAGGAACGCATCTTGCTTTTAAGTAATAGGGATGCAACTACTCTTTGTTATATTTGAGAAGCTCTGGGTTAAAGAACAGTTGGCAAGATTGAAAATGAGTCATTGCTGTTTTCGAAGTGTGGAGAAGCATATGCATGTTCTAGAGACTTCAGCTTGATGTTGATCGTTTCCATTTCTAGAAGAGAAGCATTTTGAGATGAGTTGGGCTAAGTTTTGTTTCTCCTGTTTTTGGTGTAGTCAGAGGTCTGGGAAAAAGCACATATTCAGAACACCTATATCTCATTGCCAAGATGACATTTCATGCACAGAAACGTTAGAGTATAGACCAAATAAATCAGAATTCAGCAAGGTTTACCGTGAACCTGTAATCATGTCTATCCCTATGCTACTGCTTCATTCCTACTGCTTGTGAAGTTCAAATTTTCTGATTAGAGAAGATCTTAGCTCCACGGCTTTCTCTTTCTTAACTCCTGATGCCCAAGTAGTGTTTTCATGATATCTACAGTTATGGGGAACACAAAGTCATAAGGGCCAGTTTATGTGTAGACAACCTGGTGCTGTCATAGTTATCTGGTATGGGTCAAGATAGTTAATGATAGACACAGGAGGGATAGGGTATAAATGATCACAAAATGGCTGACATCAAATGACTGCAGAATCCAAAAGTTAACAGTGATATAATCTGTTATGTAACTATTACTGGCAGAATGTCACGTTAGTGTGAATTTTATATACATTTGGCCCTGTAGTCAGAGGCCAGAGATCCTCTGCCTCTGCTGACAACCTGCCTACATGTGTCTGTAGGCCTGTCTTTCCAAGAGGCTAATGTGCCTGTCTCTATGTGTGTATCTGTACCTGCCTGTGTGTGGTGGTGTGTGTCTGGGTACCTGGTATTTTATGTGCTGGCTTTTTTTTTTTTTTCTGGGTGAAAAGGCATGTTTTATCTGTCTATGACTTCTTGCAATCCTGTCAACCTCTTGGTCTCCAGTGACCCTCCCTGTCTCCTGGCATCACCTTACACCCATTGACTCACAGTGAAATGTGACATCTTCTTGAGTTGTTCTAAAAGAGTATTCCCTTTATGAAATGAGACTGAGGTTGCAGACTTATGATTTCACAGAACAGAGAGGCTGATGTATTCCAGGGATTAAAATAGCTTCTTTGGCCATCTGAGGCATGGATGATTTAAAAACATGACTTGGGATCTCCCAGTTTTGGGGTTCATTGGCATCCTGATTTAGCACAACTGTCACCTTCCTGGATCCTAACATTGCCCATATTTTTCTACACAACTCTTCCTACCTTTTCACAAACAGGGAGAGCTTGGAAGCTGGGAGTGGCATCGTACATCTGTAATGCCACTCAGGAGGTGAAGGCAGGAGGACGGAAAGGTCAAGATCACTCTCTCTTTCTTGCTGCATAGGGAGTTCTAGGCTAGTCTGGGATACCTGAGACCCTACCCAAACAAACAAATAGAATCTCATCAGTATGCCTGTCTAAAATCAGCCAAACAAGAATGACACCAATAGTCATGCTAACATGAAAGGGGGAAGCCAAGAGACCTCAACCCCATACAGAGAACAGCAGGCTACTAAAGTATGTTGAGAGCCGGAGAAATAGTCTTCCCCAGGGAACAACCCACCAATTGCATATCTAATACCAACCTATCAGCCCTGAAAATGTATACAGGTAATATTATACAGATGAGCAGGTTGTGTTTATGTAACACACACACACACCCCACTACCACCACCACCACCACCACCAATGCTGCCACTTAAAGTTTTAACAAGAGGCCATGAATTTGAAAGAGAAGGCTTGCCGGGTGGTGGTGGCGCATGCCTTTAATCCCAGTACTTGGGAGGCAGAGGCAGGCGGATTTCTGAGTTGGAGGCCAGCCTGGTCTACAGAGTGAGTTCCAGGACAGCCAGGGCTACACAGAGAAACCCTGTCTTGAAAAACAAAAAAAAAAAAAAAAAAAAAAAATTAAAGAAAGAGAAGGCTTGGAGGGAGGAAAGAGAAGAGAAAATTGATAAAATTAAAAAGAAAATCTCAAAAATTAAAAGCACAAACAACTTGAGTTGCTGGAGAAATCTCACTGAAGAGTTGGGAGAAAGATTGAGAGGACAGGGACTCCACAGGAAGATCAACAGAGTCAACTAATCTGGACCCTTGGGAGCTTCCAGAGACTGAATCACCAACCAAAGAGTGAGCATGGGCTAGACCTAGGCCCCCTGCACATATGTAGATGAGCAGTTTGGTCTTCATGCAGGTCCCCTAAAGAACAGCAGGGGCTATCCCTGAGTCTGTTTGTCTGCCTGCCTGCCTGTGAATCTCACACCCCTAAGTGGACAGTCTTGTCTGGCCTTAGTGGGAGAGGATGCACCTAGTCCTGCATTGACTTGGTGTGTGTGTGTGTGTGTGTGTGTGTGTGTGTGTGTTGTAGAAGTGTTGACACCCAGAGGGGAGCTTCCCTTAAGAAAGGGAAGGTGGAATGGTGGAAGAACTTGCATGAAGCGGTACTGGGAGGAGACGAAGGGCTGATATTGGATTGTAAAGGGAATAAATAAATAAATTTAATTTAAAAATTGGCATCAGCTGATAGCAGCTTCCAGTGTGAGGTGGAAGGGGCATCATGAGCAGATGTTTGCCCATTTTCTATCTATAAATGCTTATTAAGGCAGCTTCACAAAGACATGCATGCCATTCACATATTTTAGCAAATAAAATCTTCACAACTTCATCACATTTAGAATTCTATCTGGCTGATCTGGTAAATATTATTCTGGAGATTTATAGTGGACTACTGTGAGGCTTTGGCTCTAAATTTGGCCCTGTCCCACTGACTCCTGCAACAAGAGATTGGGCAAACGATTATAAGGCAATGAATTAGTTTGTGTAATCAAGAGTTTGAACTAATAGTTCAAAATGGTCACAGTGAATTGTTTGTTTTTTGCTTTGTTTTGTGGGGTTAGGGGACTGAATCCAAACCCTTGAGTAGTAAGGACCTTCTTTCCTACTGAGCTACACTGCCCCTTACAGTAAAATTTAATAGGTATAAATCTTACATTTAATTCTTTAGTGTAATCCCTGAGTGTCCTTGCATACTAAAGTACATATATGGAGATCCCAGGGCGGTCTGTGGGAATCTATTCTCATCTTTCATCACATGGATTCCAGGGATTCAACTCAGGTTGCCAGTGATTTTACATGTGGAGCCATTTCACTGCTTCAATGCCTAAACTTAAAACCAACAATTGTGTGGAGGCTGGAGCTATAGCTTGGTGGTAGAGCACAGCATCAAAGGTTTTGTGATTGATCTCCTTGGAAGCAAACGAACTTTGAAGATGTAAGGAATAGAACATACATGGCTTGATGGCCAACTCATGTGTCGTCTTGCCTTGGCTAGGGTCCCCAGTTATTCAAACACTAACCTAGTTGTTAAGTGGTTATGAAGGCATTTTGTAGATGTGTCTAAAACTCATAATCAAATGGATTTTCCTAGATCATCTGGGTTGGCCTGATTTAATACATTTCAGTACCTTAAGTGTGAGACCAAGGCTTTCCTAATGAAAACCAGAAATGGGCTGGAGAGATGGTTCAGTGGTTTAGAGTGTAGACTACTCTTAAACTCTACCCCAGTTTAATTTCCAGGACCCACTAGGTAGGTCATAATCACCTATAACTCCAGTTCCAGGAAAGTCAATGTTTCTGGAATCTGTGGACACCTGCACTCAGACACATACATAAACACTTAATTTAAAAATATTAAAAGTGTATTTTAACAGGAAAAAAAGCAAAAACACCATCAAAACAACAACCAAAACCAACCAACCAACCAAACAAACAAAGCCGTTGTACTGGGATAAGCATGCTAGACCTGAGTCCTGTGGACTTTAAGTGTCCCAAGATAGCTCTGAATGCAGCCCAACATATTTGTAGATGACTGTCATATTACAGCATCAGAAGGTTAAGCATGCCTGCTAGACAATAGCTTTAGTTTATGTCTATGGGTTCCTTGGGAGGAGGAAGGAGAGGAAGAGGAGAGGTAGAGGAGGAGCTAGGGAGAGAGAGAGAGAGAGAGAGATGTAGGAGCCATGGAAGACCACACATGTATAGAGAGAAGTCCTGGGTAAGATCTTATATCTTAAGGTTAGATATTGGGGTACACCTCTAATTGTGTGGGCATCTTGTTAATTGAGCATTACCAAACATATAAAGCCTTGGATAATCTTTAAGCATTAGAGTCTCATTCCTACCGTGTACTGCGTGAATGGCGGGATGGTCTGGGCTCAGCCCAGCCTTATGGAGACAGCGTGGTAGATTGGCAGAGTCATCTCCCTCGCTGGCATCTCGTGGGTGGCAGCCTAAGCTGAGCCTGCAGCCTGAGCCAAACAGCAGCGTGCTCCACCGTAGCTTGTGGTCTCAGGCCTTGCCTATTTGGGAAAATGGTGGGCCCCGTAACAACAAGCCAGATTGTGTGCCACCGATTTTAAATATTAACTTTAACAGGTTCCAGTTTGCTTTTCATGGCAGCCTCCCCTATAGATTTTAGGCTTCCCCCATAGTCATTTGAAGTAACTCCTTACAATAAATCCTTTGATACATGTCTGTATCTCTCTTTTTTTTTTTCCTGATTGTTGCCTGACTAAATGTGTTGCTTAGTCCTTTCTGACATACAGCTTAGTCTTTCCTTTCACTCTTCTTTTTCATCCTTTCTTTCTCAACCTTTCCCCCACCCCAACTTTCCTTTTTACTTCTTTTTCCCTTGAGACAGAATTTCTATATGTACCCAGATTGACCTTAAACTCCTGGTCTTCCTGCCTCAGTCCTCTGAGGTCTTGGATGACAAGTGTGGGCCACTTGGGCCACACAGCTAGATTGACTTAGTACTTTTAAGTGAGAAGAAAATTCAATTTGCTATGAATATATTATGCTTTTTCACGGTGCTCTGGTGTCAGCAACAGCAAGAGTGTATTCTGCAGGATTTGGAATATCACAGTTATCAAATCCAACTCCACCTACCACAAATTTACACTGACTAGTGGGAGATGTGAAAAGATTAAAATTATTGTGGGTTCCATGTATGTTAAGGACTTTATAAGAAAGGGGTGTATAAAAGAATAACAAAGACCTTTTATGACCCATTGGCTTATCTTACATAGTTAGATAGGTGTTCATGTCATCTTCTAGGAATACCAACCAAAGACGTGAGACTAGATGACTTCTGGAATTCCCTCTTTAAGACTCTGTCATTTCTCTTTTAGTTTATTATGTGCCAATGAAAGCCTTCATCCTTCTAGTTTATGATGTGTAATTTGCTTGCCTGAAAAGCCAGCATTCTGGATGCCCCCTGATTGTCCTTCTCGTGAACTCCTACAGTTTCTGAATAGGTTAGGTCAAAAGGTGACCATAGGGAATATGAAGAGTAGGTAGAAATCTACACAAGGGTATTTATTCCTGGCTTGTCAATCTATGCCACTGTATCCTGGCTTTGTTTCTTGACCTATGGTCACAGTTCCGTCACAGAGCATTCTTGGTGCACCTCTTGCTTGCTTTCTCAATTCCAGGAGTCATGACTGCCCTGAGGTCCCTAGGAACCTTGAGATGGTGATGTTATCAGTCTGTCAGACATTTATGTTTTCACTGTATCCTGTTTAAACCCTTAGAAAAGGCCCTGTTTTTCAACTTTTCTCAAATGACTCTGTTGAAAAGTGCTGTTTTCAGGTTCCATCTGGAATGTTCTTTTAGCTGAGCAACACACCAGCCTTTTGTGGGTAAATATGGGGCAAAATACTGTTGACATTATTAAGATTTTAAATGTCTTTGTTAAAGCAGGACTTTCAGAAGGAGCCCAGTCTGGGGTCAATAAGAAACTTTCCAGCCTCTAACTAGATAACTCCCTCTGGAATCCGCTGCTCTAGGTTTCTGCCTACTGCTATTATTAGCAGTGGCTGCTTTTCTGTATTTACTTCTAGCAGGAGGATACATTCCTCACTTCTGTAAAGCTTGATGAACGGATAATATGGCTTATAAAATGAGGCCTCTCATGTGAACTTGGCACCAGTGATTTGAATAGGCACCAGTGATGAATGTATACCTATATCCTATGGTGGTCTGGGGGTCAATGATACATATCTTTGTAGTCAAGTCTGACTACTCAAAACATGAATGTTTAAGTCTACTGCATACACAGTGGCTGTTACTGGTAAAATAAAAGTATTTTCCATTATTTGTTCTCCTTTAAAACTTTAGAGTATATTTTGGTGCTTAGCAAATTATGCTATGTTTATCATATAGTTCTGTGTTTTCTCAGAATCATTAGAGAAACATGTAAATAAATTTTTTTTTCAGGGAATGTCTGACTTTATAACCTAGGCTAGCAACTCTCTTGCTAAGCACTCTGAGTGCTTGAAATGTTCTTGCTGCCATAGCCGGCCATCTCTCAAGAGGAGTGTGCAGCTTAGTGGCTGAGAGCTAGAGAACTTCACTCCACCATTCAGGTTCAAATTTCTCTAGGAACCAGCTTTGTGATGTTAAGCTGCGATGGCTAATATCCGTTGTTAACCTTAGAGGATTTAGAATCGCTTAGCCTCTGAGCACGCTCATGAGAGACTCTCTAGAGTAGGTTTAATTGAGGAGGGAAGACTCAGACTGAATGTTGGCAGGACTATTTCTTGGGCTTGGGTCCTAGACTCCTTAAGAAGGAAAAAGCCAGCTAGCAGAGCGTAAGCATCTTCACTCTCTGCTTCCTGACCGTGATGCAGTGTGACCAGCTTCCTCAAGCACCTGCGGCTTTGATTTCCCATCATGATGGACTATATTCTTGAACTGTGAGCTGAAATAAACCTTCTCTTCCTTAAATTGGGTTCCCCATGGTATTTTATCACATAACAAAGACATATTCCTTCTATGCTTGCAAAAATCCACGAGGAGCCCAGGGGATGGCTCAATAGATAAAGCTTATGCTGCTCAAATTTGTGGACAAAAGTATAGATCTGCAGAACCTGTGTGATTGTGGGAAAGTGCAACAGCAGAGTGTAATTCCAGTGCTTTGAAGATGGAGACCACACATCCATCAGGGCAAGCTGGCTAGCCAGACTAGACATACCCATGTGTATACATCACAAGCAAATGCACATAAGAAAAAAAATCCAGTAGTTTTTCCTATGTCTGTACCAGTTGTACTCTCATTATAACTTTAGGATTTAACAGAGCAGTATGTAAACTGATGAAATACAATTACAGAAAGAATATGTGAATGGAAAGTAATTTAAATGCTATGGGAAATTTTGATGATGGAGTGTCAGTAAAAATTACCCAATTCTATTATAATGGGGCATCTTAAGAGAATCAGGGTGGGGAATTCTACAGATATCCAGAAGAATTCTGGGTAAGATTACAGTGAATCAATTGACTTGGACTCACGGGCTCACAGAGATCAGGGAGCCTGTAGGGGTCTGACCTAGGACCTCTGCATGTATATGATAACGGAGTAGCTTAGTGTTCTTGTGGGATTCCTAACAGTGGGGGCAGGGGCTGTCTCCAACTCTTTTGCCTGCTCCTGGGATCCTTTTCCTCCTACTGGGTTATCTCATCTAGCCTTGATGTGATGGCGTGTGCCTGGTCTTATTGTAGCGTGTTATGCTGTGTTTGGTTGATATCCCTGGGAAGTTTGCTCTTGTCTGAGGGGAGAGAAGGGGTTGAATCTGGGGAGAGGGGAGGTAGAGGAAGGAGAGACATGGGGGAGGGGAGAGAGGGGAAACTGCATTCAGGATTAATATTTGAGAAAAAATTATATATAATATATATATAATCACTGTAACATAAATATATATTTATGCATACTGTACATATAAATATACTATATATATAAAATACTAAATATATTGTAATATTTACAGTAATAAAACTTGACAGGATAGAGAGTAACATTGGAGATAAGACTTCAAGGCCAAGGTTTTTGCTTGTCTGTTATTTAGCTTCTGCCTGGCAAGTTTATTTTTCTTTTTTGTAAGCTCATCTACATTGTTGCCTCCATCTCTGCTACCATCCTTCATCGACATCAGAAACCAGTTTCTTTATCCTTTGTCCTAGGAAGGGTTACTATTGTTACAGTGAAACACCATGACCAAAGCAACTTGGGGAGGAAAAGGTGCTTCCACATCACAATTCATTATCAAAGGAAGTCAGGACAGCCACTCAATCAAGTAGTGCCAGAACCTAAGGGCAGGAGATGATGCAGAGGCCATGGAGGAGTGCTGCTTAATGCCTTGCTATGCATGGCTTGCTCAGCCTGTTTTCTTATAGAACCCAGGACCACCAGCCCAGGGATAATACCACCTCCAATAGGTTGGGATCAATCACTAATTAATTCAGCGCCCTACAGGCTTGCCTACAGCCTGATTTTTTTTTTTTTTTTCAAGACAGAGTTTCTCTGTGTAGTCCTGGCTGTCCTGGAAGTCACTCTGTAGACCAGGCTGGCCTTGAACTCAGAAATCCACCTGCCTGTGCCTCTGCCTCTGCCTCCCAAGTGCTGGGATTAAAGGTGTGTGCCACCACTGCCCAGCCAGCCTGATCTTATGAAGGCATTTTCTTAAGTTTCCCTTCTGTCAGATGACTTCAGTTCATATTGACATAAAATTATCCAGCACCACCTTCCTATGTAGACTGAAGATCAAAGGTTCTCTAGAAATCCTCCAGGCCATCGAGACTGTTGAGGGAGCATCCAGCCTTATGGACTGAGTATTCCCAAGTTACCAGCCTCTCCAGGGTAAAGATAGCCATTGTTGCACACCTAGACCAATGGTGTAAGTCAATTGAATAAATATGCTTTTAATATGTATTCACCCTATTGGTTCTGTTCCTGTAGACAGCTTTGACTAACACAGTTGCTCATGTGTCTTGGGAAAGCCCCTGTTGGGAGAGCTCATGTATGCTGGGATGGAGATGGTGTATATTAGAAGGGCTAATACAGGCTAAGTAAAAGGCAGACCATATTTCTCCATTAAAACTGACAGATAAATATTACATACAATGTGTATGACATATTTTAAATAAGTTTAGATATGTATACATTTTTATAGTATCACTGAAAACTGATATTCTTATAACTTCCTCCTCAATATCAGCTGCCAAGTATCTATTTAAATAACATGTTGGCAGAATAGAAATATATATATATATATATATATATATTACATAGAGGCATGTTTTGTGCTTAAATAAAATGTTGAAAATAATTTTTAAACTTTATGCTTAAGATCCAATGAAAGTAGGAGTGGGAGCATGGGGGAAGATAGTAGTTGCAGAGGGAGTAGGAGAGGGATAATGGAGAGGACTGTGAGGTGAATATAATCAAAATCCCTTACACACACACACACACACAGACACAGACACACACACATACACACACACACACACACACACAAACGTATATGACATTGTCAAAGAGTAAAAATTTAAAAATGATTTCCACTTAAATTCTGCACACAAACTCTATGGAGATCACATTTTTCTAGAATCTTCTTGTCTAACTATGAAGCATGTGTACTTTTGTTAGGAAGACTTAGGTTACCAGCATAGAACAAAACAGGCATTATATTAATTAATTTTGATTTCCTTTAGTATAAGAGGGTTTCTGTTAGCTGAGTAACTGATAAGGACCTGTATAATTTTGGAGATTTTTCTCCCATGAGATATAATTACATGTTATCATTATCTTGAATTCTGGGTTAAAGCCCCAGAGCAGGAACGAACAAAATATGACACTGTTTTGTGTATAAATATTTATAACCATACCCTGTGTTTTCTCAGAAGCAGCCCTAAAATGTCATTCGTTGTTAGTCAGTCATTTCTGAGTGTCAAGTGCAGGAATGTTCTACTCACAGTAGTTTTGATTTCTCTTCAGGAGATTCTTATTTTGAATTCCTTTTATTTTTAACTTGTGTTGATGCTTCTTTTTTTCTAAGGGATTTTCTCTTTTATTGGTTATTTTATTTGCGTTTACTTGTTCCAGTAGATTCGATAAAAATTGCTTGACTTTGCTCACTGATACCTATGAAGAAAAAGATTTTGGTTCATTTCACTCATGCATGACTTTTAAACAGGAAACAGGAAGGCTGAAAAATTTCCCATTTCTAAAACAAATACAAGTTTAGTGCAAGTATCCCCCACCTCTTGCTTTTTTAACATCAAAATGACGTATGGCTTACTGCACTTAAAGAATCCATGGTGTATGAAAGAAACCCTTTCAAATCTGCTAAATTATTATCTGAACTATGGAGCCAAACACTAAGAGCTAAATGTTATAAATAAAATAGAAGGAGAATTTAACCAATTTACTCTTCCCCTGCTAAGTCGTCATGGTGATATCAATTATGTGAGCTTAAATAAGTGAAGATTCTACCTCACATGTTACAACAAATATATAAGAAACTGTCACAACCTTTAAAAATGTAAAATAGATTTTTCCCTGGCATATTTTCTAGAAATTACTTAATTAACCTACTTGAATTAAAGCTGTAAGTTTTTAAGTGTGTGTATGTGCAGTTTGTTTTGAATTGTACAAAATAACAAAGATTTAAAAAGAATTTAAAAGGCTTATGAAGAAAGATCTATTAATGTACTTTTCAGAACAAGCGATCTGAGAAAGTTATAAAGTTCTTTTGTCAATTAGTACTTCTATAAAGGGTCAAGTTACTCTTTTGATTTTTCTCTCTGTTATTGAAGTTTAAACTACTGCTTTCTGAAATGCTTAACCCCAGGGCATGCAGAGGCAGGTCTCCGTGCAAAAGCTCCTCCCCATCCCCATATAACATTTGTATTAACTGTTTGGGAATTTTGTACAATGTACTCTAAACACACTTGCTTCCCATTCCTCCCAGGGCCACCCCCTCCACCTTTTCTTCCCTTATTCTCCTGCCCACCACCCCCACTCCCCTGCCCCGACCTCCTTCCACTCCCCAGCCCCCTCACTCCTTTCCACCCCCCAGACCCCTCGCCCCCTCAACTCCAGCCAAAATCTCCCAGAGCAACAACTACAAACTCCCACTAAGTCCAATTTGTGCTGCCCATATACTCCTTGGAGTATGGTCAAACTCCTAGTGGCCAGCCTCTTAAACAAACAAACAAACAACCTGAGTCCCCACCCCCTATCCCCAATCGTTGCTGGGAGCCATCAACCATGAGCTACACTTCAGCATATTTATCACAGGTTTTCAGGACTCTTTTTTCAACAGTTTCCTGTCCGTCTGTTCATCCATCCGTCCGTCCGTCTGCCTACCTGCGTTTCTCTTTCTCCTCTCCCTTTCTCCTTCCTTCCTTCTTTCCTTCCTTCCTTCCCTCCTGCCTACCTTTCTTTGCAGGGTGTGGGGTGCGGGGGTGGTGGTGGTGTTGGAGAGATTGGCATAGCCTTTAATATCTCTCATTCTCAGTTATGATTCTACAGTCATTGATATCCCTGCAAAAGAAGCTTCCTTGCCCATACTAGCTGGCAGCAGCTCAGTTCATGAATATCAACCTGGTCTCCTGTGGCAGCACTGATCGCTGACATCTACATGGCTTCCAGTGGCAGCACAGATAACGAACTTTATCAGAGCCTCTGGTCTACAGAAGCCCATCATGGAGACTTAATCCAGAAAATGAACTATTCTTCATCTTGAATATTTTATTGTTGCTCAGAGGCAGACAGCATGTTCCAGGCACAAAAGTTTTCTGAAACGAGAGCTTGGTTAGGCTGGGGATGTAGCTCAGTTGGTAGAGTGCTTGCCTAGCATTCTCAAAGCCTTAGGCTTGTTCACCAGCTCCACATGAACTGGGGCTTCGTGGCGTATACCTAAAATCCCAGTAGGAGAACACAAAGTTCAAAGTCATCTCTCACTACACAGTGAGTTTGAGGCAAGGCTAGGCTATGTGAGAGAGACCTTGTCCTCAAACCAACACTTGTCTTTGTTAGGGTTTTACTGCTGTGAACAGACACCATGACCAAGGCAACTCTTATTAGGACAACATTTAATTGGGGTTGGCCTACAGGTTCAGAAGTTCAGTCTATTATCATCAAAGTGGAACATGGCAGTGTCCAGGCAGGCATGGTGTCGGAGGAGCGGAGAGCTCTTCATCTTCATCTGAAGGCAGCTAGGATGAGGGTCTTAAAGCCCACCCATAGTGAAGCATTTCCTCCAACAAGGGTATACCTCCAAATAGTGCCACTCCCTGGGCCAAGTGTATACAAACCATCACATTCCACTCCCTGGCCCTATAGGCATGTTCAAACAAATGAGTCTATGGGGGCCATACCTAAACATAACATAATGAAAAATGCATTTAGTCCAACTTCAATGTCCCTAATGTCTGTAGCAATCTCAACAGTGTTAAAAGTCCAAAGTTCAAAGTCTTGTCTGAGATTCATCCGATCACTTTACTGTAATCCCCAAAGCAAGACAGGAAAGCAGCTGGACAAACTCCAAACTCTGCATCTCCATGTCTGATGTCAAAGCAGTCTTCAGATCTCCAACTCCTTTTTCATCTTTGTTGACTGCAACAAACTTTTTTCTCCTGGGCTGGTTCATTCCTTCTTAGCAGCTTTCCTCAGCAGGTATCCCATGGCTCTGGCATCTTGAACATCTTTGGGTCTCCAAGGAAACTTCACCACTACAGCCTCTTGTTCCAATGTCTGAGATCCACACATGATCTTCTAGGCTCCTCCAAAGGGCTGATGTCACTTCTCTAGCTCTGCCCATTGTAGCACTCTAGGCTCTGGTTGGCTCCGCTTTGCTGTTCTTGGTGATCATCCTATGGTATTGGCATCTCCAATACACTGGGGTCTTCTGCTGCAACTAGGCTTCATCAATATCCTCTTACAGGCTCTCTTCATGGTGCCAAGCCTCAGCTTCTTTGCATGACCCTTCAGTCCTGGGCTGTCAACTGCAACTGGGGTTGTAACTTCATCAATGGCCTTCCATGGCCTCTCACAGTGCCAAGCCTCAGCTGTTCTTCTTGACACCTTTATGATTCAAAACCAGTACCACCTGGGTGACTCTTACACATTACCAAGTACATCTGTAGCACGAGGTACAACCTTATCTATCTCGGGAACACACTCTTTGTGCTCTCAGAAAATGCTTCCCAGAAGATTTCACCTCATTGATGCTGGTCTCTTCTTAATCACCACTAATTTCTTAGCTCCAGTTAACCAGCATCAATTGTCCCAGTAGTTTCCTTCTCCTCTTGACTACAAAGCTAGAGCCAAATTGCCAAAACACCACATAATGTGTTCCATTCATTTTTTAAAAATATTCACAAAACATGTGCAACAGTCAGTTTTAGAACATTTTATCAACTCAAGAGGAAACCACAAATTCTTTAGCTGTCACCCATCTTATTTTCAAATTTTTCCTACTGTTAATCCTCACTACTAATCTGTGTTCTGTCCCTGTAGTTTCCACATTTTGATTCTTCATATGCACATTGTCATATAATGACATTTTTGCTTTGTTGTGTGACTAGCAGTTTCCTTGTAGGATAATTCTTTTCAAAACTAATCTTCATTGTAGCTTACACCAGCATTTCATTCCTTTTTATGGTCAATTAATAAACCACATATGGATATATCGAATTTTCTATTGCTGTGATAGAAAATACTTGGATTTAAGGAAGAAAGGAAGGGAAGGTTTATTTTGGCTTATACTCCAGGGTGTGGCTCATTATGGCAGGAAAGTTATGGTGTCAGGATCTTGGGGAGACAGCTGGCCATACACTGCATCCTGAGTCAGGAAACATGAATGGTTGGGCTCAGTTAATTTTTTTCCTTTTTGTTCAGTCTGGGGACCCAGCTTACAGGATGGTGCTTACATGGTTAGTGTGAGTCCTTGCAGTAGTTATTTTTCTATTGTTGTGATAAAACACCATGACCAAGGCAACTTACTGAAGGAAGGATTTATTTGGGCTTACTGTTCCAGAGAGATAAAAATCTGTCATGGTGGAGCGAGCAGCAGGCATGGTGGCTGGAACAAGTCAGAGCCTATATAGGATAGTCTCATCCTAACCACACAATCTCAGCCTCCTCATCTTCATATTTCATCTCATCAAGAAATATCCCTACAACCTGTTGAGACGGCTAACCACACCCCTCACAGATGAGCCCAGGGGCTTGTCTACTGGGTGATTGTAGATCCTGGGAAAGTGGTAGATAATATGAACCATCACAACAGATAAACCACATTATATGTTTCCATTCATCCAGTGATAGATTCTGGGTTGTTCTCACCTATGGGATTTATGAATAGTGCATGACAGTGTTATGATCAGTGTACAAGTCTCTATGAGGACAGGTAAGGATTCTGAAGAGTTTTTTCCTCAAGGGTAGATAGATTTAGTAAATAGATGTACTCAGTTAAATTTGAACTTCATATATGTAAGAGCTGAGGGTTTGAGGTTGGTTTTTTTTGAGTAGGTCTCAAATATTGGACATGAATAAATTAAATTACAATACTTAACATGTCAAAATCAACAAGATTGTGCTTAGGTCAATGACAATTCTACTGCTGCAATAATTGAGGGACCTAGGTACACAGGTGGTCTGTCAACTTCAAGATGTGAACCTCAGGGTTTACCTAAGTTCCATAAATATCCATCAGACAAAAAGGGATGGAGCAGAAGGGAGTTGGATGCACAAAAGGTTTTGTTCACTGCATTTACTTCTCTCCTTCCCGCCCCCTCTCTCTCTTCTCTCTTCTCTCTCTCTCGCTCTGTCCGCCTCCCTTTTCTCTCTTCCATTTTTTTTGTATTAGGTCAGACCTGAAAACAATCCATAGTGCTTTTAGCCACTTTCTAGTCAATTAAAATGTAAAGGACTAGGAAGTGTTATCTTAGTACTGAGAAGTGAGAACATGAACTTTAAGGAGATTCTTGCATGCTTTGGCATCATGAGATTATCATACTGACGCAGGAAACAAAGGCAGGGAAATCTGGGACCTCAGAGGGGTGTCTCCTACGTGGAGTCTGTAGCTTCACTTGATTCTCAGCTGAAGATCAGGTATTCCAGTACATTCTATGAAGTATTACAGTATTCCAGCTGGCAGTATTGCTCAGTATAGAGAGCCACCTGCCTCTGAGCCTGGGACCTGAGTTCAATCCCTAGATCTTACATCTCATGGTGGAAAGAGAACAACTCTCTCAGGTTGTCCTTCCTGCCCCGCCCCCCATACTTCACATAATTTCACATAATTAACATTTACTATGAAGTTTTTTGACACAAGAGAACATTGCTTTTATTCTAAGATATTTCATATTTACTATAAGATTGTTTTCAATTAGGAATGTTAAAATAGCAACAAACCAGGCTTAGGGCTGAGTGTATGACCATGAATATAGCCTTACTTCTCTCCTAACTGTTTTTGGGGACTCTTACAAAAAAATTGTTAATACTCTTTATAATGAAGATACCCTAATTCTCTATACTCCCATGATCTAGAGTTTATCAGCTATAATCCTCCCTAGTGTACCCCAGGAATCATCCCATGACCTCAATTGATTTCCTTAGCAACCTTTGAAGGTAATTTCAGAACCCACAAAAATCATGGTTATGTATATATGTATATATGTGTATATATGTATATATATTCTGTAAAGACAACAAAGTTGATTCTCCTTTAAGAAGCCCATACCCATAAGTAGCTCCAGGTTGCATCTTTAGGTTGCATCTTTTTCTTTTAGTGTCTCTCTATTAACTCTTCTGTATAAATCTGTGTTTAAAAATCTCCTAATACACTGTGACTAGGCTTCATCCTGGCTAATCCTCAAATTCCTTTCTAATATGAAGTTAAGGAACTGGCACTACCTGAGTGCAAGTCTCTAAGAAGATATCCTCGGGCTGCTGCATGGGGCAGTGCTCCCTTCCTAAAGAACTGCCGCTGACAGGCAATATGCCATACTGTGCTACTCAAAGGATGGCGCTTAAAACATCAATGTAAACGTACTTGGTGTCATGCAGTGGTGGTGCACATCTTTAATCCCAGTACTCAGAAGACCAAGGAAGGTAGATCTCTGAGTTCATGGCCAGTCTGGTCTACAGAATGAGTTCCAGGATAGCCAGAGCTACATAGAAAAATCCTGTCTTGAAAAACAAAAGAACAAACAAAACCAAACAAATCAAGTACTAATATCTAGTTTAGGAGGCAGTGCGGGCTTGACTTATGTCTGTTAATGTGTCTGATGGCCTGACTCCTTCACCTCCTTTGATATAGTGTTTTCTGAGTGGTTTCCTCTCTCGATCCCTCAAAGCAAGTAGCACAGCCAGCTGTGACAGGTATCAGAGAATCTCTCTATGACTCTCAAATACATCAAAAGCTGGAGATACACCTGTGAATAAAAAAAGGTCTCTACCTTCAAAACATTATTTTCTGGTTGGGAAGATAACAGCCAACTGATAAAATGAGGTTTTAAAAGTTAGTGCTATTGGCTCTAGGTTGTCTAGGGACACACTTTCTTATGAGTGGAACCCTGTAAGATATCTCATGAAGGAGAGTTCTGGCAGCAGAACAGCAGAGACAAAGTCAGGAACATGAAGATGTTCATGGAAGACAGTGCAGCTTAGGTAGAAGAGTGACAGTTGAGGAAGAGTGGGCAATGAGTCACAGGGGGCAGCTCTGAAGTCAGGGCCAGGGTTGTGAATGTGAGTGGTGTCTCATGTGAATGGGAGGCCTGCGGTGAGATGTGAGCCCAGGAGTGATGTTACTGAGTAACTTTAATTCCAAAAAACCAAGATCAGGCCTGATGGTGCTTGCCTTTAATCTCAGCACTTGGGAGGTATAGGCAGATGGATCTCTGTGAGTCTGAGGCCGGGTTTAGACAGGCAGGGATATGTAGAGAGAGCCTATCTCAAAAAACAAAACCAAACAACCAAAAAAAAAAATTCATCAACCTTCTCTCTATACAATTTAAAAAATATCTTTAGAATATCTAAAATCCTTTGTGGTAGTAATTGCACTATTTTAGTCAATAAGATTAAACAGGAATTTTAGCATTTCTCTTGCTTTCTATTGCTGGGTGGGCTGTATTTATTTGGTGCTGAAAATAAGTTGGTTCTCAAGTCACACATTTGTTCTTTAAGAGAATTTCATAAAGAAAAAAAAAACATGACTAATGACTGAGCAGTTGTAGTAGCCTCCTTGTATAGCTTTTGGAGGCAATGGCTATGAAATAATCCAGCAATGCAGTACCCTTTAGCAATGATTCTTTTGTTCACATTCTCTGTTGGCTAGGAATTAAAGCGACAGAGCATGGGAGACTGAGGTCCTTGCTGTTCTCTGGAAACTCCCATTAACTTGAGAGAAGACAAACAATAACAATAATCGGTAAAAAATTAATCAAGTTAGCTTTAAGGATCAATTCATGCTGTGATAACAAGACTCTGAATGTTTGTGAGCTAAGGAGAGAATTATAGAGCAAAGGCATACAGGGAAGCGGGCGAGGGGGTTTCTATACAAGAAGAATAGGGTGGGTTCATTCAAAATGCAGGCAGCTATCACTGCAGGGTTAACGTAACACAGCTTGATTAATACTTTACAAAGACCATTCTGGCTGATGGGAGCCACTGATGTGAGATTGCAGAGCATCAACAGAGTGGGCAGGAAGGACAGTGTGGAAGCTGCAGTAGGCAACTGGGTAAAGAACGGTGTGACGCAGATGAGTGCAGAAGCAACAGAGAGAAACCATGGGGCTGACAGAGGATGCTTCTGAAGTACCACAAAGAGGAACCAAAAATGAATGCATGTAGAGGAGGAGGGACAATGAAGCCAAGGGTAATCTCTCTCCCTTCTCTCTCTCCTCTCTCTTCTCTTCTGTTTGTGGTTGTGTGTGTGTCCGTGTTTTTTAAACAGCTATGTGGATAGAGAATCCAGTTCCAGGGAATGGGGAAGAGTGAAGGCAGGGCTGCCTTAGGGAAGCATCAGACTCTTCCTTATCTTCCTTCACATGATTATAATGAGTTTGAAGTGTGCGATTGTACTCTATAGAGAACAGAAATTGTTTTTCTATAAGTGAGTCATGCTGGGAATAAGTTGAGACAGGAGCCTCATTCTTTAAAATGGTGAACATGAAATGTTAAAGAAGAATTTCTAGGTGAAGATTCTTTACCTGCTAGTGACCTTCTTCAGGGCTTTACCATCAAAAGACATTTCTCACTTTACATGGTTATCTGTTTTTCTGTCATTTCCAGTCCTTACTCTACTTCAAAGTAACCAGCACTCTTTGGCTCTGATGCACTACATTATGTTTTACCCAAGCTTCTCTGGAAAGAGTAGAGCTGAGAAGTCATTCATGAGGGCAACATAGCAACATAGCAAGGCTCAATCAGTCTTCCTCACAAGTGGCCCTTGTGTAGGGTAGATACATGTGATGGCAGAAGGAAGACAGGTGCTGACGCTGGTTTGATAAGGAGGAAGGAATGAATTTTTACTACCTAGTATGTATCAATGGAGAGTCCATTCACTATGTTTAAGCCACCCTGTCTCTAAAGTGTGAGCACTTGGGCCCCTAGCATCATCAGAGAGAGGCCAGTTTATGCAATAGTCAGAAATAAGAGAGAAGGAAGTGACATTTTCATCACAAGCACTTGGTTTCTCTAGCTCACTGATTCTCAAAACATGGTCCCAGAACAGCTACTGAGGCATCACATAGGAATTTGTAAGGTGTGCAGAATCTTGGCTCCACTTTAGGTCTCAGAAGCAGAAACACTGGGGTTAAGCCACTCATCTTTGTTCTAAGACATCTTCCATGGGAGTCTGTTGCCTACTAAACGTTCAGAGCCCCATACTCTGAGTAACAGTGGGAGAATGTTCAAAGCGAATGAAAGTGAAATCAAAGCACATAAATAGAGTAACATGGAAATGACTGTCACTCATCAAACAGTAAAGATACACGCACACGTAGCCAGAACTCGGAGAGCAGATGCTGTTTCTGTTAGGGCTTTCAATCAAGAATTGAAACTGTATCAGATCACGTTTCTCTAAGTCTTAAATAAATGTATACAGCATGTGTTTGACAAAAAGAGGAGACGAGTAAATTTGAACATTATAATCTATTTTAGCTGCTTCCCTCTGTTAAAGTAAGATTTAATCTTTGAGTTACTTAATTTGATGCAAAGGGGCTTTTACTAATCGTCTTAGTCTTCTTCATTTTTCTAGACTATTTTCAATTAGGACTAGAAAATGATCTCAGGTTATATTTCCCAACGTGACTAAGGGTTTTATTTTAGCAAGGCAGATATGTTACATGGAGTAAGTACTGGTGTTAAAAAAATGCCTACTCCCCATAGAGAAGAAATAATCTTTCATTATTAAACACGTCTCTCTCTCTCTCAGACTTCTGGGAACTATTGTAGACAAGAAAGAAGCTGTCTCTATATGGCCCAGGACAACAGTCAGAATAAGAAAAAGAGGGGCCCTGCTCCAAAAAGAAAATAGGAAAACACTAGAAAATCTCAAAGGTAGTGATAGGCTGAAGACTTGGAGGAAAAGGTGGGTTATACACAACTGAGCTAACAGTTTTAGTCCCAAGGCTCCCTGGTGTGTGTGTGGGGGGGTGAGAATTCCTTATTTAGAAGATAAAACATGGAGCCCGATGAAAGGACACTGATGTCTTACCCTTAGGACAGGCTCACAATCCTCACGTGCTGTAGATCCAGTTAGTAGGGTCTTTGTTTTGTTTTATTGTTCTTGTTTGTTTAGTTTGAGACAAGACCTTGCCTGGTAGTTCTAGTTGGCCTGGAACTGGCTATGTAGACCAGTCAGGCCTTGGTTTTCCTGCTTCTTCTCAAGTTCTCAGATAGCAGGTATGTGTGCTCATGCCATGGATGTTGTAGGTATTAATGGACAGTGATTCTTCCAACAAATAGGTCAGCTGTGAAGAAGAAACCCATTCTGTCACTGCATATGACATGGGACAGTAAATGAATGCCATCTTGAAAGGAACCTATTGTCTCAAACTAGGCTACTGGCAGTGGTGGGGGTGTGGGGGCTGAGAACAGGGAACAACCACAACACAGGGAATTGGGACATAGCCTGGGATGAGGGAGTGCCCTAGAGGCAGCTGTGGAAAGCTAGAGGTTTGGAAGGAACATGTGCAGGAAAAGGTTCATTTCAAACAGCAAATGACACAAGGAAAGGTACCCTTACCTCAGTGTCCAGGAGCAGACTCTGGAGTTTGACAGCCCTGGCTCCGAGGTCAACAGAAGAAACAACCTCTGGAGCCACATATTTGCCATTCCCTGCTATGGAGCCCCAGACTTTGAAGCTCAAGTTGAATTCTGGCCATCCACAGCTGTATCCCTCTTATAGGGTGAAACAAACAGGAGGGCATAGAACTATGAAGAAGGGTATGCTGATGTACAGATCTCAGTGCTATGAAAGGCCCTGGTTACAGAATAGCTACCACATGTGGTCCAATTTGAGTAGACTTAGAAGAATGGGAGAACCTGCTAATCACAGACTTCAAAGCTAAATGTGGCTGGTAGAGGACCCTTCTGTGTATGGGAAACTGCGAACACAAGATAACTCTGGTGATCATGGAACACGTGTGTAGATGCAACAACAGTGTAAGTCACAGGAAGGACAAGAATTTAAATGGTCCTTTTCTTACTCCTGTACATAAAAATAGCCATCCCTCATTTCTGAAGGCCTCCAAAGGAGCTGTTCCAGCATTTCATGCTTTTTTTCCCTCTGTCTTTTACTTGATTTTTGGATGCCCTACTCCCACTCCTGTTTCCCTACACTTTCAGCAACATTTTATTTTATTATACTTTCAGTTTTGTGTGTTTCTATTTTCATTCCCTTTACACATTCATGTAATTTTGTGTATACATTTCTGAGAACGTACATCGTTCTCTCTTTTCCTTGCTTCCCCTCATCTCTGTGATTTCTATCTTTTGTTGTCCATTACAGTGTGAGCAGAACTTTGATGTTACCATATTAGTTTTTATTAAAAAAATTCTTGAGTTTTATTTGTTCTCTTCCTCTTCTTACATTTAGCTCATTTTGTTTTTGAACCATTTTTATTATTCAGAAATGTTTGATTTTTGTTTTTTAAATTTTTTCTATCTCACTATTTCCCCCTATAATATCATTCTCTATGCCTCTTCATTTTTCTTACTTGTATCTGACATTCCCTCCTCTACTTCTTCCCTTTCTATGGCTTCTTTATTTCAGTCATTTGCTATTTCCACACATACTCTAAATAATTTTAAGTTCATATCACGTTCTATAGTAGTTTTTGCCACTTTTTATTTTATGGTTTTTTTGGTGATGTATTATTGGGTTTTAATTGATTTTAAATGTATCTTTATATGTTGTACAATTAGAGCAACTGCATTGCTGTTAAAACTGCTTGTTCCTTTCTGAGTGGTTCTGGTAACTGAGACCTCAAGTGTAGACTTCTCAGTAAGAAGCTCTCTAAAGAATACTAAAAAAAGATCACCAAACCAACAGACCAGCAAATCACAACACCGACATGCAAGAAAAATGAAAAAGCAGGGCAGCATATCTCCAGGAGATCACAACTTCTTAAGTACTACATTAAAAGATCATGAAATAAGTAACATATCAGATCAATATGTCAGTGTTTTCTGGTAAAACTGATCAACCAAGTCAAAAAGGACGCAAGTAAGCAGATACATTCTACCAAGGACCTAGAGAGGAAAGTCAGAAAACGAAAGAGAATATCAGGAAGACAGATGAAAAAGCCACTGATGTGGTATAAAAGTTCAACAACAACAACAAAAAATCCACATAGGAACATTGAAAATTTAAAACATTGGTTCAAACAAACAAACAAACAGTGGAAAGCATCACTATAAGACTGAGCAGGTCAGTAGGTTGGTTATCAGAGATGGATAGAAAGAACTAGAAAATACATTCATGATCAATAAAAGAACCCCAAAAGACCTTATCCAACTTCCCGTGATGTCATTCATATTTTTATAATGTGTTTGAAAATAACAGATTTTTCTAGTTTCTTCCAGAGTGTTCTATATATGAGATTGTGCAATGTGATGTGGACAAGTGTTATGAGTGTTATGAGTGTGTGTGTGTGTGTGTGTGTGTGTGTCTGCGTGTGTATAGATCATGAAAACTAGAAAGGGGACCAGAATAGTGAAGGAAAGACCTTTAGAGGTAGGGAGTAATAGAACACTTATGGCATGAAGGCAGAAGGAGGAAATATTTGGTGGATAGTGAAAGGGACCAACAAGGAGGATCCATGTGAGTCAGGGGAGGTAGATGAGAGCATGTGATGAGAAAACTGTAATGAAACATATGCATGACAATTTTCATCAAAACCCATTTTATTTTATTTTTTCCCCATAGAGAACTGCGGGACGAGCACAGGATTAGAACCAGAGAGAGACAGAGAGAGGGCAACTCCAGAGCGTGGGGTTGAGAGCACAGCACCACCGCCAGATGGCTAAAGGTTTTTTTTTTTTTTTTTTTTTTCCCCACAGAGAACTGCGGGATGCAAAACCCATTTTGTATCTTAAATTTATAATAAAAAGAAAAATATCCTTTTGGCAGAGCATTTGCTGATTATTTTATTGCATATTTTCATGCTACCTTCCAATGTCTCAAAATACTGGGTTATAGTATGTTCTTTGGGGCATAAGAAGTAGTTTGAATTGTTCTTTGGAATGCGTACTATGAGGTAATAGACTACAGTAGACAAACTATAGGCTGGATATCAGAAAGATGTCTACCACAGAGTCCAGGTGGGTGTCTTTAATGGTTGGTGGTGGGACAGTTGAAATGATTTGGTCTCTGATCTTAAGGACCAAGAGAACTGGGGTGTGGGTATGAGATAAAGAAGAAGACATGACTTGAGGAGGTTCCTCATCTAAGCATGTAGTAGACAGAGTAGCTAATAACTAATATGAGATGTAAATGTTGCCTTTAGTTCCTCAAATGAAGTGATGAGATGATAGCCATAACCTAGCTGTGTGAATATATAACTTGGGCTGAGCCCAGATCGTTTCTTTTCTGTTCTAACTATCCCTAGGCCCAGATCTGGAAGCTTCTAGGCTTCTTACAATCTAATATTCCAAGATGATTGATTCAATCCAGCTTTTCTTGGCTTTCGACTGAATTGTTCTCATCTGGCCTCATACTAACTTTAGCAATATGTTCTAATCTTCTGGCTCCTTCTCATTTTCTGGCTAATTCTGTCTTCATCTATCTAGCTTGTTCTCACTGTAACCTGTTTCTGTAAAATTGTCCTGGTAAATTGCCATATACACACACCAGCCACCAGCCACCAGCCACCAGCCACCAGCCACCAGCCACCAGCCACCAGCCACCACCCCTTCTCTCTTGTAGCCTCTCTTTCCAGTCCTGTTCTTGTATGAGTTGGGCATATCTTATTTCCAAATCATTCTGTCAAATCTTTCTCCGATTAGTTACTTTGCCCCTCAATTGGATGTCATACAGGGTTGCTTGCATCTACAAACTAACCTTACCCTTATCGTTAAGGATTAAAGGTGTGTACTAAGGGTGTGTCTATATTTCAGCTAGATCTTACTGTAATCGAGGGTATATCTGCATTCTGGCCAGATCAGATCTTTGGATATGACCCTTTGCCAGAGCAGTCATGTTGAGAGATTAAAATTTCTCTACACTGGGAGACACTGGGGGAACAGGCTCAGGGTTGAAGAAAGTCAAGAATTCATCGATAAACATGTCATGTTTCAAATGTCTTTTAGACATTCTCATAGTGAGCCTTATGTAGTTTGTGTCTAGGATAAATTATGATGGCACACACATTAGATGACAGGTTGAAAGAATTTTGGGGCAGATTGCCTTTTAGATTGTTTGCTTTTTAACCTTTTTTTCTTCAGTAAGAAAAAAAAAAGTGTGATCATCTTCCAAACATGAGGGGAACACCTATTAGAAGTCTCAGAAGAAAGAGCTATGGTAAATTTGACTAGCAAGATGTTAACGTTTGCTAGGAAACACTGAAGGCCTATTTGAGGTTGAAATAAAAAGGAGACTGGTTTTCTAACTTCTTCCCAGTGAGTACACAGAGGACGGTGTTTCATCAGATTTGAAGTTTTACAATGGAATGTGCTGGAATCATCAATGCCAAGAATACTACTTTGTTTAAGTATGAAGTTTAAAATAGCAAAAGTATGTTTATATTGTCTCATACACTTTGGAATGCTCTACTAATTCTAAGCCAAAATTCACCACATTATTTTTTTCAAATTAAACTCAATCAATAACCCAAATAACAATTATTAACATCAAACATTCTGATACAATATGATGCAAATATATACTAACCTTATTCAAACATATTATGGAATGACGGCTGGAAAATAGTCAGCATTTTTTCAATAATTAAATTTTATGTTCCTATAAAAGCAGCTTTGTATACTGAGTAAGAACAATGAAATTCATCATTCCCAATAGATCTGAGTCTGAGCCATAGTGTTTCAGAGCGTGACTTGTTGGCAATGTGTGACATGTGAAGTGCAAAGTGGGCTTGTGGTCTGTTCAGAACCAAGTTATATTGAGGTTGTTCAACATGATATGTGTGAGTGTTGGCAGAAACACTTCAGATTCATTGAGTCTTTGAGTTTGAACTAACCTTAGGGCACTGTGCATTTAGAAATGCTTTATTATTGTCCAACTTTTGTAGTTTTTACATTGTTATGGGACCTATAGTGTTTTAAATGTACTATTTTAAGAAGTTGTGTTTTTTTTTTTAAATCAGATTATGAAACCTTATTTACAGTTGTCTTATTCAAAAAAGATCAAAAATAAATAAATAAATAAAACCAGTCACCAAAGACTTTTTGTGAACTCGAGGCTGAAATCTAGTTGGTAGGAAAAACCTTACCTAACTTTCTATTAGGTTATTCATATTCTTTATGAAGTAGTTTGAATAAGGGAATTGTGGGGGCAGGGGAGGGAGAATGGGGTGACAAGATCAGGTTGGAGGAGAGACAGGAGAGAGGCCCAGAGGACCAGGAAAATGAATGAAAATGTGCAGCTGCAATGTGGGAGGTGGGGGAGTTGGGGAGACTCTCTGGGAAGTTCCAGAGACCCCGGACAGGGGAGGCTCTCAGGAGTCAATGTGGGTGACCTTAGCAGAGAGATGCCTAATAGTAAGGACATGGAACCCAAAGAGGCCACCTCCAGTAGTCAGGCAGGACCCTCAGTGGAGGGATAAAGACACCAATCCACTCACAAAACTTTCAACCCAAAATTTGTCATGTCTAAAAGAAATGCAGGGATGGAGCAGAAACCAAAGGAAAGGCTAACCAATAACCCACCCAACTCGAAACCCATCCCAAGAGCAAGCACTAACCCCTGACACTATTAATGATACTCTGTTATATTTTCAGACAGAATCCTAGCATAACTGCTCTCTGAGAGGCTCTATCCAGCAGCAGACTGAAACAGAAGGAGATACCCACAGCCAAACATGAGATGGAAGTTGGTGACATGGAGGAGTTTGGGTAAAGATTGAAGAAGGCCTTGACGTATGTAGATGGGAACCCCTCAGGAAAACCAACAGAATCAACAAATCTGGACTTCTGGGAGCTCTTAGAGTCTGAGCCACCAACCAAAAAACATATACGGGCACGTATGTAGCAGTCAGGCAGCTCAGTCTTCTAGTTGCCTTTTCTGGCCTCAGTGGGAAGGGATGTGCCTAATCTGACAGAGGCTTGATATGCCAAGGTGGGGGGATCCAGGGGGTGTTCCACGTTCTCAAAGAAGAAGGCGAGGGATGGAGGGACTGGAAGGGAGTCAGCATTTGGGATGTAAATTAAAAAGAATGGTCCCCATAGTGCCATATGTCTGAATACTTGTCCTCAGTTGGTAAAAACTGTTTGGAAAGGATTAGGAGATGTAGCTTCATAGGAGGAGGTGTGTCACTGGGGGCTTTGAGGATCAAAAGACTCATCTTTCCCAGTGCTCCCACTCTTGCCATCTGGTTGCAGATTAAAATGTGAGCTCTCAGCTCTTCCTGTGGACCTACCTTTGCTCTGCTATAATGGTCTCTAATCATATGAAGCCTAAGCCTAAAATAAATACTTTATAAGTCTTCTTGGTCATGGTGTTTTGTCATAGCAATAGAAAAGTAAGACACTTTATTCCCATTTATATGACTATCCATTTATTTCCAAATAATAAATGTGTTTGAAAAACATGCTTTTCTGTTTTTTCCAGTATATTCTAAACTATATAAGATATATGTGTATATATCTTTCCTAGCATTACATTTTACAGATTTCACATTTTATATTATTTGTATAATAATTAATATAATTTATAATATTATATAATTAAAATTATATAATGTATAATATTATATACTTTGTATAATATAATTTAATTATTTGTATAAGAGTCTTCTAAAACATTTTAGCAGAAGGAAAACTTTCAAACTCAGTCTCTGAGGTCAGCATGACCTTGTTACCAAAGTAACACAGGGGTAGTACAAGGAGGGAAAACTACAGACCATCATCTTTGATGGAACTGATACAAAAATACTCATCAAATCACCAGCAAATTGAATTCACTATTGTATAAAACATTAAATATTGTGGAGAAGTGGAGTCATTCTTGGCATGCAAGGATAGCTTAATTTCCTTGAAAATTAATAAGTGTAATATATCACAGTGAGCAGTCAATGATGTCCAATATGCAGAGAAAGTATTTGGCAAAGTCAGTACTTTTTGATAATAAAAATTCAACAAATGAGGAATAAGAGAGAACTACCTGAACATAATAGGGAACACACACCAACACTGCCTATTTGACATCATACTCACTTGTGAAAGGTGGAGCTTTGCCTTTACAATCAAGACCAAGGCAAGAACGTCCAATCTTACCACTTGTGTGTGGCACTGAATTGACAGTGCCGTTCAGAGATAATAAACAGGAAGAAAAGCCACTCAAATTGGAGAAGGTAGAGTTATGCTCTCTATTCACAAAGAACTTTGTATAGAAATCCTTAAAGATTTTTCACAAAACTGCTACACATTAAAAACACCCCTGACTCCAGCTAGTCATGTTAGGTCATGCCTGTAATTCCAGTGTACAGGAAGTAAAGACAGGAAGATCAGGAGTTCAAGGTCAGCTTTGGTTACAACATTGGATTTGACGTAAATCTCAGACCCTGTTTCCCTAAACCAACCAACCAACAAACCAATCAACCCAATTTCCCCCCACCAAAATAGATTCAGAAAACTTGCAGACTGCAAAAAATCAACACACATGACAATTGGAATAATCTAAAAAGGCAATTAAGAAAACAATTCATTGAAAGTATCACCAAAAGGAGCAAAGGACTTAGAAAACCTAGGCAAGTGGCAAAGGCACATACAATGGAGACAGAGCATCGCTGGAAGAAAGTACAGAAGAAATGAATGCATAGAGATACAGCCTATGTTTATGGATAGAAATTTTAATTTTGTTAAAATATCAATACTTCTCAAACTGAGCTACAGATCTAATGCTACCTTTGTAAAACTCCCAATGGTACATTTTTGCAGAAATAAAAAAATTCATCCTAAAATTCAAGCTCAAGAAATTCTGAATAGACAAAATGATCTCGAAAACTTAGACGTCTCATATTTTCTAATACCATAATTTATAACAAATTACAGTAGGAAAAATAATGTCACACTTGCCTAACATGAATGAAGCCCTGGGCGCAGTCCTCAGACTGCAGAAAATACATGTGCGCGCGCCCCACACCACACACACACACACACACACACACACGCACACACACAGGCCTATCATGGTACTGAAAACACAGAGAGATGTGTACAGTGTAAGAGAAGCCAGAAACAAACTCTCCCTTATATATGGTCAAATGCTTTCAACAAAGGAGGCAAGGCCATTCCATGGGAATGGACATACATTTCAACAACTGGGCTGGGAAGACCATCTCCACATGCAAAATAGTAAAAACAGATCTTTGTTTTCACTGTAAATAAAACTCAAATGATGAAAGAACTAAATGTAAGACCTATAACTACCCGAGGAAATATCAAGGGAAAAGCTTCATGACATTAGATTAGTAAGACTATCTTGGATATGATCCTAAATTTATAGTCAGTAGATGTAAATAGAGATAAGTTGGACAATAGAAGCAGTAAAAACTGTTATGTGTGGAACCAGGACACTATAGAAAGAGTGAAGAGGTGAAGTGGAAAAAAATATTTCCAAATTGGATAAAAAGTTAATAACTATAATATATAAAGAGCAACTACAAGAAAGAACAAAAGCAATGACATAGATCCTCACAAATAACCTGATTAAAACAAAGTGAAAGACTTGAAAACACATTTTTTAAAAACCAGAGTACTGGTGGTGAACAAGCCTGTGAAGGTTATCTCAGCATCCCTGACACATGTATGAACTTGATAAAAGTATGATAAGCAAAATAAACCAACCACTAAATGAAAAACATTGTACGTTTCCAGTTACATGAAACACTTAAGAGTACTTCCCTTCATAGAAACAGCAAGTACAATGTTAGTTGCCAGGAGCTCCACAGGGAGGAGATATAGGGAACTGTTACTTAACTGATCAAGTTTCTGTTTTACAAGATCAGATGAGGCCTGGAAATAGGTACACACTGAGTGAATGTAATTAACAGTAGTAATTATTCACTCAAGAATGCTGGCTCTGGTAAATGCTATATGAGGTCTATACTACCATAATCTAAAGTCAACCTGGAATATAGTTGTCCTCTCAGATTTTGGAAAGTGTATTGTGTTGTGTTGCAATGAGAATGTAAGATCAGGAGGAATGTGTACACAAGGGCAGTGATGAGCAGAGGGAAGGATGGATGGCTTTGAGGTGCTTTGAGGCTGGAGCATTTGTGGAACAACTTTGAATGGTACCAGTAGTCATCGGAAACTGGAGTCCTAGACTGTGACCCCAGGAAAGGGGAGAAAGGTGTGACTAATGGCAGCTAGACTGACGTAATGCAAGGGTGAACCTGGAGTTCATGAACACTGCAGGTGCAAGAATAAAGTTAAAGCAGAAAGGAGAGACTAGAGCTCTTCTGAGCTCACCTCCTCATGGTTCAATGATGTAGCAAATACAAAGGATGATAGATGTGTATACCTCCCTTCCCTGGACCAGAGCAAGTGAATTGTGGGAAACAATGTTCTAGGCAGTGGTTCTCAATTTGTGGGTTGCAACCCTTTGGGGGTCGAATGACCCTCTCATAGGGGTTGCCTAAGACTATTGGAAAACACAGACATTTACATTACAATTCATAACAGTAGCAAAATTACAGTTGTGAAGTAGCAACAAAATTATTTTATGGTTGGGGGTCATAACAGCATGAAGAACTCTGTTATAGGGTCACAGATCATTAGGAAGGTTGAGAAGCACTCTTCAAGAGGGTACCGGGGGGAGATAGCCTGGATCCAGTTAGAGATAGAGGGTGAGGCACTATTTGCAGAAGTATGATGGAAGGTGGGTGATTTGAAAGAGACCAAATGTCCAAAGGGTGAAGACTCGCTGCATTTCATGACTTGAGGAGAAGGAAGCACATTTAGTTAAATTTGTACACTTTTATTTTATCTATCATGTGCAAAGGCTGGACTGGGAAAAGCTGAAAAAAGACACTGCATTATACACCAGAAGCTCAATGAGGCATTACCAAATAGAGGTCTTGCAAAACATAAAATAACATGTTGAACCCTTTGAAATTCTGAATTAGAGCTACTGTGTGATACATAATAGGCATTGTGTCTGATGAGTGAGCACCAGAAAATCTTGTCCTAACAAAGACTTATGTTTCTAACAGGCTAGACTCTCCTCATTTTCAGGTTGTGGATAAGCATTTGAAGAACCAATTACTCTACACAAAGACATTAAGAAGAGGGAAAAGTACACGTGAAAGGATCTTATAAAGTTTAAAATGTCATATATCAAAGAGGACATGGCTCCAAATATTAACTGTGACTCCATCATAAATCATGATACTGAAAATTCATCTTTTAAAAGTGTAATCATTTATTGGTCCCCCCAATGTTAATCTCACAATAAGAACATACTGGCTTAGGAAGGGAACTGCTCCACGCTGAGGGCAATACTGCTGCCTCCTCCTCTTTGGAGTTTTGTTGGTGATGTTTGTCACAAAGGCCCATCAATCATTCACTTGAGTTTTTCTTGTAGCCAAGGCTTTGTGATTCCCTTATCCTGCTATTAAATACCCAAAAGGTTATCACCTTTGTGATCACACTTATTTTTTTGTATCTTGGAGAAAAATTCTTATTGTTTAGCCCCAGATAGCCCAAAACTTGCTACCTAGACCAGGTTGGTTTTAAAATTGTGACGATGCTCCTGCCACTGCTTACTGAGTGCTGGGATCAGGCATGTGCCGTCATGCCTGTGTTGGTTAATTTTTAGTACTGAAGAGCATAATAATGTGGAGCTCCTGAGAGTACTGAATCATAGATGAAGCACCTTAAGCTGGAGGTTCTCAATCTGTGAGTCTGGGGGTTGAATGACTCTTTCACAGGGGTCGCTGCATATCAGATAGTAACATTATGATTCATAGCAGTAGCAAAATTACAGTTGTGAAGTAGCAATGAAAATCATTTTATGGTCATGAGGAACTGTATTAAGTGGGTCACAGAATTAGGAAGGTAGAGAACCACTGCTTTAAGGAGAGAGAGAGAGGGAAGAAGGGATGGAGGAAGGGAGGGAGGGAAGGGAGAGAGAGAGAGAGAGAGAGAGAGAGAGAGAGAGAGAGAGAGAGAGAGAGAAAGAGAGAGAGAAAAAGAGAGAGAGAAAAAGAGAGAGAGAGAATGTATGTTGGAGGATAACAGAATAGGTGACTGTCTGTTGTGGACTGTGGATTGTTAACGTCAGAAAAGTCAGAAAGGAAAAATTAGGGAAAGGGTGGCTTCATTTTGGTGTTGTGTTGTTATAATGTAAGTGGGCATTGTCATGAAGGATAATCCAGACCTTCCTGGTCTGCAATGGAGGTACAAATGGTGAAAGGATATATTCAGCCAAACTCGTTCACTTCATTGCCAAGGAGCCATGAAGCACTGCAATAAGTTTGGGTGGCTAGGTCATTGATCTTTGATATCTTTGTCTCTTAAGTGTAGGCTCTACCAGGCTGTTTTAAGGAAGTTTTAGAAAATGTAAACCAAAGACTCAGGAGAGATACAGTGCATAGACAGGCTGACTTGACACATTCTTCCTTTATCTTTGAAGCAAAGGCAGCACTTTTGATACTTTATGTTGGGAGCACCTGGAAGAACTTTTTGTTTCCTTTCTAGCCTGGGCTATACATGGAGAGTGTGTTCCTAACCCAGTAATACTTGGGGTTGAGAGCACATTTATGGGTCTGAGTCACATCTATTATCTTGAGCAGTAGCAGGATTCCCAAGGGGCATTCAAGTGATTCTATCAGGCAGAAACTGCAGGTTACACAATACTGAGAACCCATGGACAAGTGAAGAAACTGATGTTCCTTCAATGTCTATCCCACCAAAGAACAAATGAAGATTTTTGTGAAACTTACTTCTACTTTTGCTGCTGATAATAAACCCACTACTAATTATGGTACATGGTAGTTATAGCAATGGGAGAGATGCTAAGTTTGGAGGGGCTTAGGAAATGTTGCTGCGTAAAGAAATGTGCTTAATTTGCACAAACTCATCTCCACATTTTATCCCTTAAATGTTTATTCATTAATTCAGTAAACATTTATTAGTGGAAGTGGTGATACACTCCTGCAATCCAAGCACCCAGGAAGCTGAGGTAAAAGGATCTCAAGTTCCAGGCCAGTCTTGGCTGCATGGCAAGATTATATATCAATAAAACAAAACAGAAATAATGAGTGTTTGTATGTGTCAAGTACTATTCTAGTGGCTAGGCCTAATTGTAGTGAGAAATGAAGACAAAAATCTCTACTCTTTTGGAGTTTATGGCTGACAGGCTAACAAATACTATATGCTACATACTGGCAGTACTAATAGGAAAATCACAGCATGGAACGAAATAGAGAAATGTATGATGCCCAGGCATGGTAGTGCAAGTCTGTAATCTATTTAAGAATTTCAGGTCAAACAGAGCTATATAAAAGACCTTATGTCAATTCAGAAATCAGCAAAGGAAAGCAATAGACAGAAGAGATTTGGGACTTTAGAATGGAGTGTTTTCTAATTTAGTTTCCAGGGAAGGACCCTCTGAAAAGATGGTGTTTGAAGAACTACATGAAAAAGGTAAGGTGAGGGAGGAAGCCACGGCATTGTGATTAAGAAAGGACAGAAATGACTGGAGAGCTGGCTCAGTTGTTTAGAGTACTTAACGGCTCTTGTAAAGGACCTGAGTTTGGCTCCCAGCAGCCACATTAGGCATCTTACAAACACCTGTAGCTCTAGTTCCTGGGAGGATCTAACACCTCCAGCCTCCACTGGTACCTGCACGTATATGAACACATGTACACACAGATATGCACATCTATTCATAATTAAAACTAGTAAAACAAGTATTTTTTTTAAAGAAAGGATAGAAAGGTGTGCTAATGCCCAAGGTTTATGAGAATAATACAGAGCCCAGAATGTTTGGAATAGTGCTAGGGAGACAATAGTAGGTAGGTAAGTAACATAAAAAAACAAAACAAAACACCACCACCACCACAACAACAAACCAGTGGTGCAAGAACCCTGAGCCCAGTAAACAAGTCATTGCAAGAACTTTGGGTTTTGCTCACTGGATGAGATGGTGAAATACCTAATTGGTTTCAAGTAAAAGCATAACTGCAGATGACTTCTATACCGTTAAGTACATTACATTAGTAATTACATTAGTAGTTGGTTAAGAATAGAATGAAGAATGGAATCCCCTCCATCTAAGGTGCCAGAGGACACTACGAAGTTACAAAAGCATCTTAAACCACTCTCTGCCCTGTCTGTTTTAATGCTGAGGGCTCAACCTAGTTGAACAGGGAAGCCTCAGCCTAGTGAACAGTCTTCTCTGAAGGAAGGAGACTTTTTCAAAGTAAAATGAAACAATGGCTAATTATCTGTTTGGGAAATTCTGAGTATGCTGACTACACATGCTGAATATACTCTATTAACAGTGTCTGTAACCAAAATTTTCTATTGAGAAAATACGATTTAGCAAAATATTTACCTGTGTGGTGACATTCACTTCTTTTTGCTTTCTGTTATATCTTTCTGCTTCAGTATCTGCAATTTATAAAGCAATTCTATAAAATTTGAAGACATTGAAAACATTTACAAAATGCAGTTTCTATTTAAAAACTGTCTCAGAAAGTTAGAACTTGCATTATAATACTTGAGAGTACTTCATAGAGTTACTAATAAGATATTAAAATAAGCCCTTCAGTGATAATTTTTCAAGATATAACTTGACATCAAAGGTAACCTACTTCAAGCAAATAAATGTTTGAGAACTGAGCTAAGATACAAGGGATCTACAAATATTCACCAGTTACTATAGTAGTAACTCCTGAGATTTTTGTTTGCTTTGATTTGTTTTGAGCCCAATAACATGCTATTTGTAGGTTACAGTTACAGCTGACTAGAGGCTGCCTTTGAGTCAGTGAAGGAGAATAAAAAGAAGAATTAAAAAATGACTTTTCCAAAAAGAGAAATAGAAAGAAAGCTTTGGAAATCCATGAAGGCAACAAAAAAAAGATACAGAAAAGAGCTAGGAGAAAATACATAAAACAAAACACACGACGTGTACAAGCAAGATGAGCACAGCTTCAGCTCCAAAGTTCCTTGTGAGGAACAAGAAGCTGCTTGCAAAGGGAAGGCTGATGGAAGCCAGGCCTCTCATCTCAAAGCAAGCCAGGTTCCCAGGAGCATTAGCTCCAGTGGCCGAAGATACAGAGATTGTGCTGGTGGAGAGAAAGATCCTATTTTGTCATGATACACCACTTGAAAGCTGCTGAACATGGTCTTTTGTTTTTTTAAAAAATGTATTTACTTATATTAAATATACATAATGGTAGGTTTCACTATGACACTTTCATACACATATGTAAAGTACATTCATATGCACACACACACATATATGAGGACATTTATACACAACTCTCAACCCTTTCTTGTCCTGCTCTGCCCTTTTCACCTTCCCAACTGGTTCCCCTACTAATGCACCACTGTCCTGTTCTCTTCCTCTCTCCCCACTCTTTCCCCTCCTTCCTCTCTTTTTCTTCCTCTTTCTACCCATTTCTCCTCCCCTCCCCTCCTTCTTCCCTCCTCTCTCTCTCTCTCTCTCTCTCTCTCTCTCTCTCTCTCTCTCTCTCTCTCTTCCCCCTTTTATGATGCACCGAGTTTAATTACAGTGTTTACAGGAGCATGATTGATTAAGGAGTTATTTACAAGAGCTCAGACAGTGCTATGCTATTGAAGACGAGGCTCTTTCTTTAACTATATTTATCACATCAGGGAGAGATGGCATCTCATAATCCCCCACCCCATTCTGTGACGGAATGTTGATGGGCTCAGTCGTGTGCTGATAATCTCAGCTTTTGAGAACTCAACTGTGATGCCTATTTTTCAAATTAACTACATCTGCAATTAACCTAAAGCCCACGCATACCTGGGAGGGATTTAGTTTTAATAAATTAAATCATTTGAAGTTGAGATACCGCTTCTAATCCAGTGATCTTCAATATATTTGAGGTGGCAAGATATACATTTAACGCAGATTTTTGAGGTGGGAAGACAACCTTTAATTTGGACCACACCTTCTGCGGGCAGCCTACACAATGAACATGGAAGAAGCAGTTTGCTCTCTTTGCCTGCTTGTTCTCCATGCCAAGTCTATTCCTTCGATAGCATCACAGTCTACTTCTTTGGAATTCTGGTGTATAGTGAAGACCAGCTAAGATGGCCAGCTAATGAACTGAATCAGTTGGATTTAGACAGCCATTGTTCGGCTAGCCGGACCTCAGACTATAAGCCTTTTTAATAAATCCATATATATTTTCATCAGTACTACAAGATCAGGTCATGCTCAGCATCCCCTTAAGAGAGAAATTATTGTTAAAAACTGAGGTACCTTGAAGATGTGAGACCAGAGAGTATTCAGGGGGATCTGCCACAGCTTCAGAGTGAGCAAGGCCCAGAAAGGAACTTTTAGCATACAAGGAGGCAGACATTAGGGTGCAGGTGGCCAAAGGCTGACTTGGGATGGAAAGTGCACAGAGAAATAGCCCTCCCCTTAGTGGCTGGGATTAGATCAGTTCAACTGGGAATAAATCAAGAGTTTGATAGCTCTGAGCCTGAGGCTAGTGGATGGATCAAATTCTGGATCCACTTGTCTGTTCTTCTCTAATAGAGGTCCTGAGAAGTTACCTACAGTAACAATGCCTCAGCAAGTTGATTAACACTCAGGAGGCGTTGAAAAGAATGAAGGTAGGCCCTCTGTCTCTATGCTCCAGTGCTGAGGATAAGTCCCACACCCAAAGCACCTTGAAGACAGTGTCCTGTCCCCCAACACACTTGGCCCCTACTAAAACATTATTCATTCGGCAGCAGTGTAGTCTGGAAAGTCTCAGAAGAATGAGAAGATTGTCCCAACCCACAGAGTGCAAAGATAAGCATATCCAGCAGAGGCCTCTGATAAGGATGACAAACGGCTTCTGTGAAGACAGCTCCCAGGGTACCAGACACTTGTGCAGACTCAGCAGGAGCGGAACTGAAAGAAGAGACCGGAGCTCGCAGGTTGATTGGCCATCTCTGCTCCATGCATGTAACTGGTGATCTTCATTTGTTGATTTTTAACTGTTTTCTATTTAATTTTATTTGTATTTATCATTTAGCTTCATATACTTATCTAATTTTGTTAAAGCATTTTTCATTTGGGGAGAATTTTTTCCCTCTGCTTCTTTTTTGCTCTCTATATTTCCTCTTCCTGGCTACATTTAGTCCCAGGATGCTCAAATTCGAATCATTAACACCTTTACTCACTAAACCATCTCTAGCCCTAACATTTTCCCACTTTGTACATTGATTGTACACAGTACTGTGTTACACAGGAGCATTTTCATACAAGTGCATATCATACATTGAGTGTACCCCTTCCCTGCACTCCCACCTTCCCCTTTCTCCCCTCACCCCAGCCCTTTGGTCCCATTATTCCCTTAGACAGTATTGCTTCTACTTACCTGTCGTATATACATGCACACGTGATTTTGTGCGCTTAAGTCTAGGGACCACAGGTTAAAGAAAACAATATTTATCTTTCTACGACTGACTTAATTCATTTAATATATGTACCTTCAGTTCATACATTTCTCTAAAAGCAATATTCACTCTACAGCTGAAAAAAGTTTCACTGTGTGTGTGTGCGAGCGATTGTACTCGCACCCGAGCGTACACACACACACACACACACACACACACACACACTTTCTTACTCACTCCCGTGCTGTTGAACACCTAGTTTGGCTCTTTGATGTGGCTATTGTCAGTAGTGCTGAAGTAAACAATTAACAATGACACCGGGACGTGAAGACTTGGAGAATGGTTGTAGCTGGGTCATATGGAAGAAGGATTATTATTATTATTATTATATTATTATTATTTTTAGAAACTGCCATGCTGACATCTGTAGGGGTGGGCTAGTTCCCAGTAGTGTATAACAGTTTGATTTTGTCCACATCCTTGATGTATCTGTTTTGTTGTTTTGAGACTGTGTATCTTTGATTGTCCTGGACCTCGCTAAGTAAACCAGGATAGGGAAGAACTCACAGAGACCTGCCTGCCTCTGTTCCCTGCATGCGCCTCTGTGCCCAGGTGTGTTTGTTTTCTTAATGATTAACATTCAGACCTGGGTGAGACAGGATCTCAACTTTTAAAATTATGTTACAAGAGAACAGCTTTCCTTATGATCTATTGGCATATACCTATCTTTCATCAATCCTCTGCTCTTACCTCTCTGCCCCATTACTTTGCACCCAGTCCTTGTTTACATCCTCCTATCCCAAATAAGCTGCCCTTTACTTTCATGCCACGAGTGTTCTATTACCTCTTCTTACTCTCAGAGCCTCTTCCCCTTCTCCCTGTAAATCCTTTTGTACTTTTATTGCCTCTATACACACCCATTCCTATATAAATACACATATATAAAAATTAGAAGCTAGGATTTGCATATGAGAAAAATATGCAGTGTTTGGCTTTCTGTGCCTGGACCAATTCACTCGGTATAATATTTCTACATTCATATGTTTCCTGAAAATTTAATTTTTCTTTATGACTGAATAAAATTCCATTATATATATGATATATATCACATTTTTATTTTACATGAATCTTTTGATGAGCATCTATTCTGTTTCATTTCCTTGCTGTTATGAATAAAACAGCAATACACAAAGATGTGTAAGCATCTCAAAGGTAGACTATAGAACTCTTTGGTTATAAGCTTAGAAGGGTATAGCTGGGTCATAGTAGTTTTATTTTTACTTTTTTTTTTTTTTTGAGACCCTGCTCTCACTGACTTCTATAAAGTCTGCATCAGTTTACTGTGAATAAGGATTTCCCATTCCTCGCCACACTTTTGCTAGCATTTGTTGTTATTCTGACCGAGGTGAGGTGAAATCTCAAAGTAGCTTAATTTATTTTTTTCTCGTAAGCTAAGGATGATGATTAAGAATTCCAAATTCTCTCTCTCTCTTTTTCATATGATCATTGACCATTTGTGTTTTATCTTTTGAGAACTGTCTGAAGATTTTATTAGCCTTTTAATTGATTGGTTTGTTCTTCAATTTTTGTGCTCTTTGTATATTCTCCATATTAATTCTCTGTCAGAGGTATAGGTAGCAACAATTTTCCCATTCTGCAGGCTATGTTTTCACTTGATTTATTTCCTTGGGAGCTTTTTATTTTATGAGTCCCAATTACCTGTTGCTGTCCTTCTTTGAGTCACTAGAGTCTATTCAGAAATCCTTCCTGATCATGGCCACACCATCCCGAACATGCCTGATCTTGCAAGTGGTGTTAGATGTGGTTTGTGCTTAGGTGGAACATAGTCCTATCTCTGTAACTTGAGTGTTTTCTCTGTTATGTTCATAGAATTTCAGGTCTTACATTGAAGTCTTTCAGCCATTTGCAGTAGACTTTAATAGAGGTGAGATATAAAGACATTGGTTATTTCCTATTTGGTACAATTTTGGCTGTAAGTTTGTTATATATAACCTTTATCATGTTGATATAGGTTTCTTCCATTCCTAGTCTCTTCAAAGTTTTATCATGAGGAAATATTGGATTTTGTCAAAGGCCTTTTCAGCATCTATTAATATGATCACATATGGTATATTGCATATGCTGATTTTCATGTATTGATCCATTCTTTTGGCTATGGGGGAAAGTCAAGGTGATGCTGATGAATGAGCCTTTTGACGTGTGCTTGAATTCTGTTCACAAGTATTTAGTTGAGAACTTTTGCATCTATGTTCACTAGGGAGATTTATTTATGTATTTTTGTGTATCTTTATTTGTTTTTTTGCATCAGGGTAATATTGACTATACAAAGTTCAATCCTTATAAATTTGTGAATATGGAAAATATACAATTGTGTATATTAAGTTATTCATATTTTCCTTTGTCATTTTAGTTTTACTCTATGATTATCAGAGAATATAATACATTATTTAGATTTTCTTATACTTTTTAAGCCTTAGTTTGTGTCCTAAAATAGGAACTATTTTAGAGAAACTTCCTAGTATAGTTTTTTTTTTTTAGGTTCATTTAATTGATGATACAATTTAATTCAAAATTTCTATTTATTTTTTGTTAACAAGATCTATTTGTCAATAAGAACCAGGCATTTGTTGTTGTTGTTGGTTGGTTGGTTTGTTTGTTTTTTGAGACAGAGTTTCTCTGTGTAGCCCTGGCTGTCCTGGAACTGCTCTGTAGACCTGACTGGCCTCGAACTCGAAGATCCGCTTGTCTCTGACTCCCAGTGCTGGAATTAAAGTAGGGCACCATTGCCAGATAAGAATCAGGTACTTAAATCATCTATTATTATTGTGCTGAGACAAATCCTCGTCTTTCTATAGAGTAGTTGTGGTGGTTTGAATATGCTTGGTCCATGGGAAGTGGCACTGTTAGAAGTTGTGGCCTTGTTGGAATAGGTGTGGCCTGGTTGGAGGAAGTGCGTCACTGTGTAGGCAGGCTTTGAGATCTCTTAGTGCTCAAGCTCTGCCCAGTGTGGAAGAGACCCTCCTTCTGACTGCCTGCAGAAGATAGCTTCCTTCAGACTGCCTTTGTATCAAAATGTTGAACTTTCAGCTCCTTTTCCAGCACTGTGTCTGCCTGCAGGCTGCCATGCTTCCCTCCATTATGATAATGGACTGAACCTCTGAAATTGTAAGCCAGCTCCAATTAAATGTTTTTCTTTGTAAGAGTTGCCTTGGTTGGGAGGATGTGTGAATCTTGCTCAGAAGGGGAAACTAAATAAGTCAGGTGGATGACGAGAGGAAACTGGATAGAGGAGGAGCTGAGGGAGTGAAATGGTATGGCAATCAGGTGTGAGGAGGGGGACAGAGGGAGGCATGGGAGAGAGGATGGAAATCTGTGTGGGCATGGAAGGTGGGGAGCATCTCTGGTGACTATCTGGAGGTCTGGGATGGGAGAGGATGGGGGAGGGGATCTACAGGAGTTACTCTAGCTTACATTCCTACCAGACGGGGCAGATAGAAACTAAAATGGCCACCTCCTGTAGCCAGGCAGGACTTCCGGAGGTGGGAGGAGGACATCAATCCACCCACAAAACCTTCAACTCAAAATTTGGCTTGCCTACAAGATGCGCAGGGATAAAGATCGAGCAGAGATCGAGGGAACAGCCCTCATTGAGACCCATTTCATGTAAGAAAGCCAACCTCTGACACTATGAATGATACTCTGCTATGTTTGCAGACAAGAACCTAAGAGGCTTCATCCAGCATCAGATGGAGGCAGATGCAGAGAGCCATAACCAAACATCAGGCAGAGCATGGGGAATCTTGTGGAAGAGTGGGGGATAGAACTGAGCAAGTTGGAGGGGTCAAGGACACCACAAGAAGACCCACAGAATCAACTATCCCGGGAGCATGGGGGCTCACAGAGCCTGGGCTACCAACCAGAAAGCATGCAGGAGCTGGGCCTAGACCCCCTTATACATCTGTAGCAAATGGGCAGCTTTGTGTTTATGTGGGACCCCTAACAAGTGGAACAGGGGCTATCTTGGTCTCTGTTCCCTTTCCCCCTACTTTGACTGCCTGGATGGCCTCAGTGGGAGAGAATATAACTAGACCTGCTGAGACTAGATGCCCTAGGGTGCAGTGGTACCCAAGGGGGGGCTCCCCTTCTCAGAGAAGGGTTGAGGGCAATAGAGAGAGTGATTAGAAAGGGTGGGACTGGGAAGAGAGGAGGGAGGGGGATGTGATCATGAAGTAAAGGGAATTTTTTTTTTTTTTTTTTTAAAAGAGTTGCCTTGGTCATGGTGCCTCTTCATAGCAATGGAAACCCTAACTAAGACAGTAGTGTTTGTTCATGAAATTAAGTGCACAAGATTTGGTGGGTATATATTTAGAATTGCAATATCCTTTTTAACAGATTGTTCTTTCATCAGCAGAAAATAATCTTACCTATTTTTTCTGAATAGTCTTGTTTGAAGTCTGCTTTTTGTTATCAGACAACACTGGCTTGTTTTCTAGTTCCATTTAATTAGAATGCTTTTTTCTATCCTTCATTGTAAGGTTGCATCTGTCTTTGATGATGAAGGGCATTTCTTGGAGGCAACATGTTTTTATATTCAGCATGCTAATCTGTTCCTTTTGATTAGGGAATTGTGGCCATATTTAGATGAATTATTTAGAATTAGTTATACTTTATTATTTAGAATTAGTTATAAATAGTATATATTATATTCTTATAGTATATATTAGTATATTATACATACTTACATATGTAAATTTATAGAATTATTATTGAAAGGTGTATATTAGTGCCTGTCATTATCATTTTATAGTGGTTGGTAGTTTCTGATTCTTCATTTTCTTAACTACTATTCTGGCACAGTTTGTTTTTTCCTGTAGCCTTATGGATATATTTATCTTTCTTGTCAGTGTCCTCCAATTTATTTTCAAGAATCTTTTGTAGAGCTGGTTTAGTCATAAATTGTTTTGGCCTGCTTTTTCATGCAAAGTGGTCCTTTCTCCTTCAGTTGTGAAAGATAGTTTTTCTGGGTATAGTAGACAGGGTTGGCATATCATTCTAATATCTTCAGGTATTTAAAGTTTCTTCTCAGAAGGCTGTTACTGTAATGACCTTGCTTTTTATATGTGATATTTCTCTCAGCTTTCAAAATACTCTTTTTTTTTTTTTTTTTTTTTTTTGCTCATTGTATTTAATGTTTTAGCTATAATATGATATGGGCAAGTTTATTCGATTCCAGAGTTGCCAGGTTGATTCAGCATATTCAAGTTGATAAGTATAATTCTCACATAAATAGACGTAAGGACAGAAATTAAATGATTATTACAACTGATGAAGAAAAGACTTCTCACAAAATTCAATATCCACTCATAATAAAGAAACAAAGAAGTAGAACATGTCTCAACACAATAAAGCTATAGATAACAAACCTATAGCCAATGAAATACTGAATTGAGAGCATTTTAGAGAAAATCGGGAACAAGACAAGGGTTTTCATTTTTTCTGTTCTTACTCAGTATAGTACTTAAGTCTCAGCGAGGGCAGTGAGTATGATACTGGGCATATAAATAGACACACAGACCAGTAAAATAGAGGACCTAAAAACAAACCCCACAGTTATAGTCACCTAATTTTTGCCAAAGGTGTAAAAAGCATAATCAGAGATAGATAATATGATGGCAAGTTTTATGTCAACTTGATACAAGCTGGAGACACTGGAGAGGAAGGAGCTCTTCTAGGAAAATGCTTCTATAAGATTAGGCTACAGGCAGACCTGTGCGAAATGCTTCTGTAAGACTGGATTTAGCAGGCATGTAGGGTATTTTCTTAAGTAGAGATTGATGAAAAAGGCCAGTCTATTGTGGTGTGGCCACCTCTGAGCAAGACAAACAGAGGAAGAGGACATGAAGATAATAAAGATATCGCATTCTCCTTTCCAAGATGGCCAGCACTAGTGGCCAACATGCTGGCTTCTTCCTCACCCCTTGACTGAGCAGCCAGCTTCAAGCAAAGACCTGGAGGCATTTTATCCTCTCACAATAGGATTCCCTTGCTGATGGCCAACCTAAAGTTCAAGGCAAGATCAGGACATATTTACACAATAATTATGGTCAGTCAGCATTCTGTTTTGTTCAAACTGACAACCTAGTTAGGAGAGGAAACTTTCAAAGATTTAAAATTTTGAGCACTCCAGGAAAGATGTTTGGGTGGCCTGTTCTACTATGTATTCAATACTAAATACTGGCCTCTAAATTTGGTTGCAGGTAACAAGACATATTCAGTACAAAAGTTCATAAATCGCATATTCTACTGGCTAAATAAAATGCTACACAATTCGGAATAAAGTGATAGGCTTGTTACGTGGAGTCAAGATAGGACCATGAGGAGGGAAGGAGGGAGGGAGGGAGGGAGGGAGGGAGGGAGGGAGGGAGGGAGGAGAGAGAGAGAGAGAGAGAGAGAGAGAGAGAGAGAGAGAATGGGAGAGAAGGAGAAAGAAGTCAGAGCAGGAGGTCTCCATTAGATGGGATGGACCAGGAGCATGTGGCCCCTGAGAACAGACTGATGGAGCAGAAAGAGCCCTGGTGAGACTCAAACAGCAAGTAACTTGGGGAGCACAGCAGGGAAAAAGTAGTTTAGGGGCAATCACCCTGTAATTGTGCCTTAAGCTGATTAAATAAATCCATAGGACTCTGACTCAATTATTGGGGGATGGGGCTGGCTGGGTCATTATAAGAACTAATAAATTATTAAATACCCAACAACATCATACTGGATTTTCCAGCCAAGTTTTTTGTCTACTTTGCAGAGATAAGTCTCTATGTGTGCTTGGGCTGTGTGTGTGTTTCCTCACCACTAATAAAAGTCTGTCTTCACTAGGGAAAACAATTGAAGGAAGCTCTAATGTTTGAAAAGCAGAAAACATGAGCTATGAGAAAAGGGATTAATGGAAAGTGTAAGGCTCGCAGGAAACCGTGACAGAAAACTTATGCTCATGCAAGTCAAGAAAGAGCCATGCCAGGCCTTGTGTGTCTCTCTGCCTGCTGCCAGCAGATTAGAATGAAAAGCTCTCAGCTACTACTCCAGCATCATGCCTGTCTGCATTACACCATGATGATCATGAACTAACCCTCTAAAACTGTAAGCCCCAAATTAAATGTTTTATTTTACAAGAAAATGAAAAGAAACAGAAAAGGAAAGGAAAGGAAAAGGAAAGAAAGGGAAGGGAAAGGAAAGGAAAGGAAAGGAAAGGAAAGGAAAGGAAAGGAAAGGAAAGGAAAGGAAAGGAAGGAAGCAAAGGAAAGCAAAGGAAAGGAAAGGAAAGGAAAGGAAAGGAAAGGAAAAGAGAGAAGAGAAGAGAAGAGAAGAGAAGAGAAGAGAAGAGAAGAGAAGAGAAGAGAAGAGAAGAGAAGAGAAGAGAAGAGAAAAACACAAGTTTTAGGAGAATCCAGAAAATAGTCCAGGCTGACAGAGATGAACCATGATAAACAAAGACAGTTCTAAAATCTGGGACTAAATCCTGACAGCAAATCAGGCTGAAAAGAAATGAATAGAGATATCCAGAAAATCCCTATTACCAGCAATGGAGTGATGACTGGTGAGTCTGGCAGGGAGACAAGTGGGCGGAGCTGCATGAGAGTCTGGAGAAACTGCCCCCAAAGGGATATTTATTTTGTGGCGGTGGGGATTCGGCTTTCTGAGGAGAGTGGAATGTAAATCAGCCTCTTCTCATTTTGTGCCTGCGTTCATATGATAGCTGCCTCACAGATTGATCTAATTTTATTCTAATTTACACGTACCCTCAGAATAATTTCCCCTCTACAGATACACATCCTCTTAAAAAACCATTAAGTCCTTGTGGCATAAAAGTGAAATTGCTTGGTTGACCTCCAGTTTCCTTCATAATCGAGTTTAACCCCATATTCATAACTCCCTTTAAATCCAAATAATCCCCACTTTGTTAGTTACTGGTTATACATTTGAAAGTTCTCTTCTTCCATTTATATAATCTCCACATTTTCTATTGAAACTGGACTAAAATTATTGAAAATTTCACCCCCAAAACCACATGTCTAAGCCTTTTATGAATTTGGTTTGTGAGCCACTTAACTTTAGATATCACTAAGAAGCTGCTTAGAAAGGGCCCTTCATAACTCCTTAGGCATCTGTAGAAACATCGGTAAGTTCTAGAAAAGTCTTTTGAGCCTCATTTCCTATCAGCTTGGAGCACCTGCCTTTCCTTTAAGTTGTATGCCCACTCCTTACAGAACACCCACAGGGTAGCGTTGGGTAGAATCAAAGTGTAGGAGTGTTTGCTGAAGGCAAGTGTTGAATTCAAGGCAGCCAAATAATAAATATCAATTCTCTTCTCCATTCCCAATGACCCATCTTAAAAAAAAAAAAAAAAAAAAAAAGAGCTCCTGTGCTGCAGATCACACCCAAGGCCTTATGCCAACTAGGCAAACATTCTACCACTGAGGAATACTCGCCCAGCCTCCAGAAGACCTGTCTTGTACCTGTGGGTCTGCATCTGCACAGATGGCATTGCTTTCCGTTGACTTAAAATGAAGAGGCTTTACTTTGTAAGCAGAAGAAGCAGCCACAGCCCAAGATTTTACCTTCTCCTCAGCTTTTAACTCTGATCGCTGCTGCCTCCACCTTTCCCTTCAAGCCTCTTGCCTTGGTAACTTACTTTGTTACCAGAGTTCTGGTTACAGTCCCTCAACTCCCTTTCCCATGGCTTGGACTTGCTCCTTCTCTAGCAGAATTTCACAAGACTCTGTGTCTTCTTTCTGATAGGAAGATACTGTGGCCTTCCTGTCCAGCCCAGGAGTGAGATTCTCCTCAACATCTTATTCTCCGACTCTGCTGCCCACACGGCCAGTACCTTCTCTCTTATTTTCAGCCTTCAGACGTGACTACATTCTCTAGATGCTCATCTCAATGGTATGCTAACACCGGTTTCTACACCATGGATGCCGCTCATTGGAGGCCAGGCAGCTCTTCTCCTCCTCTCTCTATAGGAGTGATTTATAATAATGACCTCCACATAACTAGTCCAGACTTTGAAGCAATGAAGGAATATGCAAACGGAGATTAAAGAAATTGAAACTTGTAATAAAAGGACTGTGATAATGAAAATGCTCATACCATAATAACTTTGCTGAGGGATAAATGCATTTAATGTAGTAACTTTAGACTTGATAAGGGACTACTGGTAGAGTTACATGAATTAGTATGGATATTTGCTGGGTGTTTCAAAAATAGTCTGTAATTTAGTGTTGATATCTGTGAAAGAAAGGGTTTTTTTTTTTTTTGTTTTGTTTTAAAAAACCTTTTTCTCCTCCACTGCTTTCTTCAAGAACAAAAGTGACAAAATTTCCATAAAATAAAGTTACTGGGGGAATAAGCTAGCGTGAGTGAATAGTGCTTTTATTTATTTTGATTCATATGCATTTTAATTGAATAGAAAAGGCTAAATAATTCCTTCAGCACTGCTGAAGATTCTCCTTCCAGAAGATTCATTGTACATGCCAGCAAAAGGTATAACACGAACCTGCAGAAATGCTTGGATAATATTCACTGTGCTTGTCACAATCCCTAACACACAGGAAGTGCTTAGTGAATGTTAGTTTTATTAATTCTTGCTTAGGTGAGAAGTAACTTGGTAGGAGTATAAATGACATATGGGAAAACATGGTGGAGATGTTAACTGGTACTTTCCCCCTGGTACTTCCTTATACATCAGGGCCTTTCCCTATTCAGTCTGAGTTGTCTGTTGCATCCTAAAACAAAACAAAACAACACAACAGACTGCCCCACCTGGGGATCCATCCCATATACAGACACTAAACCCAGACACTATTGTGGATGCCGTGAAACGCTTGCTGACAGGAGCCTGATATAGCTGTCTCCTGAGAGGTTCTGCCAGAGCCTGACAAATATAGAGGCAGATGCTCGCAGCCAACCATTGGACTGAGTATGGGGTCCCCAATGGAGGAATTAGAGAAAGGACTGAAGGAGCTAAAGGGATTTGCAACCCCATAGGAAGAGGTTTGCAACCCCATAGGAAGAACAACAATATCAACCAACCAGACCCCCCATAGCTCCCAGGGGACTAAACCACCAACCAAGGAGTACACATGGAGCAACCCATGGCTCCAGCCATATATGTAGCCGACGATGGCCTTGTAGGACATCAATGGGAGGAGAGGCCCTTGGTCCTGGGAAGTCTCCATGCCCCAAGTGTAGGGGAATGCCAGACTGGGAAGGCTGGAGTGTGTGTGTGGGGGGGTTGGGGAGCACCCTCATAGAAGCAGGAGGAGGACGGATGGAATAGGAGAGTTTTTGGAGGGGAAAC